>JAWWMO010000096.1:57137498-57155834 GCA_035047845.1 Dendrocincla fuliginosa | reverse complement strand
GATAGCACACAAGTGCATTGTAGTTGCTCTGTGCAAGGATGATGAGGTCAAAACTTGTTATTAAACTAGAGCTAAAAAAGAGTATTTTTTTTCCTGGTGGAGACAACGGTGATGCTTTGCACCACATACTCTCTGAGCTATACATCCTTTATGCAATGCACTTTTTTTTAAAAAAATCTGTACATTATAGAAGATGTGGCTACATATTCTGAATTTATGTGTCTAATATTCATGCTAAGAATCACCATTCAAAAATGACTACACTCCTCCACAGGCTGGTATAGAGAATTTAGACTCATGAATGTAGGTGTTGAGTATCAAGGAATCAAAGTAATTGAAAGTAGATGGTGCATGTGTTTGGCAGAATGGGGTTCAAATCTTGCCCTGTGCTATGCCCTTGTATTCTATTACCCAGAAAATTACTTCAGAAATAAGTATCTGAAATTTATTAGGGAAAAAAAAAATCAATACTGAAAGAATATTTCAGCTCACTGTTCTCCTTACTGGAGATGTTCTTCAGTTCAAAGTAAACACAAGTAGAAGTACTTTATAGCTACTAAAGAACTCAGTGTGGGCAGGGACCTGTCAAAGAGACAAGTCCTCTCTTGTCATTTGTTGACAAAGAAGAGAAGTGAACAGCTGCACCAGACAGCACTTATATGCAAGATGTGCAAGAACTTAGGACCTTTTCATTAGGAAAAAAAAAAAAAAATCAAGTGGAAGAGTTTGTAGGACTGCAACTCATATCTGGAAATTTACAGGAATTAAATCTCTGACAAATATCCCCATAGACAAATGTTGCTCTGATAGCAACAGCAGCCAGCAATGACAGCATTAAAGATCTTGAGACAAGTAAAAATCATGGCCAATACTTCCCATTTTTGAAGAGTAAGTTTGCACTCCTCCAAGAGTTAAGCACTGAAATAGTCTCCTGGATGGCCTAAAAGAGCTCATATGTTGAAGACCAACTGCAGCTGGGGAAGTGCTCTGGTAATGATGACAGATGTGGGTAGGAAGGCAGCAAGAGTGTTGGTAGAGTTGAAGAACAGCCGTACAAATAGCAAAAGCCACCTTTTACCCAGCAGTACATGGCCAGAATTCCACATACTGCAGAGATTGACTGCTTCAGATACTTCTTGGCCGGGATAAGGAGGTTAGCCTACATTTGGATTGCTGCCATGAACCTGAGAGGAGGTTTGTAATATTGACATAACTTATTTTGTAGATTAATTTTTTTATCTCTTACTGTTTTATTGTTTTATTGTATTTCTTTATCTTCTTATTGAAGCTGTGTTTGTTCAAATCACTTTGACTGGTGAGATATTCCTCAGTCTCTTGTGCATTATTTCTCAGGTTTCTGAGAGAGTCCTAAAGAACAGTTTCTTAAGCTTTCAGAAGGAACTGATAGAGCTTGCATTGTCTTCTTGCAAGTGTTAATGAGCATAATCAGTTATGATTGTTACTGCCTAGACAGCCATAAACTCCCAACTCATCTTTATATTCCATAAAACCTAGAGTTGAGTTCTACACCTTGCACGCCAAATTATTTCTTTGTATTTTTAGAAACTCTTACTGCAAAGACCTTGCATGCTTTCTTCTCAGATGAGATCTGTGTAGTTTCAGCATGGAGTGTTAGTCTGTTTTGTTTGTCATTGTAGTACTTTCCCCTGCATTTGTAACTGTTTTCCTGGCTGTGTGGTTTTGTGGCTGGATCCAACCCCACTGAAATCAGTATAAAGGTTTTATGGCTGGTGGGATTTGGATCTTATCTTGCAGCCTGGAAACCAGTTATTCAAATATACATGAAAAATACAGAGATGTTCTAAAATAGTGCGTAATGCCTGCTAAATTAAGACGAATTAATCTGACAGGAACACAGGTTTTTTTTCTGATGAAAGGGTTAAGTAATCCTTTTGCAATACTCCTTCAAGGCTTTTTACGGGGATGTTTTGTATTGCACCTATACAAGTTTCCCTGGCTCACTTAATTACTATTTACATTGATCCTCTAGCCAAAGGATGGATGTGGTTAAAGGAAAACATGCCATGTTTGGATATCAAACCAGACAGAAGCAATAATATATGGGGAAAATGAAGTTCTGAAATGAAACAATATAGGGGCAGTAATATCGTTGGTCAAGATTGAAAGTTATTAAAATGAACAGCATATTTTGTGAGCATGTTTAGCATGATTTAGAGTGTGTGCATGGAGATACCAAAAGGCAGCATCAGGGAAAACTGTTCACCTCTTTATTTCTAAGTCCTTGCTATTAACATTGTTGTTACAAGGTGTAGCTTATCCATCTCCCCCTAGCTGTGTTGACAGAAGTGATGGAAATTCCCACAGGATAAAATCTGCTTTAGTTCAAGTTAATGGAAGGGAGTTCTTACAGCTTATTAATCTCGTGGAAATTAATAGATTTGCCTATATGTGCTCTTATCTGACCTCCACTGGAGTATCTTCAGAAGCATCAGTATAAGATGAGATAAGTCACTGAATGTGAACATTTGTAAGTGCATTTCAACTCTCATGCATATGCTTTTTCATTGCCTTCTTTTGCATGGACTTTTAGTTTCTCAGAGAGTTTTAGATTTGTATGTGAGACTAACAAGGAGGGCTCACTACCTGTTGTCTCTAAGGAAGAAGAAGCTTCTGTTCGTACAATGCCGTGTCTTTGTTGTGGGGCAGAAGGCTTATTAGAAAATTGAACCTAGTTGTACCAAGAATCCAGAACCCGAGAAGATGGAGCTGTGGATACAGAGATTTCAGGAAATGATGAGATTGCATGAATGTGGAAGAGAGCTGGAGGTAGTGAGAACTATGACAAGGGAAAATGGGAAATCTGGATCTTATGGCATTCAAGAGGGAAGAAATGTGGATGGATAAGAGCACTGAGAGAATGAATGAACAATGACAACTGGTAATATAAGTTCTAGGCTACCTGGAGCATGCATATTCGGAATAAGAAACAGTAGAGGAACAAACAGATTGAGGCTAGCATGACCTCAATGAAAAGAGAGAGCAGGAATCAGGGTTTTCTTTTATCAGGCTTTTTACTGCCAAGGAACACTAAAAGGGGAGGGTTTGGGTTTTTTTATTTATTTTCCTTTCCCTAGCAAGACAGCTAGGCTGATATTTCCACTACCCTTCCTCTGAAAAAAAAGAAACCCACAAAAAAATGGACCACTTGAAATTCGTACTAAGGATCAATTTCTATCGAAATCTCACTAGAAAATGGTTGCAAGCTGACTTCTTAAAAGACTCTTTTTACCCGATATTTGAAGGTCATACATCAGAAACGTGTAAGTTTATTGCTACATTAAATCAGCAGCATATTTCTGAAAATTAATTTCACTGACTTGAAAGACTAAGCATTCAAAACTATAGAAACTTCAATTCAGAGATTCAGCCTAATTTTTTTCCCTGCAGTTGACATGTGCATGACATATGAGTCTGACTCTGAATGAACTTTTAACTTCTCCAGAGTGTGTTTTGGTTTGGGGGATGGTGTTTTTTTTGTTTGTTTGTTTGGGGTTGTTTCACTTCTGCCAAAGGCCCTTGGGATTTATGTCTTAAAATAACCTAAACAGTCTCCGTACTATTTTAACCAATTATAAAGATGTTTCATGTACGTGCCATCCAATAAAATTCCAAATGTAACAGATCCCACTGCCACAGTCAGTCAAATGCTTTCTTTCACATGCAAGTTTCTGTCCTTCTAGCTGAGTACTTACAGGTTTACATACTGAACTTAGGTACTTACGAACTTACAAAATATATTTGTATTTGTGCTCTGAACTTTACTGTTCATCTGAGCAGCTATATTCAGCATGGGCACCTATAAAGAATGAGTGTTACTGTAGTACTGTATTTTTGATGCACAGTAATTGCAAGAGGAAACGCCTAGGATCTCTGACAACTCTCAAAAAAACCGAATTTGCCCAATCTCAATCTTATTATCAGCAATAAACTAATTTTTCAATCTCTTTTCAGTCGTGAAAGATTACTACAGTACAGTCATGAGACTGATACTACTGCTGCCATGGAAATCACTGCAGTCATAGATTTCATAGATTTATGAATAGTCATAGATTTATGGCCTAGTTTCAGTTTACAGTGTGGTACACTTTTAATGGCAGATGTAAAGTTATCAGTTATCAAGGTGTGTTAGAAGTCACCTGTGACTTTAACCTAAAGTCCCCAGCTGTTGTTTTATGGTCAGCTTCTCTTTGCAAACTTGGCCTGTATATTTATTTGTGCATTTCCAGTTAGTCATTGACTTACAATGACAGTGCAGTAGGGGTAGCTGTCTGTCATTGCCAAGTGCATCTTCTTTGCTTGGAGACCAACCAATTGTAAAAGAAAATAACCCAACAAAATCACAATTAGTCCTTTTTGCCATTTCTCAAATGATGGACTGATTGTATTTCTAGTTTCTTTATGGAATAAGAAGTACCTTCTTGGTCTTTTACCAATACACACAAAGGAAAAGAAGTCTTTCCTCAGGGTACAGAATATGTCACCTGCCTCTTGAAACAAAGTAATAAAAGGAGAAAATATTAATAAGAAAAATTAACCAACACCTTCAGTAATATTCTGGGCTGCAAAATACTCATGCCCAATTCCCTGAATTATAAACTACTTCCTCTCAGCAAAAAATTCAGGGCAGGACCTAACTCATGTTTAGACATTCTGGTTTCTGCAGTTATCAATGGTCTTTCCACAGGCAGTAGGGATACACAAACATAGGATGAAACTTCTTAAATCTCAGCCTCTGGAGGTCTCAGTTCCCATCTACACGCAGAGAGAAAGCACTTTGCTGCATCGGAAATGTATTCCTCATTGAGAACTGAAGAATGTTAGGCATCTGCACTTTGACACTACAGCTGTGTCAGTGCTGGAGACAGACCATGTTACAGAAGCTTCACAACAAAAATCTCAGAAAACTTATTGTGTTGGGGTAACTGTGTGATAGGGAATACAGTTTGTCTTAGCCTATGCTACTGAAATTTCTTGAGGCATTAGTGATGGCAGAAGATCCAGCGGCTGTGAGGACAGTAATTACTTCATTCAGACATAGAAGAACTGAAAGCCTATTCGTGCTCAGAGATGAATCCAGGCTAAAATGGAAAATGAATGGTGGTGCCAATTGATCATAGGCAGTAATGAGGGTTTCAGTAAGTAGAAAGCAAGAATTACTGAAGAGTAAACAACAACTCTTCACTACAAAGAAAAGTACATTTCCTGTAAAGGCCTGGCTCTCAGAGGAATCTGGAGGGAACGTAGTCTTTGAAGATTGCCCAAGAAATAAGTGCTCAAAGTTCACAAGCTGACTTAATCAAAGCAAGTCACCCATTAACACCTCCTTCACATCCCAAGTCTTTTGTACCTCAAGGCATATCACCTTCCTGCACACAAAAAAAGAAGGCTTTTCTCTATAATTTTGTTAGTGATGGGTGATTTTAGAACAAAATTACCATCAGAAAGCCATTTATGCCTCACTTTTATGCTAATGTAGGCTTTTTTTGGTGGATTCTGCATTTTGGTTCCTTTGGTCTTCTTCAGGCTGAGGATAGAGTCTCTGTTATGGACCACTGTGTTCATTTCCACTGCCCATTCTGCTTCACTTCCTGAATTTTGATGCAGGGGTCTCCTCACCATGGAGGAAGTCAGAGACCTGGCCCATCAGGGAGGATGAAAAGCTCGCGTGCACTGTCAGAGCAATAGGACTCTGAATAGAGCATCCTACAGGGAAACCTAGTCTCCTAAATATCACGTCAGTGGAATGTATCCAGTCAGAGCAAAATGCTGTTAGTGGCATTGTGGGGCCTAAGTGTGAACAGGGCTTACCTTCAGGGTTAGCTAACACCAGGGAAAGGAGGAAGGGTGAACTGAATCACCCAACCTAGTGGAGTCAAATTCAAAATTATGTTTGTTAAGGTTAGCAGCCAACCCCCACACATGTACCTTTTAAGGCCTTCTCCTTCACCAAGGGAAATTGCTGTATTAACATTTTCCTCACAGCATCTGACAGAGACCCTGTAGCACGATCATAGGGAATAGCTTCTGGTAGGGAAAAAGAGTGAGATGACCAAGAAATCACTAGTTGGAGGGACAAGACCTTCATTGAAATAGTCTAGAGGTGTCTTGATAGCAAGATGGAGTCTGGCACAGATGCACTCGTGCTGCTCTCAGCCTCTGCCCAGAACATAATCAGGGGTCATGTCACAAACCCTGGTGACCTGGGAGCCCTGCCGGTATTTATCACTCCAGCAAACAGTACACTTGCCAGCCCAATGAATTAGGTAGCTCTAGGGTGAAGTTGCAACACAGTAGGCTCATTAACTTATTGTGAAATGAGCAGAATGTTATGGAATAACACAGAAAATCAGCAGAGGATACACAGGACCAACATTCCCTTTGTCACGGCAGACAGGATCATCAGGTCATGGGATACCTTTAGTAAGTCTTGCTGTTTCCAACACTTCAGGTATATATCTGCTTTAATTGCCTTGTTTAATCAGTTTTGGGTCCCTGATATGTTTGAGTCCTAGAAGTAGGGCAAATTTTTGATGCTTGTGAAACATTAAGGAAAAGAATGAATATTGTGATAGTCATGGCTGTTCTTCAAAGCTGCATTTCACATTCAACACAAATTTCATGGACTCTGCCGTTGAAGCAGAAGAGGGGAGCCTCATCCTTCTCAGGATGAAGGTTTGATTTAAAAAAGGAACAAAATCTCTACATTAATAGATGGAAGTCAGTTGTTCTGCACTCTAGGCTGCCTATAAAGGGCCAGGACACTGATAAATAAGTAGCTAGAATGGACAGGTAAAGGAAAAATTGCTCTTACTAGCTCAAGTCATTATAAAACATGTTGTTAGACTAGATTATGGAAAGCTGGAGGAACTTTTTTTTAATGACAGAGAAGTATAAGAGGCAATTTAGGGATGGGGAGAAGAATAGCTCAATATTTGAAAAGGGAGTTGAAAAGCAGTAAGAGATACATCAGCATAGAAGGCTTCCAAGTCTAACGTCCCGAGGAACTTCCATTTTATCTCCAGATACCTAAGTATATGGAGAAGGGAAGAAGAAGTCGTAAGCATGAACAGAGCTATCAGCAATTCAGAGGGGAAAGAATAAAAGTCTGCCCCAGAGAAGTTAAAGGAGAGCTTAATATTAAAAATGTTACGAAAGACAATGATCATGCCAAATTTGTACTTGTTCTTTTTAGAGCACCATGAAGATGATCCAGGTTATTATAGCTGGAGAAAGTACTAAGAAATTCATTGCAACTACTCCACTGCTATCAGTAAGGATCAAGTCCTTCTCATTTGTTGTAATCAAGTGTAATTAGGTAAAAAAATTAGCAAGTGAGTTTACTTCAGGCATATTCTGTCAGCATTGACTTTCGTTTTAGACCTTGTTTTGCAGTTTTATTGGCTTCACATGCTTTGAAAGAGGCCATTTCAGTTTGTGACCCAGGGCACTCTGCAGTTGTTTATCATTCCATCTTTAATAAAAACACAAGATCTGTGAATAAAACAGCAAGAGAAAACAAGCAGCAAAACTGTAACTAACAGCATACAATTGCTCATTCTGCTATTAATGAAGGCACAGTTTAACATCAATATTTGTTTTTTATTTATGTCATTAAAGTTGAATTTTACTCTGTGACAATAATCATGGTCTTCTTTTTGCTGGAAAAAGAAGTGTGATTATTACCACCCAACTGGCGCAGATGAGGATTAGACTCTGCTACCTACAATATTGTGTATATATGTAAATGTACTTCTTATGTATGAATAATTCATGATCGAACTGACTTAAGGACTTGATCGGTATCATGCAAATGAGACTGGCACAAAAGTTTTGTTTCTTTTTCCTCTAGTCCCACTGCCCTGTGATTTCAGATGTTGGCATAGTTCTCAGTCCTAGTTCTCAGTCCTGCTTTGATTATCAGACATCAAGTGCATTCTTGGAGAGGGCGCTCTCAGACCCAACTCTGTAGGCTGTGGAATGGGACTTCAAATGCTGGCAAGCAAGTTATTTATCTCATTAAGTAAATGTCTCAGTGCTCAGAGTAATACCTTTGTGTAGTGGCTCTTCTGCTTGAATTCAGATGCTGCACTTTTTCTGCAGCTGCTGTGGATAGCAAAGCTCTCATGAGTGTGGCCCTGTGTTGTGGCCCTTATTATTCCAAATAAGGAACAGCCAATATTTTATACTGCAGAATTCTGAACAGTAACCATCATCTGGCATTAAGAATTCAAAGATTTCATTTTAATGATATAAAAGAACAGGTTAATTCATAATAGTACTAAAGTTCTGTTTCTGACAAATACCTTCCCTGTCTTCTTTGTTCTAACATACTTATTCAAAAGGACCTTTCAAACATATACCTATTAAAAAACTTGCAAGAGAGTAAATAAATCTTGAGAGTGGGGAAAGGAAGACAGTTCCCCCCTCCATGCAACAGGGAAGGAATTAACTGGCTTCCTATAATAGAAAAGCCTTTTAGTCCAAGATACTACAACATGGATGAAGAGGCAAATAATTGGATCAGTTACCAGATAAGAGACTATTCCTTCAGCAAATCTTTGAAATTTATAGTTCAATTACAAGAGTGGGCTGGGAATGATCATAAGGAGCCTCAGCCTCTCAGAAAACATTATCCTGAACTAAAGTAGAGCTGTGCAGCTGAAAGCAGGGAATCTGAGAGGTGGGATCTGAGAAGGCTGGCAGAGATCTGGAAAGAATACTAATAAACATGTATAATAATGTTTTCCGGTTACATGGAACATACTCAGAAAGTGAGGCATGATATATGATGCAGCAGCTGAAAGGAGCAATTGAAACAATGAAGATAGCTGCTTTAGTAATTTTAATTTCAACTCTGTATTTCTGAACTGTGATCCCCAAAAACTGACTGTTTGGAGGGCAGAGGTGTTGTGGTTGTAGATCACTAGCTGGGAGGAAAACTCCCAGAAGTTTACACAAAGCACCCTTTAAAAGCTGAGTGCATTGGCTCAAATGGAATTTTTGTTGGTTTACATAGACAGAAAATGTGTAGATGTTCAGATAGAGTAAAATAAAAAACGCCTTGTTTTCTTCCTACTAAGTTTGAAGTATGGAAATTAATTAGAGACAGCTCAAGAAGGCAGATGACCATGGCTACATCTGTACTACTAAGTGAAACAGAATCAGTCACAGATGGACAATGCCCACACTACACAGCTTTTGGACATGGTTTCCTCTGGGCCCCCATCCAGCACTTGTATACTATAATGATTATTTCTGTGTAGCTAAAATTGTGCGAAGGCTCAGATTTCAGTCTGCCAGACCAGTGTTTTCATGGCATGAAACTGAGGAAATGTGTTGCATACCCCTGACGTGTACCATGTTGCATACTCAGGGATTCAGACGCTGCTGGGACAGTGCTGAAGGAGAGTATAAGAGCAAGAAGCCAATTCCAGTGGTTTAGTCACCTCCATACTTTCTACTAGAAACAGTTTCCAGAGACTACTATCCCCCTGGCAGTATTCAGGACTTGCTGACTCAGCTCAAAACCTGCCAAAGAGCATGTTAAGTGATGGGGGTGATATGGGCTCCATTGAGAAAAATCATTGCCTGGTCCTGTTTTATTTAGATTTACACTGAAAATACTTTTGCTAAAAGAGAAAATATGGGATTAGCACAAGATCAGAAAGGGAGTGCTGACTGAATGCAGCATTGTCAGCAATGCTCAGGGAGTCAAAGTACAAGCAATGCTTAGGGAACTGAGTGCACGTACTCCCCTTAGCACTGCCTGTCCTCCTCAGGGAAGTATGGCTTCTCCTCTTCCCGAGTAGCAGTAGCCTCTCTTCCCCCAGCAATCACAAGCTCCACTCAGCACTGCAGCAGCTGTGGATTGCTCTAAAAAAGAGACTGTGGGCAAAAAGATGTATCAGACAAGGGAACTTTGTACAGAGATAGGAAGTATTAGTGAGACAAAAATGACAATTCACTGAACAGTGTGTTTCACACACTGAAATGTGTGACCATGTAGGCTCTGAGGAGGCTAAGCTGAACCCAAGGTGGGAGTGGATTGCTGGGAGTTTGCCAGAAACCAGGCACTTTGCTCACACTAGGTTCAGCAAATGGACCACACCATGACTGATGTGGCTTTCAGATTTTGTGACTCCAGGGCAGCCAGTTCCAATATATGGTAACCAAGTACCTGTATTTCACTGCTTCAAGCCAAAGTCAGAGGCTTGGGTAGCAGAAATAAGGTGACAACTGATCTTCTACATTCTCAGAAGTTCAGTTCATTGGAAATTTCAAAATGTTCAGGTTTTGGTCCAAATCAAAACAAACAGAAAGGAATAAAAGAAAAAAATATTTCCATTGAACTGGAAATTCTCCTTTTAGGGCAAAACAGCTACAGGTTTATTAGAAAAGTGAAGTACAAAGCACATTCAGATGAATCTCCATTCCTACTACAACTGACTGTTATATCAGTCTGATACAATAGTCCTGAGAGCAGACTAAAGCAGCCTGCTGAAATCAAAGTCAAAGAAAGACGCAATAAAGTAATTACGAATATAGCCAGGGAAAGCACCTGGAAGGAAGTGAGTAATTTCAGGTAAAGCACAATTTTGATTCATGCAGAATGGATTTTTGCGGGTCATGAATATATTTAAGCATGAAATGAGACGAATACTCATCGCCAATAGAAAAGTTGAGTTCTGATGCTCCTGTCTCAGTGAAGCATGGCTAAGGGTGGTCTTTGAGAGAGTTCAAGATGTTTAGATGACACAATAGCTAGAAATTGTGGACCAGATCCCTGCATGTAAACTGCAGGGAACATGCTGAATATCAATGTTCCCTCTCTTGCTTGTGTGAGTAAGCAGTGGGAGACAGTGGTGCCTACCTGCACCTCATTACAAGTAGCTGTCAGGATGTATGTAGGCTCTATATGTGATCCTATGCATTGGGGATCTCTGTATTTCACCTTTCAACAGTTATTCAAAACTTAACACACACTTTTGTTTTTGCTGTCTCTGTTAACTGCATTAAAATCACTCAGGTATGAAGGAATAAATAAAAAATAAATGAGGCAGCCCCAAGATATGAGGACTTTTACAGTCATAACAATATTTTGTTGAAACAACTGAAATATGTACATATTAAAGAGAGCAATCTTACTGTTGTAGTCCTTGCTCTGCCTCATCTAGCCCATCCTTCCCAGCTGTTCCTACACTGCAGATAAATAGATGGGGCTTGAAGGTTCTAGTCCTCTAGGCAGCTATGAAACATCACCACTGAACTTCCGCTTCCTCAGCAGGGTGACATAAACAGTGCCTGTGCTCCACAAGTAAGAGAAGCTATACTTTTGTAGGAGATATATCTCCAGAATTACAAATTTCCCTCACATTCCCCTGTCCTTGAGAAAGTTAATTACTTGTTTCATAGTTTAAATTCAACTTCTACTATGCAACAGGAATACTTCAGTAGCTCTCCTGTGCAGAGGCTTTGGCCAGGCATGGACTGATCTGGGAGTAAGGGCAGAGGCAAACAAACTTTTAAATCCAAGTCCCTCAAGCAAGCTAGAGCTGCCCCAGCTGCTGGCCTCCTCATCACATCAGGCCAATGTCTGCAGCAGGAGTAATAGCTGAAAACTAAGTTTGAATTTATGAAAATGGGACAAAGCAGTTTTGTGACCATTTCTCTTACTAGAGCACAACTGCTGGGGTTAAAGTCATCAGTGGTCTTAGTAAACAGCAAGTAGAACAAGACGCAACATAACGGGGCCCTCCTCTTGGCTGTGTCAAATACTTTCTGGGATTATTTCTGTACAGGCTATTTCTAGATGTGGCCTATGTCAGAGTGGGGTGATGGGCTGGGTGGATATCTAAGCATCTGTTTACAAGCGTCAGGATGGATGGAGTATTATTGAGTACAGTGAAAGGCAACTGGAAAGGACACATCTGCTGGTGCTCCACTTCAGGGTTACAATAGTTGTGATTAAAAATAAAACAACACAACCACATTAGGTAAATGTTACTGCCATTGTTTGAAAACATTTAAACATTGTATTTACAAATTACCTCAGGGCTGGCATCTAAACTGCATTAGACAAAAGTAAACAATGACAAATAAAAGCACAACTCAACTTAGATTTTTGTTAAGAGACCTCTTTTCCCTTTTAACACTTGGTCTTTCTGCAGGTCAGTGACACAAAATTCCTTTTAAAAAATCCTCAAATAAATCACAGAATCACAGAATATGATGGGTTGGAAGGGATCCACAGGGATCATCAAGTCCAACTGCTGGTCCTGCACAGGACCATCCCCAAGAGTCACACCATGTGCCTGAGAGCATTATCCAAATACTTCTTGAACTGTGTCAGGCTTGGTGCCATGACCACTTCCCTGGGGAGACTGTTCCAGTATCCAATCACCCTCTGGGTGAAGAACCTCTTTCTAATAACCAACCTAAACCTCCCCTGACTGAGATTCATGCTGTTTCCTTGAGTTCTGTCACTGGTCATGAGAGTGAAGAGATCGTTATTTGCCCCTCCATGCTGAAGACTGCAATGAGGTCTCTCCTCAGTCTCCTCCAGGCTGAACAGACCAAGTGCCCTCAGCTGCTCCTTGTACGGCTTCCCCTCAAGGCCCTTCATCATCTTCGTTGTCCTCCTCTGGACACTCTCTAAGAGCTTAATGTCTTTCTAATGTTTTGGTTTCCAAAACTGCTTACAATATTCAAGGTGAGGCAGCCTCAATGCAGAGCAGAATGGGACAATCCCCTTCCTCACCCGGCTGGCGATGCTTTGCCTGATGCCCCCCAGGACAGGGTTGGCCCTCCTGGCTGCCAGGGCACACTGCTCACTCCTACTCAACCTGCCATAAAAGAACAAGCAAAAAGTTACATGTTTAGATTTAATTTTATATACCATGTGCTCTCTCTATATGACTGTATGTGGACATTTCAAGTGCATAAACCAAATTTGAACAAATTTTAGTAAAAAAAAAAAAAAAAGGTGTGGAGAAGGCAGGAAGGTGACAAGCCAAGTTAAAAGCATGATGAAATGCAGGAAATCAACAAAACATGACCACAAAAATGACCTTGTTGGTAAAACAGACTTATGAGTAAGATAACTAACATAATAGGACTATCTAACAGTAAAGGATATAGCTCTGCACTGATGCTGAGCTCCAGACAGGGAAGGAAGTTGGACTTGCTGAAGGCCTCTGGGTGATGATGAAAGGAGAACACGATTGCTGCTATCATTAAACCAAATCATGTGAACAGGAACATAGGCAGTGGAAGACTTTTATGAGTAACATGGGAAGTCATTCAACACTCAGCACACAGAACCAAAGAGTCACAAGAGAGTTTAACTGCTTGAAGGATGGGTAGGAAAGGAAACATCAGGACAGAAATCAAACAGCAAGCTCTATATTGAAAAGCATTGATCACCATTTCTGTTTCATTAGGAAAAGCAGGGGAGAGGCTCTTCCAGATGAGTTTCTTACCAGCAGAAAGTAGTTGTTTGAGAAAAGAATAATGAAAGGTGACTTGGAGACAGTGACTGTGAAATTATAGAGTATATAATCCTATGAAATAAAACAGTAAACAAAGGAGACAATGTCCTCCAAGCATGAACTCAAAGTAGGCAAACTTCCACCAACTCAAGAAAAAAAAAATTCAAGGGAAAAAGTCGTCAAGTTGTTGTGGCAGAAAACATGAGCTATTCCTATCAGAAGAGAAAAGTACTGAAAGATTAGTTTACCTAAGCCAGGAATTTTTAACAGATCTCAAAATCACAAAGTTCCATCTGAGAAGTGGAAATCAGACTGAATTGTAAAACATATAAAATAACAGCACATGTTTATGACTGAATCAGAAAACTAAGTCAAATCCCCAACATACAGCTAGGAAACACTTCCAAAGGTAATGTGTACTAAAAACAAAGAAAAGAAAGGAAAATAATGATTTTTTTGCTGCCTATTTGTGAGAGGCAATGACATAACTGATGATCCCAAGAAAACTGGAGTATTTAAAACTCTTTTTTTGCATGTCATGCAGGCACATCAGTAGTACAACTAACATTCATGACAAAGGGAAAGAAAAACAGGGAAGAAATAGGACAGGAATGGATTACAAAACATTCTCAAGCCAACCAGACCAGACAGACTATGGCTTGGGACATTTTAAGAATTAGGTGAATTCATCAGATTAGCAATTACTTGAGAGTCAGTGAAAAATTCCTAAAACATATTAATCTGGGAAAGAAAAAAAAAATAACAACTGCTTTATAGAAAAAGAGGGGAGAAAGTAGACAAAGAAGCACTTGGAAATAAACTAATTAATTTCACTTTATTCCACAGGAGGAAAAAAGCCACACAAACAACAACAAAACCCAAACATATCTAGAATCAATTAAAGTCTTTATAAACACTTGAAAATAAAAGGTAATAGCATAAAAACTAACTTGCTAATGCATATATTTTTAAACACATTTTCTTTATTTTTATACGGTCATAACACAACATCAGGGTTTTTTCAGGGGCCTTTCTTTGTTCTGACTTTATTCAACTTTTTTAAAAAAAAACTGAATAACAGTCTCTTTAAGCTTGGAGATGAAACAAAGATGGAAGAAAGTGCAAGCATGAATGTGTTGGAAGACGTAATTCAAAGTGAGAATTATCTTGATGAATTGCAGTGGTACAATGAAAAGTGGATTAAATGTTAAATGATACACTGCACTTACATCAGAATAATAAAATTGAATGCTCCGATGTATAAATAGCAGTATAGCCCTCATGCCTTTCTCTTCTGAGTACTATTAGTATGCCAGGAAGAAGACCTGGTTCATTTGGAGCATTATACTTCAGGAAAGATGTGGGCCAACTTGAGAAAGCCCAAAACAGTGCAAGTGATTGGAGGCAAAGAGAATGTGATCTATGACAAAAAACTTCAAAACCAGAGATTGCTTGGCTTAAGATATTGTTAAAACGGAAGAGTACATGGCAATTATTTTCAAACACAGAAGAGAATAATCTGATCACTGTTTTCAATGTGGATAGAATAATTCTGGAATTTAAATTATAGCAAAAAAAAAAAGTGTCAGGCATTAAGGAAAACATTCTAATTATAAACTTTCGAATATCTGACACTGGTGGTTTTGGTAGGTAAGGGGGTCTTTACCACTGAGACATTAAGAAAGTCAATCAAGAAAATATCAAGAATTAGGTAAGGACAGTAAATCCTGCTTTAGGACATATCAGTGAACATGAGTAGGTAACTCATAGGTTTCAGCTGTATTTGTCAGTAATTCAAATGTGGTTAACACGCCAAAATGATGACATGTCAAGTATGTCAAACACATGATGAGCAGGTGGTCTGTTGTGGTGAAGGAGGTACTGCTCAATACAGGTCTCTACCTATGAAAAGAAGTAGTCATCAGATCCCGTTTAGAGTGAAGTCACCTATTTTCCTGAAAACCAGCCTTATATTTAGCTTGCCCCACATCCCATGATGGAGCTCAGGAGTGCTGTAAGAACACTGCTGTTCACAGGACTCCTGTTCTTTGGCCCGTCCAAGGTAATGGTATGCATTGCATGGCTTTCATCCAATGTAAAACATTGTTATGCAGCTCCATTAACCTGAAAGGCTGGACACTCCCTGAACTGGATGACTCTTGAGGTAATTTCTGTGTCAGCTGACTTGAGCCTTCACTGCCTTTCAGTACTGTTATGAGCACTAGAAACCATCAACGTATAAGCATGCAGGATGAAGGGTCAGAAATAAATGTGTGCAGCCATTTCAGCCAGGCAGTAGTTGAGAGCCAAAGGACAATATATTGTATGGATGGACAACCAAACCACTTCCCGTGAATGGAATGGAAACTCCACGAAAGAACCTCATGGAGGAGAAGGACTTGACTAGTAAGAATAAAAATGGTCTGGAGATCTACTTTTTGACTGGAAGGTGGCTATGCCTACATTAAAATTTCTGAAGAGAGAACTATTAGTGTAGCATCAGCCAAAAGGGCTCTATAATACAAAATTCAGGGAGCTACATACTTGTGGGTCTGATTTTTACATCTGATTAGATAGATTAAACAGAGTAGAATTGGGAGGCATGTCAACAAACGTAGTCTTTTTGAAGAGTCAAAATGGTACCTCACATCATCTTAGGAACTTTCATGTATATAACAATATTCTGTTTTGAAAGACACTTCTTATGAGCATTTGAATGACAAAATAATATTAATTCAGGATTTTCTTCTACTGATGTTACGTTTTTCTCAAATGGTGAGTTCATGTAAAGACCCCAGTTCTTCAGAAAGACATCAATGTTGTCAATAGAAAGACTAGTTACATAGGGATGGCAACAGCATGTATTTTATTACTCTGTCTGTCTCAAATCTCTTGTTGTCACATACGCTTAAGATCTGTCAATGATTGACTTTCAGCTGAATCTTAAATTAAAAGTTGCTGCTGTTCCTGGAACCCTCAGACTTATGAAAATGACAAACAAAGTTACTCTGTGGCTTTGTTTATACTCAGCTAGCCAAAGAAATTCAAGTATCCTACTTTACACACTGTGATCTTGACCAAATTCTTCTCTGTTGTCTTTTGCATGAACACTACTGTTTTACTTTAAAGGAAATATGAGTACCCCAATAATCAAGCATAGTGTCTGCTCTAGCTTCTTTGATCTCCGTTCTTAATAAATTTGATGGACAAAAGAACTTTGGGTGGAGAGCAGCGATATGTAGGAAAAGTTGCAAAAAAAGTGCTCATGAAATGTGGGTAGACAATGAAGACATGCTCTGAGAAATAAAATGTAAAATACTTGGAAAAGTGAACAGTTAGGTCTCCAACATTTTAGAATTTAGACATTTAAGTACATCAAAACAATCCAAGAAAGTCTTGTTTAACATGTTTAAACCACTGAGAGACTTTAGACATTAGCATTTTAGGCAGAAGTTTCACCAGACACCTAAGCTTGTGCTATTGGTAGAAGGAAATGAAGAACAATGTGAACATACATAGGTGTAGGAAGTGGTCTCAGGCTCTGGATTCCAGATTTGCAGATTGTGGTGACAATCTTCAATAAACACTTGAAAGACTAGAGATAGGATTCAGTTAGGATCCACGGGGCAACACTAACACATTATCTTAAAATTGATTGATGTTTTTCTCTGTTCATTTAAAGTAGTTTTTCTGGCTAATGTAACATTTAGGATGCAGGACAACCTGTGTACTGCTGGAAACAGGCCAAGATACCAGCTTTGATATTATTTATCTTAGAAAAAAAGAGCAGTGAATAAATCACTTCAAGCCATACTTTCACTTCTACTCTCCTCCATCTCCCTTCTTCAGAAACAAAGCAAGCAAAATACAGACATTTATACTTTTTCTAGAGAACCAGAAAGTTGGTGTTTTCATTACACAGCCAGGTAGGTCTTTGTTTTATATTACCTGTAGATAATGACATGATGAATAACTTAAAAACAACAGAAAGGGAGAGCAAGAGACCTCAGGCTGTGGCAGTGTTCCTCCATTTTTTTCTCTCTTTGTCTGTGCCTTCTTATCCTGCATGCTTGTTCATATTGATTCCTTGGAGATTAGTTCCCTAAAGAGAATTCTTCATTTCCACAGATGTGTACAATTAGGTAATTATTCTACTTTCATGTAAAGTATTTGGGGGAGCTTTGCTCTGTAGCTTTACAGGAAGCAACACAGACAACCCACAACCTAAATTTTTCCACATATTCAGAGGCTGAGAACAGAGCTGCTATTAAATATTGTTTTTATTTTTGCATCCAGCAAGCACTGTGCATTCCCAGCTCTTGGGACAAGTCTGATCATGTTTGGAATATGCATTTTATTAGTGTGGTTTCTTTTCATGGCAAGCAATCGTGTGCTGTGGTACTTTTTTCTGCAATTCTACTTACGATGGAAATTTAGATTAAAAGAGTGCTTCTCTTCTTTCAGCTATTCTTATTCCTTAGATGAATAAAGAACATTAAAAATGTGAAGGGAGGAAATAAGGAAGCATTAACCTACCCCCTGCAAAGAATTTGGTCTTGCTATCATCCTATGACATATATTTTGATGGTAAACACAGTATATGCCTAAAGACTGATTTACTCCCTGTAAAGGTTAAGTTTCACAAAACACCAGTGGACTTTTTTTCCCCTTAAGTTTTCTAAAGTCATATGTCATGGTTATAAGCCCAGCTGAAAACTAAGCATGATGCAGCCCCTCACTCAAACCCTTCTCCTTCTCCCCCTGCCAGAGTGGAATAGGGAGGAGAATCAAAGAGATCGGAAGAGCG
>JAWWMO010000096.1:57113589-57128897 GCA_035047845.1 Dendrocincla fuliginosa | reverse complement strand
CTGTACAAGTACACCAGTAATCAGGCATTTATGATCTTTAAAACTCCATTTGCCATACTATTCATACTTATCATGCTAATCATATTTGTATTTTGACTTTCCAAAAAATCCTTTTATTTCAGTGCCGACACCTGTATCTTCTAAATCATGCTCACTGAGATACTCCTGTTGGTAGTGATACAGTCTGCAACATAGTCTTTTGTCCTGCTATGTGTCTGAACTAGCGATTACATTTTGTGGAAGGGATCCACTGCATGGGATTGTGGTCCTTTGGGAAGGTCGTACAGGGATGCATGGAGAAGGCTGGAGACAAAGAGCGCTACACTGCAACTGCTGGTGAGAGGATATGGAACTGTTAAATGTAGCAGAAAATTTTAACCTCTTTGCATTAAGAAGATAAGCACAGCACCCATTCTCTTGGTGTGGAATTATTTACGCGTCCCCATTTCTCCTTTCCTGTAACCATTTAGGGAGATTCACAGCATTAGTATATTACAATGCTTGTTAGACCTGCACAGCCTGTGTGTCTGGCACAGGGTGGGTGCCGAGGATGGGTCATAATGTGAGGAACTGAACTCAGAATGTACAAAGAAAAGATGATTTGCTGGCTTTACACTCGTTAAGGCAGAAGATTGCTGCCTCTGATCATTTAATAAGCTTATTGCTCATAATCCTAGAGCAAAGATGATATATGAAGACATAAACATGAATAATCACTTGCATTTGAGTATGACAATGAGACAGAGATAATTAATATTTAGAACTTTTAAAGCTGTTTAAGTACTGTCATAAATCCATTACAGTCTTCAAACTCAGTCCAAACATAAAGTATTATTTCAGATGCATGACAGTAATTTTGTACAAACGAAATTTGTCAGCAACTAACACACAACAGCTCGGAGGGGCAGTTGGAAAGGGCTAGGTTATTAGTAACAACCACCATATTACTGCATTCAAGCATTTAAACTGAGTTTGAATTTTTACTTCCTCAGTTGTAAATGAGATTGATAAAACTCCATATTCCAGTAGATCTCTAAGATGCATTGGTGGTAAGTAGAAACTTCCTTAGGGCCTGTTGGAGTTTGAGGATAGTCTGACCATGAAGAAGAGCCTGTAGGCCAGAAGAAACAGACTGAAGGAACCAACTCAGTTTATTTCAGCTATCTCATTTAAACAAGCAAGCATGTCAATTTTTGCCTTACTTAACAAACTTATGCGTGCCTTATTCCCAGCTGCTTTCAAATGTTCAGCCCAATTTCTGCTATATTCTGTGGTTTTTTGTTTGCTTTTTATATTAGTGCTACCTAGAGAATGAGTTGGTGCAATAGGCTCCCCTTTATTGCATGACTGCAAGTATTGTTTGAATTTGTTATGGAATGCTTATTAAATTGTGTTTGCTCAAGAACCATGTTATGAACCTACTTTATAATTGTTTTGAGCAATGCCTTGTTTACTATTTTCATCCAGAAAAGCTTGAACTGTTCGGTATTTTGATGGTTCATGAGATTGCTAGTGGCATTATGTGATACTCTAAAAGGTCAGTGGAAAGAAAGCAGGATTCCTTCTAGATGGTGGTCCTTGTCCCTTCCTTTGCATGAATTGAAGAAAACTTGTTGTGGTTACTTGGGGACCAAACTTTACCTGTTCAACCAAGAGTAAGGAAGATCTAGAATGAGGATTGAGAGAAGAGCAAATAAAAACAATGAGCCACTGTGTCTTTGGCTGTTAATTGTGTTTTATGGCTGAGCCTTGTCAAGTGTGTCTGGGGAACACTGGAACTTTTACTTATAAAGAAAGCTTTAAGAAAATCATTGTTTTTTTATTGACTGTGGCAGTTTAAAGTCGGACACAGAGTAGTTCTAAGGACTAAGTCAAATGTCAAGTAAACACAGCAGAATACTGCATAGTCAGGCCATCTGTATTTCACAGCACACATAGATCAAGCCCAGTGAACTATGCTTATACTGGTGCTTTGGTCTTCCAGGTTGAGTCCTGGAAGGTTAGGGCATGTACTAGGTGAGTTGAGCCACCTGAAGGAATGATTTTCATGGTACAGTAGGAAATCCTGCCTATTTTGGCTCATGCACCTATGTGACTGAAACGCGTGCAACTAAAACATTCAAGGCTTGATTTGTGCTTGTTCCAAACAGTGCCAACCTACTGATTCAGCATGTGTGGATGAGCTGTTCTTACTGCTGCAGGATCAAGACTGTGTGAAACAGTGCTTTACACTTTTCAGCTGTGATTTCTGACCTTCGGAGAGCGTCAGTGAGCTTCTGGATCTGTTTGTGCTGGGTGGTGGTAAAAAACACCGCACAGGAGAAATGCTTGTTACGTGATATGGTCCCTGCTCGCCCCTTGTACAGCGGCCAGTTCTGGTGGTGTAGGACAGTGTGTACAGCACAGAGGGGCTGCAGCCTGGGATGGGGAGAAATGGCCCCTTCACTTCCCCATGAGAAAGGCTATTTTTGTGGAACTGCTTGATGAGCTCTGGTATCTTCCCACTCTAAGGTGTTTTAACTGGGATGGCCATGTCCGTTCAGAAACCATTTCAGAAAAAGCAGTCACTGTTGTAAAGAAGCCTGTGCCTCATTACTGCTGGTTCTTAGGTAAGTATTCTATCTGAACAGGTAATTTCCTTGAAATAATAAGTAGCTTTGAGAAAATTAATTTCTTTGATTGTACTGGGTTGAGACACAGGTTTTTAGCAGCATGTACTTTATCCACCACAAGGCTCAGGGTTCTCAAGGCTTTTAGCCGACCACAGGGATGCTGGTGGTGACATTAAGGAAGGATGGCATTCACCTCCTTAAGTGATATGAGTGGCCTTCCTAACTTGCATGAAAGGAAGGAGGAGCTCAAGAATACTTGTATGAGCCAGCAATGTGTGCTAGCAGACCAGAGAGCCAACCGAATCCTGGGCTGCAAAGGATCAAAGGGATCCCAAATCAAAGGCAGCATCGCCAGCAGGTGGAGGGAGATGATTCTCCCCCTCTACACTGCTCTTGTGAGGCCCCACCTGGCGTACAGCGTACAGTTCTGGTGTCCCAATGTAATAAGGACATGGAACTGTTGGAGCAAGTCCGGAGGAGACCACGAAGTTGATGAGGGGACTGGAGCACCTCCCCTACAAAGGCAGGCTGAGAAAGCTGGGACTGTTCAGCCTGGAGGAGAGAAGGCTGTGTGGAGATCTCATAGCAACCTCCCAGTATTGGTCGGGGGCCTACAGGGAAGCCAGAGAGGGACTCTTTATCAGGACCTGTAGTAGTGGGACAAGGAGTAATAGGTACAAATTGAAACAGGAGACATTTATGTTAGACATTAGTTAGGAAGTCTTTACTTGAGGGTGGTGAGTCACTGGAACAGGTTGCCCAGAGAGGTTGTGGATGCCCATCCCTGGCAGTGTTCAAGGCCAGGTTGGATAAGGCTTGAGCAACCTGGTCTAGTGGGAGATGTGGGGGCTTGGGACTAGATGATCTTTAAGGTCCCTTCCAATCCCTCAACATTCTATGATTTTTCAGGCTTACTCTGTTTCACAGTATAAGAACTGTATCCAGCATACAGGGGAGTTAAGCAATACATTATGTCCTTGTATCTTTGATCCAGCTTGTGGCATAGGTGAGTGCACTTGATGCCATGATGGAAAAAGTAATGTTTACTGTTGCACCTATGTGTTTATTGTGACCTGTTCTATTGCCATTTTTTCCCAATTTTAAAAAATTAATCTTCTACTAAATTAACCAGATGTATTATGAAAATCATTGCTGGTCCCTTATTTTATTGCTGCAGGTGAAGGGCTCACTCTGTAAGAGCCCAAGAGACCTCTGTGGATCCAGTGGGAACAAAAAGTCTTCTCTGCCAAAAGGAAAGAACATGGGATTTAGGAGGAGATCCCCCTTTGAGTAGTTGTTCTTGTTGACACTGAATGATAAAATTGAAATCTTTATGCAGAACGTTCTGTAGCCATGCTCCTGTTTTCTATGCTGAGGTAGGATTTGCAGATTTTTTAAAAGAATTTTGGCATATTATTTGTTATTTCAAACCTAAGGAACCCAGGAGCCTAGTTAACCACAGGAGAGCTTGGATTAGAAGAGGGAAGAAGTTTTCCACATTGGGAGAACAAGTTTGGTGTTTCAGTTTACTAAATCATGCAGAAAAGGAGAGAAGGTTTTATGGTGTTGAGGGATCAAGAGCCTGGGACTGCATACCTATTTTGGATAATTTCTGAAGCAAAATGGAATATGTGCAAATAGAAAATCCAGGACATGAAAACATGGGGAATTACTAGTTTTTACTTGAAAGACTGAAGTTATAGTCTTGAACTGTTTGGTTCCACTGTCTTAAGTGGACATTTATGTGAACATATGAGTGAACATTATGAGGCCAGTAATCAAAAGGACATGTTTGAGATTAAGTGTAATGGCTTGTTTGAGAATGTTTAAGGTAGCTGGACTAAAACACCATAAAAAATACAATATCCTCAAGATGATTCAAAAATTCAAACGTAACTTCACTTGCACCCAGAAGCGTATTTTCATATTAATTTTAAAAACTTTAACTTTGTTCAGATTATACTACTTTGTGGATAGAACTATGGTAGGAGTAAAAATGTTGGTAGGGTCGGACTGATTTTGCCAGCAGCTTGCATTGCGATGCTTTCCAAATGGCATATTGGTTGCACTGTTTTGTAGCAGCCTGTCAGTGCAACAGCTCGTGAAAATACAGAGAAAAGAAAGATGGTATTTTTGCATCAAACAACTGATGTTGTTCACCAATTCATTTCATGTGTGAGCAGTTGGTACAGATACTGTTTGTTTACATTGCAGTTTTTGTTGTATTTACCGATGCTGAACTGTGAAAATGAAATGTAAGCTGTCAGTAAAAAATGACTGCCACCATTTGTTGCTAGGGCTAAAACAGAAGAGGTGTCTCTCACTGGTTATTCATTTGTCTGGATTTTTAAAAGTTATCAGGCTTCTTGGCAGGAAACTTTTCTGTAAAAAGGCTGTGACTGTTCATATGAACTGCTCATATGTACAATTTCATTTGTATGAAGCACACGTTTGGCCTTATGGACAAAAGAAGAATCATCCTTCCCACTGTGCATGGACACCTGGACTGACCAGATAGCTTGAAAATACATTCATTCCCATTCAGATTGAGCAGTATTACAGAGCAGTAACCTCAGCTGTAACTTTGGGCCCTGTGGTTACGCAGCTCTTGGTTCTTAGAACTTTTTGTTGTTGTTCCATATCCTAGTAGATTGCTGCTTTTCAGATGCTCTGATCACTCCCTACCTTAACAATACAGATAGCTGCTCTTAAAAAATGTTGCTAGAATATCTGAAGCAGATACACTTGTTTACAGGCTGTGGCTTGTGGAACACTTCCAAACAATGCAGGTTAAAGCTAGCTTGGGGAAAGTGCCGAGCTGTGCTTGGCCAGAGATGGCAGCTGGGGCTTCATCTGACCATTCAACAGCCTGTGAGCACACCTGCCATCCCCCGTTCCTCACCAGACACTCTCCCTTTGCTTCTGCTGAGCAGAAGTTGAAGTGTCTCTGAGTTTGGGCTAATGTATGTGATGATAATCTAGCCCATGTATTGTCTGTCCCTAAGAGGGCAGATCTGCAGAAGCTGGTGAAAGTATGGCACTGGTAGAGTGGGAAGCTTGCTAATAGAGAAGAGCAGGAAGCCCAAACAAACAGCTGTATTCATTAAGGCAATTACTGGACAGAAATGAGGCCTTTCAGGGGAAAGATGAATGTCAATCCACATTTTGTTCCACTGGTGTAGTTCATAGGCAGAAGTGACTGGCAGTCATTAGTGGGTGTTATAATCACACAAACTGGAGGAATTTGGGCATTATAAAACAACAAAGGAGCACTGGAGCACATAGGCTAGTGTCAATACTTTACTTTGCTTAAGTTTTCTGGGATGCATTAGGGGACTGAGACATCTAGAGTAGGCAGTAATTCTAACACTGTAGACCAAGGATGGAGTTTATGTACTTCTGCCTCAACAGCACTGACCTTTCTGGATGTTCTGCATTATGATAGTTGCTTATTAACAGCTCTGGCTTTGTACACTGGCTTTTGATCCCTGCTGCTTTTATCATTCATTTCTTTGTCTTAGCAGAACACTTCAGTTAATACAGAAAAGTACTAATACCATTCACTATGTTGTTTTGTGGTTCAAAACAGTTAAAAAAAATGCTCATATTCCTTTGACTTTTTCTTTGCAAAGCCATGTTGTGTGGGGTGGGTGAAGGATCATAATTTTTTCAAAACCATCCTTATATCTCCTTTTTAAGAAATGACATGGGATCTTAGGGAACTATGTGCAGATATGTGCAGAAATTTTGAATGCATTTTATGTAGCGTTAGTACTTCTGGCCATTGTTTGGCTCAAAGATGTATCCATGGACATTAAACACTGGCTGCTCTTCCCCTTATTATCAGCAAGTCACTGTGTAGAGCATGTTCATTTAATTGTTATAAATTTAGCAAATTCTGAAATGGTGAAGGGCCATATGGACCACTAGAAATAACTATTGTGGGGTCAAGAAGACCCACAAGAGTAGTTTCTCTTCAGCTGTTAATACAGTTGGACATTGAGAAGTTGTGAAGGAAATTCAAAACAATATCTCCAAGTTTTGCCAAGATTACTCAGTGGAATCACTTGTTGCCAGATGCTCATGCTGAATGAGAGAACAGCAACCACTGCTGTGGGACTTAGTGTTCCAAAATTACTCAAATCCAATTATCAGTCCAGTTCTTGTAGGGGATTATTAATATACTGTGGACTGGTCCACAGTTTGAATGACAAGCAGGTAGAAATTATATTTATGTAGAACACATCTCTCACCTTATCCTGTTAGCTGTGGGAATGCATATATCTTTTATTTGGGATTTCAATGTAGCTGTGAAAAAGGGATTGTAGCATAGATTGTAGGAAAGGAGTGAAAGATTTAGTCTGCATTTCCCAAGCAGTAGCTCCTGGAAGCGATATGCAGCTTGTGGCTAGGAATGGAGCCATAACCCTGTCCTTGACTGCATGGGAGGCTCTGCAGTGAATTCAGAATGACCTCAGCCAGATGTGCGCCTTCAGAGCCTGTGCTTGTGGTACTGGTTTGGTTTCCCCTTACTTTGTTGAGTGTTTTGGTGTTGTTTTGAATATATTATGCTCTTGGTTTTTATGCAGTCTTGTCATTAATAGTCAGCCAGGTGTTGTTTGTATTCTATGGATGATGTATCCAACCCAACAGTCCAGGGAGCCTACAAACAGCCTATTGCTCTTCTTGCAACTGTTCTCTTTGGTAGTAGCACGAGCTGAAAGGTTTACATGAATTAAAGATTCGTGGCTGAGTATGAAGTCAGGCCATTAAAGTTATCTGCTGATCAGACCCCTTTGAGCAATTTGTTAATAAAGTGAAAATCCAGCACTCTATTCACTAAGTATATTTAATTGCTTCAGTGGTAGGTGCTGCTGGGAGGACTCTGGCATCCTTTCTGGATTCTGGTATGTTGGTTATTGTATGACCCAGTTGGCAGCAAGCCTGTTCTGTGAGGCACAGGACAATAATATGCTGCACAGCTATTTTGCTAAGTAGTTAAAATACAGTGCCAGCATTATTTGGGACAGATACATCTTTGATAACCTATTGCTGCCAAGTTGCATGATAAAAGGAACAACTTTTTTTTTCCACCACAGAGCTTTCCTCATTGTTCATCAGCAAGCTGAGCCTGAGAAGCTCTGGTTCTGTTAAGATTTAAGGGAGAGTTTCTAGTAAGGTGTCATTAGTACATCCTGTTGCTCATTAGCAAAACTGCTTATTTTGAAGCTCTCTGTCATACTAGATCTCTACGTATTTGCTCAAAATTTGGCATACTTTCTGAAAATTCAGATTGTCATATTTATTTAAAAGATACTTTCATAAATTCAGAAAAACATAAACATATACCAGTAGGTATCCTTTTAGATAATTTGTTTCTCTGCAGGAAGCAAGCGCTTCTTCACCAATCTCAGAATGATTGAAAACTTTCTCTTTAGCAAAAATAGGAATCTGACAGGCTTCACGTGCAAACCAGGCTCTTTGTGGAGACTTACCTGTGGCCCTCAGATACATTCCTTGTTACTCTGCAAAGTTAATTCAGTCACCTGGTATGGCTAGTCTGATTTTCTTTCCTGTGTTTGAATTTCTTGCTGTCTGAACTCTGCCTAAAAAGTAGACTGGCACAGGTTCTCTTATTTTTCAGATCAGTCATGCCAGCTATGCGTAAAAGAGCTGGAGCAAAAGCATTCCATATCCATTAAGTGTTTTATTTTCCAGACTAAAAACTGAATACTTGCAGCTTGCATGTCATTATATGCTTGTCATTCCTAATTACTTTCTGGCATGTTCCTGGGTGTTTTGTAGACAGGAATATGCATTTGATTTTTGTTTTTTTTTTGTTTTTTTTTTTTAAACAGACATCTCAAGTGCTTCCATAACTAAGCTAACAAAACACAAGCAACAACAACAAAATCAAAAACATGCACAAAGCCAGAGAGGGACTTTTTATGACGGCAAGCAGTGATAGGATGAGGGGGAATGGCTTTAAACTGAAAGAGAGTAGATTTGGATTAGATATTAGGAAGAAATTCTTTACTTTGAGGGTGGCAAGGCACTGAAACAGGTTGCCCAGAAAAGTTGTGGATGCCCTGTCTCTGGAAAGGGGCAGGTTGGATGGGGCTTTGATCAACTTGGTGGAGTGAAAGGTGTCCCTGCCCACAACCATGGGGTTGGAACTATGTAGTCTTTAAGGTCTCTTGCAACCCAAATCATTCTGTGAGGTGGAAGACTATTGGGAGAAATAAATGTGTGGACGTAATAGCTTGTCCCTTTCAGAAAGAGTGACTTGCCTTCTGTCTTATAACCAGTAAGCATTTTGTCTTGAAGAAGTAAGATTTCATAACTGGAAATTAGTTATCAAGCATATTTGACTATTTTCAAAGTGTGTAAGTGTGTGATTTTTCCCTGCAGGTATTCTCTATATGGTGATATGTTTTACCAAAGGAAAACATGGTGTTTGCATATCAGATTTTATACACACAAATTTATAAATGCCCATGTACAGAGAAGTAGGTTTGCAGTTTTGAGCCTTGAGATATGCTGCCAGCAAGCTACAGTAACTCTCCTGAGGCTGGTGGTAAATAGAAACTGCATCAGTGAAAATAAGAGAGTTTTCCAGCTGGCATTTCTTTTACTTCTTTGAATTTTGTTCTTTCTTGATTGTCAGTTGACAGCTTGACTATTCTGGCAATGTGCTGGAGTACTGGAAGCCTATTATCTCCCGAAATAGCTGCGGTTCCTCAATCTGAAGGTAAATCTTCAGAGTCACTGCAATTAAGAGTGACACAGGTTTGTCGAGCATATGTCAATACACAGGCTGCTTCGGATGGATTCAGATGTGAAATACATTCGAAAGCTGAGTCTGGAGATTAAAGCCAAGATTGATTAACTGGGAAGGCTCTCATTTCTCTGCTCTGGGGGCTGCAGCATAAGAGTGCATGAGCTGCACCCCTGGCTGGGCGCTTGGTTTTCACTGATACAACTTGTCCTGCAAATGCCTGGTACTAGGAGAGGTGAGGAGACTGTGGCAGGGGGCTGCCTTGTCATCAGGAAGGGCGAGTCAATTTCTTTTGGCAGCAGCCCAAGGCCAAGTTGGTTTTGACCGGCACAAAGCTGCCTTTTGCTACATACCATGTGCTGCCAGCCCTAAAAGGCAGCTGGAGACCCTGCAGCAGGAAACGCTGGGATCTGCTCTCCATCACCTACAGGATGCTCCGGGTACATCATGAAATCCAACGGCCTGTGTATTCAGGGACAAGGTGTCTGAGAGCTCCACATCCAGGGCACTGCAATCAAAGACAAATTTTGGACAGGCAGGTTGGGCAGGATTTAGCTGTAGCAGCACATGTAGCAGCAATAGTAGCTTGTCTGTCTGGGTGGTCTTCAGAGTTGAAGTTCCTAAGGAATACTCACATGATGTAGTATTAAGTATCTGCAGTAGATACTTGAATTATTATTCACCTTCTGCAAAGAGTCAGCAGACTATGAAAAGTCTAAGACCACCTCAGCCACTTCAGTTTAGTGCCTGCATTTCAGTGGTACATGCTGAATTTCGCTGGTATGTGTCGTCTGCTGTGATAAACGGGAGCAAAGATTCTTGCCTCGGGTGACAGTTTATTATTAATACAGTGCCATAGTTTGCAGTTCAGTCAGCTATGCTAAACAAATATGAAGATACCTGCCCTGGAGAACTGGCAGGCGGCATTCAGGAATACCGGGATAATTTATGAAGCTGAACAAAAGAAGTATACTCGTATGTGGCTGTGATGCATGGTGATTATTTG
Organism: Dendrocincla fuliginosa; assembly: GCA_035047845.1. NCBI lineage: Eukaryota > Metazoa > Chordata > Aves > Passeriformes > Dendrocolaptidae > Dendrocincla > Dendrocincla fuliginosa. The sequence continues at coordinate 57,118,501 of JAWWMO010000096.1, read as the reverse complement.
TGCTTTTGTTGTTGTTGTTGTTGACTGTATGCCTGCTGAAAGCTCATGATCCCCAGTATTAGTTGCCTCTTTGTGCCTTGCTAAAATAGCCGTAGAAAAATATTTTTCTGAAATTTGAGGTTTTAAGGGAATTTTGAATATAGCCTGATGAAATATGACAGTGCAGGAATCCTTGAACATTTAATTTAGATGAAGATAATTAGTCTCTTCTGTGTAATGAAGTGTATAAGCTTTTCCTTATAAGCTTGCCTCTGACTGGATGAAATAAAACTAATTTTTCTGGAAAAATAAAGTTTTCAAGAAATCAAGCCAATTCCTAGTTTTGGGTTGAATTAGACTAATAGTTTCATCTCTCAGAAGTAGTTGGGACTGTATAACTCATAAATGCTGGACTGGCTAAACTTATTTTAAAAAAAAGTTAGTTTCCCAGTCTTAAGGAATCATGTTAATGATTTAAAAACAGCTAAACAAAAGTAAGTTCAGATAAATTCAGATAAGAAATTCAAATACTTCCAAGTACATTCCTATAAATATAAACTTTTATTTTGCGTTGCAAAAAATGATATAAATTTACTAGAAATAAAAATTCCAGTTTTCCTAAAGAATTATACATCAATATGAATGGAGCCAAGTGAATTTTTTCAGTTTCTGAACTAGTTTTTGCTGCAAGGCTGACTGCTGTCAGTTTTCGTTAATAGAGAAGCCAGTGTTTTTGTGATGTTCATGGAGATATTAAAATGCCTTGAAGCAGATAGAATTTTACTACATGATTATTACTGATGCAAGGTATTGATTATGCAAGATAATAATCTCGGATAAATATTATGGTAGTCAAAATGCTGCTGCTGGTACCGTGGTAAGCACTGAGTGGATGCAGCTCTCTGTCCTTGAAGAGGGCGCAGTGTGGGTGGGAAGCAGAGCCCCTCACCACTGCCCACTGAGCTCCACAGGGTCCATTGCAGACTTGTTTTGCCTTGTTTAATTGCCTGTCCGGAAAGTTACTGAAAAAAACCTTCACCACAGACATTGTGGTCTCTGGGCTGCAAGGCTCTGTGCTGGCTGCCCTTCTCTTGCTCCCGCAAAAGTCTTGCGTCTCCTCTGTAAATCAGCTGCCACTCTCTAAACCTCTCTCCACTGGTCAGGTTCTCTGAACTTCATGTCTTTGTGGCACACTTTCGTTTGGCAGCAGTACTGGAGAGGAGAAGCCATCTAATGTGCTGCTCTCATTGATGTGATACAGAGTTTCAGGTACCTGTGAGACAATGGTATTTTCTCATTCACTTTTTTCCTTTGCTTTCTACTGATTTTTTTATTTTTTTTCTTTTCCCCTGACAAAAACTGCTGCCTAGCCTGTAACTCCTTACTTGTTGGTCACTCCAACGTTTAATCTTGAAATACAGCAATGAGAAAACTGTATTAAATTGTGGGAAATCGCTAGATGTGTTTGCTTTTTTGTTTGGTCTTTTGGGGGTGGGGGCGGTGTGTTTTTTGTGTTTTAAACACTGCCCAAAATAAATGTGTGTTAGATGAAGCTTTAGGCTGAAAAATGCTTCAGTGAAATGCACGAAATCCATCCTTATTTCCAGGTTAAGTGTGGGCATAAGAGGTTTTGGTGTGGATCTGGTCTGTTCCCACGCTACATAAGCATGACATTGGTGATGTGCTGCTGGTGCTGTCCTTTGTCAGAGCCAACGCTCAAAGTCCTGTTTGGTTTTTGGTCAGTGAAGGTCCTGGCCCTGCTTTTTTTTGTGGATTAAGGCAGGAACTACCGTGGCCAAGTTAAGCGTCTGACAGCAGAGCTTCCCCTTTGGTCCTAACAGCTACTTACAAAACTTCGCAAGCGCAGCTCCTAAACTGGCAAGCTGGTTGTCCAAAGCTGGAGGGGGAGCCCTGCTAAGAGCTTTTGCTCTCCCTGAGGTTTATTGCAAGATGAGAATGTTCCCTTTCTCTCTGGCATCAGCTCAGGTTTATAAACTTTGTTAACAAAGGAAATACTGAGTTCATATTCCAGAATACTTGGAATCTGGTTGTTGATTTTTGGGTACACAGGGCTGTTGCTCTCACACGGCGCAGTTTTGCCCTTAAACTTCCAGATGATCCCTTTACACATTTTCTTGTTTATTCTGTCAGAGGGTTCATTCCTGGAAAATTTAATGTAAGCGGTTTCCAAATTATACTGAGGGTGATGGTTCTCTCTTGTTATGAGAGCGCTTAGTGGGACAGATAGTGGACATTTTACATTTTGCTGACCTTTTAGCACTGCAGATGGGAATATTTGAATACCAGAGACGATCTAGAGATGGACATTATCAGGTAGGACATGTGTGTGGGTTCAGCTGGGAGTTCTGCCTATTGGACAAGTGGGAAGGAGTGGTAGCTTGGAGAGGCAGGTAAGATTTGCCAGTGATCGTCTACTGACCTTCATTCGCTCTCCTTGTCCCGTAGCCTGTCTCCTTCTCTTTGATATCCCAGCTGCTTTTTTCACTTGAAATTGACCATGGCCGCACGAGCGTTAAAAGGTGAGCTTCCGCTGAGCAGCCTGCTTGCTTGTCTTAATCCAGAAGGTGGATTATTTTATCTTTTTTTTTTATTATTATTATTATTTTCTTGGGTTTGGGGCGATAGGAAGGACATAAGGCAGTGCTGGATTATAAGGGCTGGTTTACTGAGACTTTGAAGATGGGGCTGTTCAGTATTGAGAAATAATGTTTTTCTTTGTACAGCACTAATTATTTTGCATTTCACTTTCACTGTGACGGCTCAGATGTGATTACTCCTCACCATGGGCTCCTTAGATGAGTGCTGTATATTCCTGTGAACTTTTTAACTTGCTAAATGAATCACATGGAGAAAGTTAATGTTATTTATATTTAAATAAAAATTTGCAAACCAGGTAGGAGGGAAGGGTGTACAAAAAGGCAATATTTTATGTTCAATTAGTTGAGGGAAGCCTGGTGGCTTTTTGAGAGATTATGAGTATGAGCTTCTTCTAATGCCTATTGACTGTAATAGAGGGGTTGGTTTTTGGAAAGGGCACTGTCCACTTGAATATTGTGACATTCAATAATGTTATATGCCTGGTGGGGGACATAGCCTCCCTTTTCTCATTGGTCCTGTATATTTCATGATAATGTCATGTTTCAGGGTTGGGGGCTGGTGCTGAAAAGAGGTACATGCATATAGCAAGGTTCATTTTGTTTCTTTTACTCCCTGTTTACCTCCATGTCTGTCTAGCACCTTGCTAGAGATACAATCTACAGAGGGTGCTGTAAAATGTCTGAAAGTACGTAGTTTTTGAAGAGGTGCAGTATGCTTTTTGCTTGCTTTTAATGAAATTCTTTAGCCTTCCATGTTGCCTACAGAATTTTGCAAAAATGGCTTTTAAAGGCTGAGGCCCCAGAGCAAATAAGAAAGGTCATTTTTAAGCATGACTTTAAGCCAACCTCGTGAATGTTGAATGCCTGTGGTAAACTTGGCAAGTCAAGGAACTTCCTAATACAATCCCATTCACTGTCTTTGGTGTATGAATGCCTCAGCTATTTAAAACAAAGAGAGTAAAAGCAGCCTCTTTTTCTACATCTTCTTTCTCAATCTGTGAGCTGTTGTGTACAGATTTGTAAATGTTGTATGTTAGTTGCTTTCTCAAGGTGGACACTACTTAGGTCCTGATCCTGCAATGAGATTTCTAAGCATAAGGCAGTATTAAAACCACTGGTGCAGGATGAGAGCACATAGATCTCTGAAAAGGGCTCATTTCATGTCTGTGCAGTGCTGAGGGAGACCAACAAGTCACGTTTTATCAGGGAAGTGTTGAACAGACTGTTGCAAGTGCAGGGAATGGATGGGAATTTCTCAAAGTAAAATACTGTGTAGGACTGAGTCATATTTGTTTGTATATAAAATTACTTTTATTGTTAAAATAAGCAACAGTTGTGCTTGCTTGCTGTAATTCTCTTAGTTAAATTGTTATTTCACGAGAATATTTTCCCAATTAATAGGATATTATCCAAACCATACCAAAGTACAGGAATTTCAGAGAGTTTCAGCATAAAGCTACTTTTAAAAGTGAAGAAATCATCCTGCGCTCTCTTCTTTCTACTGTTTCTTTAAGCAACAGTTAAACCATCCAACTCTCAATTCCACTTATCAGGAGATAGATGAACACTGAGCTGGGAAACAGCCCTTTTTAATTTATACGCACCTTCAGGGTGGTGACAAATGGCCTCTGTTAAAAGGAGAGACAATTATGTTTAATTGATTGCAGTGAAGAATGTTTTATCTCTTTAATTGTACTACCTAAGATGTTTTCCTCTTTAAAAGGACTTATACGTTCATTGCAGGTTTGTTTCGGCGTCTTAATGCAAATACTAACAGCTTTTCAAAGCCTTCTCCTCTCAAAGGGAATGATGCTGTTTATCTCCTTGCCACGTGTGGCTCATATTGTTGCATCAAAAATCAAATCCTTCAGGTCTTTATCACCCAAAATAGAGGTTTGGCCTGTTACTGTGCTGACCATCAGTGTCATTAGCTCATAGGTTCCCTCTATATGTTCAAGTCAAATGCAGCTACAGTGATACATCCATGTTCGTGTAACTTAAATGCTTTGTAATCATCAAAACATCAAAAGTACAGATGACTTAATAAATGTGTTTCTGATGTTTGTATCTATTGGAAGAGGCGTTTGGGGAGGGGAGGGGAAGGATTTATTGAGAAATAGCAAAATGACTCATCAGAAATACTTGTCCTTTTTTTCTTTCTTGTGTTTGGCTCTTTGCATCATAAACTGTGGAGTGATGGATGTCTGCCTGAATGGGATTGAGGAGATAGCTCTCAGAAGGTGAAATATTTTGCAATTTTTACCATTCTTCATTTACTACATTTGTATCTACTAAAGGCTGACAGAGTTCAGTAA
>JAWWMO010000096.1:57078721-57095378 GCA_035047845.1 Dendrocincla fuliginosa | reverse complement strand
AGAAATAGAGTTTGAAGGAACAAGTTTGGACATAAGAATCAGAGAATCACAGAATATTTCAAGATGGAAAGGATTCGAAAGGATCATCGAGTCTGATTCTGGTCCTTGCCGGGACCACATAAGACCAAAACACATAATAAAGAGCATTGTCCCCACACTCCTTGGACACCAAGTTTGGTGCCACAACCAGTTCCCTGGGGACCGCTGTGTTCTAGAGACAGATCACCCTCTCAGTGAAGAACCTTTTCCTAATGTCAGACCTGAACTTCCCTTGGTGCAGCTTCAGTCCACTTCTTGTTGTACTGCTGCTGGTCACCACAGAGAGGAGATCAGCACCTCCCTCTCTGCTGACCCCCATGAGGAAGGTGTACCATGTTGTGAGCTCCCTCCTCAGCTTCCTCTTCTCCAGGCTGAATGAGCCAAGTGATGCTTCTCATGAATCTCACCCTCAAGGCCTTTCACCATCTTGATGATCCTCCTCTGGACACACTTAAACAACCTGATGTCATTTTTATGTTGTGGTGCCCAAAACTGCACCCATGACTCAAGATGAGGCCACCCCATTGCAGAGCAGAGCAGGAAAGTCACCTCCCTTGACTGGCTGATGATGCTGTGCCTGATGCGCCCCAGAACACTGTTGGCTCTTTTGGCTGCCAGGGCACTGCTGACTCTTATTCAACTTGCCATCAAATGAATGGAATGATGTGACTGGAAAAAATTTAAGAATACGTGTGAAGAGTCCATTTTTCCTTCTGTTTGAGATAAATGTTTTCAAAACAGGTTTAGGAGAAAACTCTCAGCAAGTGCCACACATCATAATTGATGAAGGCTAGAGAGATAGAATAAAGTGCTTATCAGAGACAATTAAAATACATCTCAGACAAACTATGTTTTGTTGTCCTTTGAATTTAGTTATTGTGTAGTTGTTTAAGTGGAAATGGCAAGAAGTAAAATGCAGGAGAAATAGAATTAAAAAAAAGATTAGCGTACCTTAGGCCAAATCTTAGAAGCACAAATGCTTTGGAAATAGTTTATCACAGGTGCCAGAGATCCTCTGATGCATCTGCTGGTAGCCCAGCATAATGGAAGGGTGGGACTCCTGAACTGTCCCTTTACACTTGTGAATCCAGGTCATGTGTCTGCTTGGAAATAACACACTTTTTGTCCATGGCCCATGCAGTCACAGGGTGTCCAGAGTTTGTCATCTCTGTTCCATGTCACTTATACCCTCCTCTTTTTTTGACTGCTCTCTGCAGCTTTTCATTTAGGTAAATATACAGAATTGTGGAATCATGGAATTACCAAGGTTGGAAGGGATCCCTGGATATCATGTAGTCCATGTCTCCTGCTCAGAGTGGGATTTCGTTAGTGCAGTTGTGCTGAGCCATGTCCATCTGGATTTTGAGGAGCCCCAGACTCCACAGTCTTTCTAAGCAATCTCTTCCACTGTTCTGTCACCTCTTCAATGAAAAAGGTTGTTAGGGAAGATTTAAACAGCATTTACTGTTGGGCTGCATCAATAGTTCCTAACACTTATCTGTACTTTGTGCCACTAACTGGAACCCTTTGAGCCAGGAATTTCAGCCAGTTTTCAGTACATTTCACTGTCCTCTTACCTAGTTCACACTTCAACAGTTTTTCAATTAAGATTTTACATGGGACAGGGGTGAAAGCCTTTCCAACTTTTTTTTTCAGCACTGGGCCTTTCCTAAGATGCTCTTTGGAAGACCAAAAGAACTTTCAGCACATTTGGATCTATCTCATCTTGTGCAGATTATTGGTTTTGATAGGTTAGCTTAGGACATAATGCAAAGATAATAATGGGCAAAGATCCTCACATGCTAATCAAGGAAGTGATGAGTCTGAGTCTGTTCCTTATTTTGTAAAGCAGACTAGTCTGGTTGGGCCCTATCTTAAATTCACTGGTGCAATTCTTTTGTTTGCCATATGGGTTACAATAATCAATTATGTTTCTGACAAAATATGTGTTTCTGAAAAAAAAGCCTCACCTGTATTGTTTATTCACATGAATCTGTGTTCACCTTTGGCTGAAGCTGCAGTTCTTCCATTTAAAGGAAGACTGCTCAATCATTTAAATGTCTAGCTCATTACCTTATGTACATTAGTGCCTGTTTTTCACACATAATGACCTCTCAAAGCCAACTGCAAGTATAACTGTGCCCTGTGTGACTTGTTCTAAACTGCAATATTGAAAATAAACGCTGTTGCTACTGGCATTTTTGTGCTATCACTGCTTGCTGCTGTTGCAGGTGAAGTGACTCACTTCACTTGCAAGAGAGAAGTACAAATTGATGTAGAACAGCGATTTAACAAAGTTTGGCAAATGCATCAGCAGTTTAACAATATTGGATGGCAAGGTATATGTGGTTGTTCAGAGCGCAGAGGATTGGGTCAGACAAAACTGTGCAGGAGACCCTGCCATTGAGTCTTGAGGCTCAGAAAGGACTCCTTTGTGTTATAAATGTTCTTAGGAGAGTTCAGTTATGGCTGGATCCAGACTTAGTACCAGACTTGGTCAACATCTTAGATCTAAAGGATTATGTGTGCACAGTCAATATTTTATGTCAAGATTTCAGTTTAGCATGCTGTTAATCACTTGCCAAGAATCTTTTATGGTGAGGAATCTCTCATTCTCAAGGAGTAGCCTTGAGAGGTGTCTGTACTCAATGGGGCATCCTGGCATGCAGCCTGCTGCTGTGCAGGAGGGCTGGATGAGCCTCAGGCTGTCCACTATTTCTGGAGTAAGATGATTGACTTAGAGTCATAACTGCATAGCAGACGTATTTTGGTTGGCGCATGCTTGACTAGCCCTTACTCTTGAACAAGACTCAGGGCCCTTAGGTGTCAAGTAAGATTTATGGCCCTTAACTATTGCATTGATATCTGTAAGCCAGATGTAGACATCACAACCGCTGGTGGTTGTTGCTCAAGCAGAAAAAGGCAAGGGTTGGAGCACATCATCACAGTTACCGAGTGAAACAGAATGTTCTAAGTACAATCAGGTAATCAGAACTGAGGACATTTCTCTTTGCTGCCTATAAAGTAGTTAAGAGATCTTTTCTGCTGTTGAGCAGGATTTCAAAATATTTTGGAAAGACTACTGGAATATTTTCATTGTGCTATTGTAATAGGATTCTGACTTTGTCATATAAAGGTCATTTCCCCTTGTTAATGGCCTATCGAGTGTTTTGAAACAGAAATTTGTCAGTAGTGCTTGGTAGCTCACTTCAGTCAACAGCTGGCTTGGACTTTGTAACTTTTTCAGACTAAGCTGTCCCTTTAATTTGGGGAAAAAAAAGAGCTGTGACCGTTCAGTTATTCTCTCTGAAATTCAGAGTTCATTTGAAAATCAGAAATTAAACAAACATAAGACTCTGGTGGAATTATATATGCAGGCTCTTTCTAAAAATTGGGATAATAGCACTTGTCTGTGCATATTATGGGGTAGAAGAGGGTAAAGACTTACTGTGTACAGACCTGTGTAGTGCACTGGTTTCATGATGTGAACCAGGAGGGACCCCTGCTCACAGGTTTCACTTCAGTTAAACACACATAGGATGATTTATTTTGTAATAATATTCCTTCTGTTCTTTTTCAAATATCGTTTTAATTTTTTTCTCTGTTAAGTTCAGTGATTTTTTTTCGTTTGGTAGTTGGGTGTTTTGTTTTCTATTTTTAATATGAATACAGAAGTGACATTGCACTGGAGAAGGGTTCCAGAGAAATACTAATAAAATTTTCACTCACAATCACATTTTACTTTTCATTAATTATTATTTAATGATCTATCGATACACTAAAATTATGGACATAAGAGGAAGACAATTCTGTGGGCACAAAAAGATCCCTGCTGCTCTTTCTTTTGCTAGTGTTATTCAAGAAAAACTCTAAATATGTTACTTTTTTCTTGTTAAGGGCTTGATGAGGCTGGGGCAGTGTGGCCCTATGCATTCCCTCTGAATATACGCAGTATTTCTTTAGGTGTTTTTTGTGGGGTTTTGCAGACTGCTTTTTTTTCCTGGTTATTTAAGGAGCCTGATACTGTGAAATCTGGTCTCCTTTTAGTAGTCCCACCCACTAGAAACCAGGTTATTATGAATTATTCAAATAGTGTGGGCACCATGACTGACTTTTTAAAATGCTTTTAAAAGCTGACTTCTTTTAAAAGCATCCTTGGGAAGAAGTAACCTTCCATGTTGAATTTATGTTATTTTTATGAAACATTGAAGTACTACTAATTCAAAACCATTTTGGATGCTGCTGCTATGCCAAATATCATGATAGTGATAATGAGCTTAGGAATTCTGAACATAACAAATGATGTACTACTTTTTTTTCAACAGCATACCATCTTCCTGAGATTAGATACTGTCCTTTCGGAGAAAAAAAGAAATGTTATTTTCTCAAAATTGCTACTTTATAAGTTACTACACTGTAATTTTTTGTCTAAAATAGTAGTAGTGAGATACTACTCATCCCCCTGGTGGTTCAGAGATTACTTCCAGCGCAGCTGATTTTCACCAGGAATGTGTGCTAAGAATGAGCGTTGATCAGTCACCCTGAGGTCTCTTTGCCATTTAAATCTGTGTTCATGCATTTTAATGTCAAGGTTAGCACAGAGTCCTGTGGCTTGGCAAGCCCTCAGTGACATGGGTTTCCAGGCCACTGCTGCTGTTTGAGTGAGAAGCCCAGGTGCTGCCACACAGACTGCCCCGCTGGTCCTTCCCTGAGGGACAGCAGTGCCAGGACACCCATTTGAATTTTAGTATGCTGCCCTCCCACCGCAGGTCACCTTTGCTGTTTCAGAACTCATCTCTTGTCTGTTTCTCCTGCTTTCATGTAGGTGCTGGGATGGCTGGAGAAGGTCACGACTTGCAGCTGAGTTGAGGGAGGTGTGAAGCATCGTCCATCCCCTGCTGACATTTGAGGTAGTGTGATAACTTTTGTCTTACCTGCAAGAGCCTTTGTTACCAATGCTGGCTAAGCAGAGGAGTCAATAGTAGCCTGTAGCCCTGCAGATTATCCTCACAGATTCCGTGGTTCATTCCTACAGGAGGTGATAGCTATGACATGCAGTATGCAGAATTCTCATTGGGATCTAATAGTCATATTTTATTACCCAAAACAATAGAGATATATGAATTAAGGCTTTCAGAATAAATCCTGTTTAAATTGATTACTTGAAGCCCTTTTCTTTCAATTTCTAATAGCCAGCTTTTGGCAGAAGGCTTGTCGACCCTTAGAAATGTTTAAAAGCCATTTTTCGTTGTCAGAGAAAAATCATTATACTGCATTTTAATGAGCTAGTTCTCACTTGTAGTGTTATTTAGGCTATTAATTGCCTGACTTTTAAAATGCACACTAGTGAAGCAAATAGAGAAAAAAAATCTGTATTTTACAAGTGAGAGAGGTGGAAATGCATATCAAAAAATTGTACAAAACAAATCATGGTTTGAATAACATGTAGTTTGAATATATGTATTGCTTCTAATTCGTATCCAGAGGGTATAACAGGAAGCTTAATCAGAATACAGTGGGGTAAATTTGGATCAGACATTACAGAAATACACTGTGTTATAAGGGATTCAAACCTGTGACTGCTCATGGCGTGAAGCTGAAAAGCTGTTATCTGGTGTTAAATTGCTGCATGAGACTTTACAGCTGCTATCTGTGTGCCGTAGGAGTTTTATGAGACTTGAACTGGCTATTCCTGTCTAAGTGTACACAATTGTAAATCATTAAATACAAGAGAAATTCTAGATAATTCTTGCTTTGGTTACGATAACAGTAGATAAAACTTGCTATTCTATATCCATGTTCTTAATATTTCTGAAACCAGATGGTAGAACTCTAGATGCATTCATTTCACCACACATCTCTGCTTGGGAGATTTGTCTATACCAATTTCACCAAGAAAATAAGAAGATCAGAATAGTGAAAAGCTACTTGTAAAAATGCTTGTAAAGTAGGTGTAACTTAGTAAATACAGATCTCCTTAACCAAAGCCCTCTTTAATGTGGTTACTATGCCTTCTCATAGCACACAGATTTTCAAGAGTTAAGCACACTTGAAAAACAATTTATAAGTGACTTCTCCTATTTTGTAGCTGAAACGTGGCAAAACAACCATACAGAAAACTGCTTCTGTGCTCTATTTTCCTGCCTTTCTCTGCCCAGAGAGCCAGCTGATCCCTGGAGAAACTGCCTATTCTCAATTCCTCCGCAAGCAGCAGTGCAAAAAGCATGCCTAGCACTGGGAGCACACAGCTAGGACATGAAGTCTGGCCTTGCTTCTGAGCTCCACCACAGTCTCACTTGGGTTCTGTCACCCTCTGTAATCTCTCCGTGTTTCAGTTTCCTGTTTGTAAGTGAAGCTTAATAATTCTGAACTTTCAAAAGGGAGCATGCCAATCCTTAGGAAACTGTTATTCACAAGGGCCTGTCATATTTGATCTGCTGTTGACAATGTGTTACCAGAGGAGAGTTTAAAACCTTCGCATTTAAGTGTGACCCTTTTTTATCTCTTTAAATATATGAATCTAGTCACCTGTTACCATGTCTGATTGCTGAAGGAAAACTTGGGTGCAATAAGTGAATTAAAAATCAGGACTAATTTATGCCTCAGAGCAATTCAAAGCTCTACCTGCTGTGATAGTCCACAGTTTTCGTAATACTGGGGAAAATATAGCCTATGTGGAAGTGATTTATCTAGTGCTGCTGTACACTTCGTAGTAGGACCTAAGAGCAGTTAGTCTCAGCATTCATATTGTGAACAGAGCTGCTTACACATGATTCAAGTGTGATTGGTGTCATACATACTTTAGGAGCAGACGGTATCATTGTTAATGACTGCTTAAAAAAAGGATAAAATTGTTTTATACATGGCAAAGTTTTTATTAAAATGGAAGCCTTTGATCTCTCACAAAATAAAGCTCCCTGTGATATTAAATTTATGCAGTAAAAGAAGCACAAAAAGGATCTGTCATACTCTTTTTCTTCTACATGGAGAGTTTCCACACATATTCGTGTGGGTGAGACTGTTCAGAGCCCAGGGCAGGGTGCTGTGAGGGTAATTACTGGTGTGCTGATTAGACGAGAGCCATTTCCTAAGACTCTTCCTGACAGGCTTCTGTGCAAGCAGCCTTGCCCCCTATTTCAGTATAAAAATGGATCCTAAGGCAAGGTTGCTGGTCAGACTTCAGAGGAGCTGGGTGTTGTGCTAGACCAGGAGAGCCCCCAGCAGGGTTTTGCAAGACTCTCTCCAGCTACAGTCCAATGTCCTCCACTGTAGTCTGCTCCTTTTTATTGCACTGTGTGTCTTATGTAAGTCCTGGGATCTAGCTGATACGGAGTTGTTTTTTTTTATTATTTTTGTGAGTAGCCCTCACAAAGTGGGTTTGAATCTCAGAAATGCTTATGGCAGTTGTGGGTGAAGGCTCAGGCTCTCAGCTGCTTCTCAGGGCAGTCATGAGAATTTTATCTGTAAACATCTATTTCCTGATGCCTCATGGTCCTGTGTAAAATAACAATAACAGCAATGGAAAAATGTGAATGCAGTGCTCTGTTTTACTAAACAGTTGAACGTGCTCCAAAGTTTCACTTTTTTAATGAGGCAGTTGGTGTTGTGATGGAGTTCCTGCAGAGAAGGAAGTCATAACATCAGTGGGGGTGGATGTGCTCTCCATCAGTTAGCCAGCTTTCCACTGAGCAGCTCTGTTTTTTGTAGCACCTGTTTGTTGCAGAGTATTTCATTTTGAGCTGATCAGTTCAGAGTTTGCATATTTTATCTGTGATATCTAATAGCAAACGTTGCAATGCGGAACTGTGATTGCTTTTGTCTCTGACATTTGAGGAGTGGTACATGTGGAAAGAGAGGTTTACTACCACTACACTAGTGTTACCACAACTGACCAGTGCAGTTCATTCCAATCATTTGTAAAAGAGCTATATACTTAGGAGGTTATGCTAGTGTCATGAGTGCTTCAGATGAGCTGACCTTTCTCTAAATTGCAGTTTTTTCTGTCTTGATGCAAACTGTAGTTTCTTGGTTTGGGGTTGTGGTCGGTTTTAATCCACTACAGCTTTATTTTGTGGTGCTAAGATGGCTGGCAGTGTATCTGCAAGACTGTAATATTCTTTGGTAGGTAAGACATTGGAGAGGGTTGTAGTCCATACCTTACTGTGCTGTTAGGCTGTGGTGTAAATGCAGGCAAGCTACTCCTCTCCCCATTGTCTCTGCTTCCATGTCTGTTAAACAGATAATGTCACTTAATCCTGCTGCAGACTGCTTCAGGATTTGCTGGTGGAAAATATTGTCTGACACAATTAAAATACATCTCTAAAACTAGACCTGTTTAATTACATTTAAAATTTATATGTATGTTTCTGTGGCTTATTTTGAATACCCTTCTTAATGTCTTCATTGGTAGGGTTTTCTCAGAGGACGTGATGGGAATTGGGACAAAGCTCTGTCAGTTCCCAGTGTTCATTTCTAGCTGCAACCTGGCATCTCCCTTCACCTCTCTCATTCCAGGGGGTAACCTTCATTGTAGTGCTGTGCTGGCTGCAGGTGCCCACTCAGAAAATTAACTTGGAGGTAAACTCCCTGAACTAGTAAGTGTTCGACAGGTCACTAACTCTAGAGATTATGAGGCGTGGCTGTTTGGTTTATTCCCCTTAAATGTGAGACTGGCATGATCACCCACTGTACAGTCCACTTGTCTCCACTTCCTTAATAATCACTCTCATCTGCAAGTTGTTCCTGGATCCCATCACATACTTTCTGACCTCTTGAATGGAGGAAAAAAGACTTTCCTTGAGGCTTCCCACACTTCTTCCTCATCAGGTCTTTTGTCCTCTAAGCCAGTCTCATCTGCTTCACGGGATGGAACCTCCCCCTCTCAGGAGGATGCAAATAATCAGCTGAACCCTTGTAAACTTACACTTTCAGGTGTCCTCAAAACACCACTATGTGTGTGTGCATCTGTGTGCTCAGTGTGTGCAAGAATGTGCACACAAACCAAACCCCACTTCTGCTCCTTCCTTGTGAAGAACTCTCCTAGAACCTGTGGCAATTGGAATGGCTGGAATAATGCCATGGTATGTTCCAAAATGTGATCCGGAAGAAGTTACTTGAAGTTTATGAAAAATAAAGCAGTGTACTCAGTTTATACATTACGTTGGCTTTCAATAAATTCAGTCAGCAAAATAAGCCGATTAGTCTCCATATATTTGGAAATACTGGATACTGTAACCTTGGAAAAATCAGCAATTAAAAAAATAACAGCATTCCTTCTACAGGTCTTGGCTTAAAATGTGTCAGTAACAGCTGTGTCATAAAAATGTGTATTAGAAATGATTGTTCCAGTATAAAGCTCTTAGAGATCTTGTTTGGATGGTATCTAAAAATGCTCATACATTTTTAAGGCACTTTGTTAAGTGTGGCCATAGCCTATTTCTGTATGTGAGATGCTTCATCAAAACATACTTTAAATTTTAAAGTTGGATATTTAATATTCCTGATCTTACCAGTGCAAGTGGAGGCAGAAATTAACAGGCTTTTTAAGATTTTTGTGAATGGTTTGAACAGAGATCAGCTTTTCTTCACAAGTTATTCCTTACCTCATGAAAATGTGTTTTGGCAGTGCTGCATTTAAAAATATTCAATAATCTTCTTCCCTTGCTGGTTTCATTCAGTATTTCTTTCAGCTTTGTGTTGGTTTTCACAATTAAGGCTCTAGCTCAAAAACTTTATGTCTACACAGAATAGTTTATGCAGTTGCTGAATGCAGTAAGCTGCTTTTTGGTACTTGATCACTGTAATTTATATATTCAGATCTGTGCAGACTTAAAGCATCAAATAAGCAGTGAATAGGGTCAGGGAACAATGCTGGCATGATCTTGCAGAGAAAGCCAATGGAAAGCCAATTATACCACTTCTCATTAACACAGAACTTCTTAAACAGATATTTTTCCTGCAGTTACTTTGAGAAACAGTTGGATTGAATAGATGTGCTCATGTGCTAACTCGGTATCCATTTAACTGAGACTTAAAGTTAGCTTCAATCCACATATTACAGATGCAGATTAAATCAGTATACATCATATCTTAAACTGATATGAACTACAGGACCTAAAAACTGCACTAATTACTCTTAGACCTATCAAGATGATTAATCTTATCAGGTGGACTAATTGATAGTAAATGTGTGAATGCTTGGAGTCCTGAGTGGCCATCCAGAAATGCACTCAGAAACGCTTTGTCTGTCATTTACTAGCTTTCACTTACTGGGCTGTTTAAGTTAATGACTTCCTAAATGCCATACAGGCTCTGTTATGTAGTCTTTAATCTGATTAGGAGCACACGAATAATTTAGCATGCAATTAAACCATGTAATTAATTTGTTCCATGATAATGAAGTGTTAAGTAATTCCATTAGTCTAGGGTAAATACCAAGGTCTTGAACTTAAATTTTACAGCTGCTTGAAGATATTTTTGACTGGAAGAAGTGGGTTTTTTTTATATAAATGCTATTTAAAATTAAAACCCTGCATGGTTATTACACAATTCTATTTGAAAATGATGAAACTCCTGTTGATCTCAGGTGAACCAGAATTTTATTTGGTTCTAGATGAGCATATTTGAACAAAGCATCCTCAGTTTCTTCTAATCACCTTGAACCCAAACCTGCCTTCCAGACCTCAAAAGGGCAATTTCAGCAATCAGGGGGAGCAGGGTTTTTGTGGTACAGTAAAGCTCCATGAGATGAGACATAGATTTGTTTATAATGTGTACTGAAGCCTAACTGGCTTTATTTGCCTGAGGCGGTAGTTTTCTAATTTGAGTGATAAGCAGATAGTAGCACACAGGAGAAAGCTTGCAAAAAATATGGCAACTGAAGCAGTGGAACTGGCCTGCTTTGTAGTGATGATCTGGCAGCACATGTAGGGTGGTTATTTATTTTTAAGCATGAGATTAATCCTGTTTGTTTTCCCTCATGTTCCGGCCTAAATGCCCAGTGATGTCGCATGAGTTGTTTTCCACCAAGATTCCTGTGTTTCATAAATTCTTCATAATTGTGGTGAGGTGTTAAGCATTCTGGCAGTTCTAGGAGAATTACTTAGCCATGTTCTCTTGTTAAATGTATTATCTGTTCAAAATCAGATGTCTTTCACTGCTTTGATGCATTGAGTTTACATTGCTGAAATCCTGATGGGATTTGAACTTCAGTGCTAGGAAGGCACTGAAGGGCTTTTGGTTTACGGGGTTGTTTTAATACTGTCATGAAACTTTTTTGCAGCACTGAAAATATAATTTAATCTCTTTATATAAAGTGTGAATAATTATCTCAGTAAAATTTGAGTAAAACCACAATTTTTTTTTAGTACTGATTACTAGGCCATTGGTTCTAGAGATAGACTTGGATATTTCTCTTTGTTTTCTTGACATGATATTTGATGTTAAATTGATGCATCATATGTCTTCAAACAAACTGGCATATACTTTTGCTCATATAGAGAAATTCTCTCACTTTTCTTTGCAATTGCTCGTACAAATAGCAAAGCAGAGAGCAGAATTTTGTCTTTTGGATGACTGTTACCATAATAATAATAATAATTTAAAAAAAAAAAAAGGGAAAAGCCTTGGAATTACCACTGTAGTTGAGAAAGTGTTTATATCCTGACAAAAATTACCATTCTCATAAATAGGCCTGAATCCTTTCTTTAATGACACAGTTATATGTAAAGCTGAGTATCTGCTCAGCAATTCACATCTGCATGATGTGCAGCCAAATGTTACAATTTATTTTAGCTGTGATGCGTCTGCTTTGCTGCTTTGATCTGCTTGGGTGGCTGAAAGGCAAACAAAGCAATTAAGTCTTTAACAAGTTAAATTTTTTTACCTGTGTATTAGACAGAAACTTAGAACTATAACTGCAATAACTAGCAATTGTCTTCTGGTAGAGGAATCTTAGAGGTAAGGTCTTAGAGGTACGGTCTCCTCCCTCTGTGGACCTACTCCATTAGGTTACTGCTATCAAAGTATAACAGATTTTGTTTTAAATAAAGAATTTATATGCCATTTGCCACATCCATACTTAGACTTCATAGGCCCAGTTTTTGGAGTATGACTTTAAACAGCTTTCAGTACAAGGCCAGAGCAATGTCCAAAGTCTCGATTCACTAAAGAGCTCCTTAACCACATCCAAGAATTGATAACCATTTGGCCTGTTACCAGTTTAAATCAGAGTGATTAACTGACACATGGGAAAAGGAAACCAGCTATAGTAATAGCTCCATAATTTTAGTTTGTAGTTATAATGTACTTTTTAGTAGTCCTCAAATTTGCATCAAAACATGCGTAATAAATGGAGCTTTATGCTAGAGTCCTTCATTCTTTTCCAGTGGTACTGTCTTTTGTTGTTTGGTTTTGGACATTTTTGTTAATTGAAAGGTGCCCTTTATGAGTTTTTTTCAGGTATTTTGGTTTGAACTACATAATTTCTACTTCTGTGGTATCATTCCTTGTTCTTTTCAAATCCAGGATAACAGTAGGTGAATGATGTGTTATTCATATCAACTGAGATAATTTGTTATTTCTATTACTTAATACAGCTGCGTATATAGCCATGACAAGGGTTCTATAAAAACAGGCATTTGTCCAAGGGCTGCTGATGACTTAATCAAGCTGGAATATCAGCATGCAAGGGAAGAAGGCTTTAGGTCCATTGCAGTTTTAGATTGTGTTGATTGGAAGGGCTGAAACTAATTTCGATTGCAGAATTACTCCATTCTGTTGGCACTCAGGGGAATGAGAGTAAGCAGGCAAAGACATTTCAGCTATGCATGATCAGCCAAACTGGTCTGAATGTTTTTAGGCAAGAACAAAAAGATTACCTCTTGTTGTCACTGGTCCTGCCCTGAGATAAATGGTGAGAAATGTCCACATTGTGAAAAATAAAGGCCTTTCACACAGAAAAATTCTATGTGAGTGCGTGCATACATATTTTGTACTCACAATAAAGAAGATTCAGGACAGACCTAGAGAGCCTGGAGTTACCATTCCCTTCTCAGCACTCAATCTTATTTATTGTGGTGAGTCTGCTGGCATATATTCATCTGCTTTGCACACTCTTGTACCCTTGCCTGTTTATGATCTCACGGAATGATGAAACAGCAATGTATAGAAAAGCTCTACAGATTAATCCTTCACTCAGTAATTTTGTGGTTTGGTTTGCAGCAAAGAGGCCACATTTGGTTGCGTACTAGCTGTGCATATGCTGTAATGGCAAGCACGGCTAAAGTGGAGGAAGTTACCAGGGAAAAAACTCTCTCATATTTGGAATGCAGTGTTAATGGCAATGGCAAAAGCAGAAGTGCCTTCGTAGGTGCAGGTCAATGTCCTTGTCCTTCTCCTTCTTTCTGGTCTTTTCAGGTTCAGGAGCTATCTGAAGGTCAAGATCTCACTTCAAACAAGTTTAGTTTATAAGCAAAACTGCTTATGGTTTACTCTGAGCATTGACATTTTTACCTGACCAGAGTAGATGCAAACCACTTGGTATGCTGTGACTCAACTGTTTCTTTTCTCAGGGAGTTTCTTAGCCCAGTTTCGCCTGTTTATGCTGACTATGTTCATGTCCCACTGGAGAGATGTCGTGTTTAAATTTGCTTGTGATTGACCTTACTCCAACATTTCTATAGAAAAGGGCCAAGATTTTTTTTTTATCCTTTTTATAACTCCTGGCTCCCTTTCTGTACTGAAGCAATTAGCCTGAGCTGACCTCTAGCCAAATGTTTCTGTGGTCAAGTTTCAGCTGGCTTGAAGACAGTCAGCTGCTGTAATTTTTTTTATTTTTTTTTTTCCCTGATTTTAGCTGTCTTCATTCTTACAAGCTGCTGGAGTTCGGTAAGATAAAGACTATTATTGTTCAGAATAGCATATATTAAAAACACTGATTTTTTTTTTCTGTTAAATAAGAGGGATTTTATTAGTGGCATTTGTCTTTCATATGCATATGGGGTAGGTGTTGGGAGGCAGATAGTACTAGGTTGTGAAAGGTCAGTTTTGTCCTAATGCTTACAGAGAAGCTGTCTCTTGCTAAGTTAACACTAAGGCCTCTGGACAATACAGTTCTTGTTGACAAGAAGTTTGCAGGAGTGTCTTAGAGGAAGGGCAGTGGGTGGTTATGGGACAGATTTGTGAGAGAACTTTCTGCAAGGCAGTGGTTGTCTGATAGTGATGCAGGTGGCATTTATTCTGTTCCACCAAAAATTGGTATCATTATGGGGGAACTCCTGCTTTGCACCAGATTTTCTCCCACAAGACTAGACCTTAGATCGCACTAGAAGTAGTAGTCATAACTGCAGCTCAGCAGAGCTTTTGGTATTTGTGCTGGATGCAGAGGTCACTCAGTCCCTGGTGCTTCACAACCCATGCAGGCTCCGTTTGCCTGAACAGGGCCTTGAGTACAGCCCTGTTCTGGGGGCTCTGGTTTTGAGCCTCAAGGATGTAGCACAGGTTGTCCTTTACAGAGGCTGTTGCACAAAAAGTGAAGCATGATGCATCCATGTTTTCAGATGAGGGACGTTACTGTTTTTGAGCTCAATCCTGTCCATACTGGGTGTGTTCAGAATACACCAGTTGGATATTTTTCATAGACACAACTTGTCAAGATGAATAATGCAGTGACGGATCCCATATGGTTCTAGGCAGAGCAAAGACACTTTGTTTTGTCTTGCTACAGTGGTGACATTTGTAAGAATCCACTGAAGAAGCATCATTTGTTTCTATATTGTGTTTTACTAGCAAAAAGTCAAGGGATGAAGCAGCAGTTTTGATAGTCTTTAAGGAATGCAAGTTAGTTCTGTACCCTGTTTCAGAGAGCTAGTTGTTTTAGTCAAGGTCTTGTTGCTGAGCAGGGAAGGGAGGGGTAGCTATGTCCTCTCCTCCACACTCACTGCTCGCTCCCGTGTCTGTGCTGCCCCAGCGCTGCTCCTGGGCTGTGTCTTTGTGGAGTCCTGTTAAACCCGGTCAGCAAACAGGTTCGTTGAAATAAATGTTTATGAACCAATCTTAACTGGAACAATTTCCTGATGGAGTTCACTGCATGCAGGTATGTAAACAAGTCTGCCAGCACAAGAGGAACAGCAATACTGAAATGGGATTGTTTTCAACTGCAGTAGCATGACCTTACTGACCTGCAACATGTTTATTGACCTCTGTGATGTATTTCCAGGCTCCCTGGTTGGTGCTCCAGCTGTCAAACCACTCTTCCTGAAAGGAAGCTGAGATGGCTGCTCGTCAGGGGTGCAGGGATGGAGGGGATGGCTGTGCTGTGGCAGCTGCATGCAGGGGCTGATACTGGTCCCACCACAGAGCTGTTTGGTCTGGTCATGGAAATGAAATGAATGATGGACTATCATGATATTTGTTCTCGTGGGAGAACTGTGAGAGTTTTCATGTGCTGTTACTAGGCAGGAAGAAGTGGGAAAGCTTGGAGAAGAGTGGTAGGAGGCTTAGCAGAGGCTGGCAGACATGGGAGAACAGGGAGGTGGGAATATGGAGGCAGCCTGGGATGCCTGGGTACTGTGACAGGGAGAGAGCAGGAGGGTTGCAAATGAAGTGTGGTCAGGCCTGTGAAACAAAAAACAAAACTTCAGGGAGAAGATGGAAGGGCTGAAATGGAGAGAAAACTGACAAGGTAGAAATCATGTAAGAGGAGAGGAATTGGCAAATACAGAGGCACATTTTTGTAGAAGATTTATTAGTGAGAGACAATAAGAGTCCTTTAAAAAGGAGTACAGATGAAGCTCGAGGACCAATTGAGCTAGCTGAAAATGTTGCTGATCTTGGATGGACCTCATGCTGTGCCAGTATAGCTTCTCTCTGAGTTAGGAGGATTTTTGGCCTATGATTTGGTTTATTAATTTTTTCCCAGCACTTTGCACTCCAGCAGCTGCAGCCATCACTGCTCCTGGTCCTGGGCCCCAGGCGACTTCCCTCCAGTACTGCCCTACATCCTCACTAACATACTTCTGTACCCTTTCTTTCCTCCCTGTCCACTGAGAACAGGGGAGCCACCTTTGGAGAAACCCATGTCTGCTTGGCCAGGAGAAAGCCCTGCCAGTGCCTGGTTAGTCCATGGGGCTACTCCAGCTTTTCTCTCCGAGTAGCTGTCCTATGCTTACTTAGGCTGGCCTAAGTTTGCCTGGGTGGTGCTGTTGGACATCCTTGTCCTGATGGGGATGCAATGGGAAGCATCTCCTGATTTGTCTTTGCAGGTCTGGCTTGGGTTCTGCTAGTCTAGAGCAGTTTTAATAAATGCCTCCCATACTGAGCCTGAAACTTGAGAATTATTGAGCAGTTGCATTAATGAGGATGTGAGAAATATCTTCTGATTTTCACGTTTTGTACTGAGCAGCATGAATGAGAAATCTGGAGCTGGTAATGGTTTTGGTTTTTTTCTGTGGTGTTATTATTCTCTTAGGGTAAGAAAATTGAGGGAATTACCTTTTAAATTCAGCATTACTATGATTTACATAATCTGTATCCTTGTGTTTTACAGCTTTTAAATCTAATTCAAACAGCTGTTAACATAATTTGCTAACTCTACTAGGAAAATGACTATTGTTTGACA
>JAWWMO010000096.1:57053801-57073422 GCA_035047845.1 Dendrocincla fuliginosa | reverse complement strand
TTTGTTAATTCATCTTCTGAAACAGGCTTAGAGAGGTATTCATATTTAATGACAGCACAATAAAAATAATTTTGAGTGAACTGTTTTTGTGCAATGACAATTTTAAGAGCTACAAGCCTGAATTTATTATTAACTTTATCTAGTCTGATTTAAAAAAAATATTTATGCTTTCCCATCACAACTTTTAAAAATTATTTTATGAATCTGTGATGCTCAAATTTGCCTAACTTTTATGTAAGAAATAGAATTGATTATTTTCCATTCTGAGACAGATCTAATTTTTATTTCGATCAAAACGTCCTTTTGTTATGCTGGTGTCGGTTGTGCTTTGATGCTTTGTGTGCATTACATATTCATATTAAACCATCTAATTGTATGTGTGCATTGTGTATCAGTGCTCCAATTACAGAGCTGGAGATTGAATACATAACCCATGCATAGGACTTCAGTGCCATTAAAGACACACCTGAGCAGCCAAGACATCTGTGTGGGACTCACAGCGATAATAGGGAACCTGTTAAGCCAGAAATTTAAAGAACTCTAAAAACCCCTTAAGGCCAGGTATCTTATATGTACCTGACCATCTGTTTTCAGGATATTAAATAACTCCATCAGCTGGTTTTTGTTCCATGGACTGTTTTGACTAACTCTCTATTGACTACGGGGAGCTTGAACACCTAAGGATAAGATTCATAGGTATATCCTCTAGGTACTCAAAAATCTGCATAGAACTTGTAGATGGCACATCTGCAAATGCTTTTTAAGTAGAAAGTGGCAGGCAGGCAGACTATCCTAAACAGTCTGAGACAGCTACAGATGTTTAGGCAATTGGATTTTGCCCTACTTGGCATAAAGAGAGCTAAATTTAGGTGTCTTCATTTTGAACTGAGCCTCATTCTTACAGTTGTCTTGTTTGAATATGCATAATTCTTCATGCCGTCTTCTGGGAAGTGTTACAGCAGCTCTGCCACTCACTGTAGGTATTCTGCTCCTGCCAAGATGAGGAGGTCTTCTCACTGGATTAACAGGAAAGCAGCAACAGTTCTTGCTGTCATCATGAAGTTGAGTAGCAGACACATATTACCTGAAGACTTTTGAGACACATGAATGAATTATTAGAACTGGAATAAGCAGAAAGGTACCTTTGAATGTCAGCATGTTCTCTTCCAGGACAGGGAAATTCGTCCATCAGTTCATGGAGTCAGGAGGTACCACGGTTGAAATAATCAGAAAAAAAGATCAGTAGGTGTGTGAGGGCTTGGCTGTAAACATGTTTTATGATTTAGTCAAACTCAAATTTTATAGATTGCAGTCAATGCAATGACAAGCCATTTCTCAGATATTCTTTTATTTTTAACAATAATCAGAAGGACTAGACATATTTACATGTATTACTATCCTAATCTTATTAGGAAGGGGGAAAGGGGCAGAATCTTCCTTAGCTAAAATTGCAAAATTTCTTGCCTCCTCTTGCTAAATAGTAGTGCCGTAATATAGTGGGAAGTCATTTGTTCATGGTGGACATTTTCTCTTCTTAATTCGTCTAATTGGTGCAACTTTGCTATGGCCTTTCTCTGTGTTGCCTACTTCCTCAATTTTATGTACTAGGTATGGAATACAAGCTCAAGCAGAGCTGTCAGTAAAACCTGAAAAGTTCAAAACCATCGTCATCTTACTCCATCCTGGTTTACATGGACAGGGGCAGAACTGTCAAGAATGCAGGTTTTGAACTTCCACCTGCAAACAAACCCCTTAGAATAGTTGCCCTGTTTCCAGAAGTTTAGGTGTTTCTGAGGAAGAAGTATATAGAAGAAATTGCTACAGAGACATTCCAAGAGACAGAATCAGAAAAATTGGCACAGGGAACCATAAGTTATACCACTGTGATCTGGCTAAGCCATTTCAGCTGGAGAGAAGATTCATGTTGGCAAAGAGCAAAACAGTATTTCCATCATCACTTTCCATTGGGATTAGGGATGGCTTTGATGACTAGCAGAAAAATCCAAGGGAAGGCCAACAAAGTGCACTTCTGAGTTACTTTTACTGCTCTTGCTTCCTAGCCAGTAGTATATATTTCAGATAAGCCATTTGTCTGGGCCAATGTGATCTGTGCTGTCTAATGGAGAAGAAAGGATTTCACTTTGCCTGACTGTATTTTAACAGAGGATTTGGGATTTCCAAGAGTGGAAAACACACTCTGAAAATTAATTGTAGAGAGGGCTTTATTTTGTAAGAAAACTCAGAAAATGAAAACATTTTCTGGTATTTCAGTCCTGAAACTGTGCCCCTAAGTGTCTGTGCTTAGGCTTGTAAGCAAGTACATCTAGTGGTTTAAAGTCTAACCTGGACTGCAGAGATTGTCTCCTTTGTCCTTTTTTCTAAACCACATCTGTGACTCCAGCATTTACTGAAGATTTTCAAGCCTTTGAATATCTTCACCCACAAGCCTGCCAAAAACACTTCATGGACAATCAGCTTCAGTCAGAGACACCCTGCAAAATAACGTACATGCCATAGTTTCCCATCCAGTTACTCTGTTATCTTTAATATTCCTGCTATCGTGTGTATTTCCTTCATTGCTCTTTTGCTGCCATCCTATTTTCTTCTCCTTTAAACACAAACTTACTGATTTGCTGTCCTCTTATTGCTGGGTTTTGGGGTAATTTGCAAGAAATAGCTACAAATCAATAGATAGTGCCTGGTGTGGCCAGAAGGTGAGGTTAGTCTTTCTTCCTCTCAGCAGCAAAGCCTGTGCTCCCAGCACACATCTTTGCTCTCCCAAGCAGACGTACAGACTGCAGCCAAGCCACCAGCACACAACACTGGTCCTCCTGTGAACCAGAACTGCTCTGCAGGACTGAGCTGCACCCAGAACCGCTGACTGATGGTGGCCACTTGTGGCTTGCTCTTGGAGGAGTGAGGCCAGTTTGAAACACGAACTTTAACCCACACATGCAATTAGGTCTGTGTATTTAAAGAGGAAGATCGGATGATGGAAATGATGCAAAACCATGTATAGCAGTTTGTTACCACTATCTAAGAAGTGTAACAAGTGAGAAAATTTCTAGTTACAGTTTTTACTTTAACTCCAGTTTGTATTTTAAATATAGTTGTGCATTTCATGTGGATTAGTGAAAGTAGCCTAATCACTGTAGTTAATATTAACTGATTCTGGACCAGGGAAGGAAAACCAGCTCAAGCAAATAATCATTAACCTATATTATAAAAGCATATTACATGGGTTATCATTTCATACAGTGAAGTACACGGAGGACAAATTGCTTTCAATACCACCTATCTGTAACAGGAAAAAGAGCTTCTAGTTGCTGCATACTCGTAGCATAGAATGAAATGGCCATGAAAAGCAGTAGCTTTTAATTAATATAAACAATGATGAAGTTGTTGTGCAGTAACTTGCACTGTCAAATTTAAAATACAAGAGATTTTTAGAACCAGAAGACTGCAATGTTGCACCTTCTCTTTCCATACTGTGCTCTTCAAAAGCAACAGTGAGGATTAGACTGGAAGCTGAGTTAAAGTGTGACTGGAAGTTGGAGAGCTGTCATTGAACAGACTTGGCTCCTGCCAGTATAAAGGAAGGAAGCGTTGTGTGCACCTCAGCAATATTTTAGCACAACTTGCTGTTCTATTCAGCTGTTCCAAGGGATCAGAAGTGAAAGAGAAATATTTTAGAGCAGGAGTTCACAAGATGCTGTTCTTGAGTCACACAGATAGACTGAAAGCTTTGAACTAGTCACCACCCGCAGCAGAACCAGATGTTTACAGGGTTGCAGCAGAACTTCCAGCACAGCTGTATAGGTCTGGAACTGAAGCCACCATCTGAAGGGTGCCTATGTCCAACCTTGAGGAATTCTTGGTCAGTTGGGCCCCAGAGACTTCCCTGGTTCCTGTTTCCAACTTTAGCAACTCCCCCAGTCTTCCCTATTGCACTCAAGCATAGGTACTGCTACTCAGGTGATTATGTACTTCTGAGGATGGAAATAGTAGCAGGAATGAGATACTGTTGGGAAGCTTGGCTATTGTGTGATCCTCCACAAGTCTCTGTCAAGGTTTCCCTTGGGGAATAAAGGTACTTGGCATAGTCTGCTTCCCTTCTGTGCAACTGGAGAGTTGCAGAATGAACTATGGCAGAATGATGCAGTAGGTGAGCAGCAGAGCTGCAAACTATCAGTGAGGACTCTCTAGCTTCTGAATGTGGAATGAGTCCCACTACATAACAAGACAGAGATTTCTCTACTTTGATTGGTATTTCTGCCCTTTGTAGAAGCATGCTGTAAAATTAACTAGTAACAGCACGATTTAGTTTTCTGCAGAACATCTAACAAACTGTCTTCCTACTAGGGATTTTCAATTCTTCTTGCATAATGCAGTGAAGACTTTCCAGAAATACAGTTGGGTTTTTTTTCCACAGGTAATTAAATGTTTCAATAAAGTTGGTGTATTATCTAGAGAGCCATGCATACTGCCAGTCCCTTATTTCATTCTCATTATCTGGTCAAGGAAATGTTCCAGGAATTTTCAAATAATGCAACAGGAAACTGTTATATATTGTGTAGCTGGAAATTTGTATCGTATCAGCCTTGGCAGTGACCAAGTGGGATGTAGCAGACCTGACACCAGTTTTGAAAAAGAACTTAAGGAAATTGCACATCACAAACTTTGGGCAAAGCAAGTTGGAAAAAATTTGAAAATAACATATGTTGGTAAATACATCAATAAATACATTTAGCAGTCTGTAGAAGTCATATTTCTTTCAAAAGACAGTGTCTGTCACCTATAGCTACTGACTCAAGAAGTGTTTAAACACAGAGAAAATGGTTGTTCAGTCCCTGCAGTGTGGATTTTGTGAGAGCCCTTGATACAGCACCGCAACAAAGGTTTCTTAAAATAATGCCAAGGGATAAAATGGAAGGACTTGTATAGATTAAAAAATTAATTAGAAAGGGCAGAAAAAGGATCAAATTACCATCTCCCATGATGGATATGTCCAAGGATATCTCCCTTCTACAGACTGTATAGGAAGAAATTAAATCAAGAGCTCTTCTGCTTGGAGAGCCCTGTGTCAGGATGGGATGGACACCAGTGCAGTTCTGCATGGTGCCAGAGGAATGAAAGAGAAGGATGCGAGCAGGGGCTGCTGGAGTCCCACAGCCATGTGTACTAATGCTTGGCACTGCACCGGTGGAATGGTGGATTGAGGTCTCTCTGGGGAAATACAAAAGATTCACCCAGACCAGAGGTGTGTCTTTTGTGGGCTATCCCAAGCTGTTACCCTGAGCATATTCAGAGAAACATGCTGAAAGAAATATGTTTATTTTGTATTTGGTCTAGGATTTTGCTTGTTTTTTACTCCCATAGAAATGTGTAGTCTTGGCTTTAGGCCTGGAACAGAAACTTCAGAAGCAAATTTGAAAACATACTTAGATCAAGAGTTTATCCTTGAATCCCTATCTGCTAGAACCCTCTGTTTTTCAGTTTGTAAAGACAAAATAAGCAGAAAGATTATGTGTCTGATGAGCAAATACCATGTGTCATGTTACTTTTAAAAGACACTTAGTATTGGCCACCTGTGCTTACTACTGAGAAGGAAAAACAGATAATGTTTAATGAATATGATATCTACAACAAGATCACGTAGAAGTAAAATAATGTCATTATGTCAGTTGAATTCGTGTTCAGTCTCTTCAACACTGAAACACGGAGCAAAGAATAATGTGATGATTTGACTTTGAACAGGAAATTGCAGGTATGGGGGAAGCAAATGAAGGTAATAACTATACATGTTAACAAGGTTTATTTGCTGTTAGTGATCAAATAGTTAATAGTCAATATAATTAGCTCAGTGAAAACGCTGATGTCAACTGTAGTTACTGCTGTATAGGTTTTAATTCAAACCATCTGTTATAATCTACTTGTATATATCCTGGGTTGATCTTTTCTTGAAGTGAAGTGTTTTTCTGGAAGTTAAAAGTAATTATTAAAGGGATGGAAATTATTAGTGGTTCATGGTTTGGCAAGGAAAAGAAATTCCTTTTCAAGTTCTTGGTGTCTATTTTAGAGGGCTCCTGCACCAGAAATGTTTAAGGGTGGAGTGTAACACAGAAGTATTTTCTGTTGTAGTCTGTGTTGGTTGATATTTGGGGTTCATCCCACTGAGGTGTTTGAAAGTGTAAATCAATGGTCTGATTATTCTCCACAACTTAATTGAGTCCATTTATTTCCTAGGACAAAGGAAATATGAGTGATTTATTAAAAAGGGGATATAAAACACTGGTGAAAAAGTCAAGAAAAGCTGGCATGTGTACATAAACAATATAATTTATTTTCTAGTGAACTGTTCCGTTCTCCAGTGTGTTTCTCAGTGGATTTGTAGGGAATGTTTGATCTTGTTAACTGGTTGAGTTAGCTTTGAATGTAACTGCTTTGTCTGAAATTGCCCTGCTATCCGAGGGCTTCTCCACCTAGCTCCAGAGCTCAGCTCTTCATGCTGTGAGGATCTATCAAGCCACTTCACAGTGAAAAATAGAAGCATCTAGGGCAGCTCCACAAGTAGTGAAATGGATGTGAGATCAATAATTTATTATCTTTCCCTTCTGATTGTATAGTACTTGCACAATAGGGAGCTGTAGAATTGAAAAAGAAAACCTCAAGGTATCTCCTCCTACTGTTGGCACATGTCTTTCAACACACCTCGGGCCCTTCAGAACTAAATTTTAGTCCTGCCAGACTTCATAGAGGTAGAAGGCAAGATTTCCCTCTTCAAAGGGTGCACTGGGAGCTCCTCAGGCTATCCAGCTGTCACAGCTGAGTCTGTTTAACCTCCCATTCCTGGCCAGACCTGTTGAGTAGAGTTACGTCCTTGTCTACAAAAATATTTGCAATAATATTGCAAGAACCGTCCTGACAGAGACTTCATGTCAAGAGATGTCACAGAGACAAAACCGTCAGAATTGCATGTGGTTGTCCAAAACACCCAGCTGCTATTATATTTGCTACTTTTCCAAGACTCTGAACACTGATCATAGTTTAAAGTATATTTTTGTCTGGGTTGTCCTTTCTTTCCTTCCTGAGTCAAGGAACATTTGTTTTTGACCAGAAGGAACATGCGTTACTGAATCTGGCACGTTTGCATGTGGTGCAACCTTGTGAATGTTTTGTTGAGATAAGTGAGTGACAGCTTCCAGTTAGTGCTCTGCAGGAGCTGAGGGTTTCTTTCCAGAAGGTCTGACCATCTCAAAATAACTATATTCTCCTTGCAGAGCTCTGAATCTGATGTGTTATCTTATCCCCTCAGTACAGCAGGGCTGGTATTTTACTACATCAGTTTATCTAGCTAATAGTCTTAAGTAGCAGTTCTAGTTACAGGAAAGACTGTGAAAGGATTGCATCAGAGTCAGTGTTTGGTCTGTGTTACCCAGCATTATAACAGAAGACATGATTGAAAGTTATTGTTAAATGCTGTTTTTCAGTTATGAGAGCTTGTTACCACTGGAATTTAACATGTTTTTTCTTCCAATTTGTTAAGCCCAAAAGCACATTCTTTTCTTAAGCTCTATTTTCTTCTAGTTTAGAGAAGCGTCAACAGTTAAGGCTTTGCTATTTAATTTCATTATATCCCCTTGAAATCCCTCAAGAAACATGAGTTATGGCCATGTCAGTGCTTTTTACTTCATGGTTTTCACATCTCAGCAACTCACAAAGATGTGTGAAATGCAATTAACATTTCCAGTAATCCCAAGATTCCTATATATAAGCACTGGCTTTCTAGAATGAGCATTGTTTTTCCCAAGGTGATAGCTATCCCTAAAGGAAACAGAATATTAAACTTAGTGTGGCTTTTAGCCCTCTTTAAGGACAGAACTGGGGACTGATAAAAAGACTATATGGCTTACATTGGTGGTACTCCTGGATTGAAAGAAAAGTGGTCTCTCTATGCTGTTTTATTTGCTTGTGGGAATCCCATCATGCATTCAGTTGTAGCCTATGGAAAGCTGCTGTAGTCTTCTAACAGATTACTTTTAGGAAAGCCTGAATCCATTGTGATCTTTTCTAGAGGTAAGCTGCCTTGACAGCTTATGTATGTAGGGAGGTCTCACCGCATTTTCAGGTTGTTAAGGCGGTGTAGCATTTAAATGTAGCATGTTAGAAAGATGTGATTTTTCAAAAATGCATAAAAATAAGACTTACTTCCTGCTCATCAGGGCAAGGCCTAGGTCTTAAATAAGGAATAAAAGAGTTTTTCTGTGTTTGATATGGCTACAGAACGGATGTGTTCCTAGGAAGTTCGGAGTTGGCATATTCAAATCCTTGCAGCCCAGCCTATGGAATATGTACAGCTGTCCTGAGTTCTCAAGTTTTTATTTCAGCACTGAGATGTTAGTGAGATGGGAGTCTTGTTGTTTTGTTGGAGTTTTTTTATTATTTGTAAGTGGTTCACACATGATTGGTGTGAAATTACCATTTTCGTTGGTTTTGTTTTCTGGATGGAACATGCCCCATTTACCTGAATTGTCACTAGCAGATGTACCTGTCATGGGTTTCAGCAGAAAGGCAAAGGGGTGGCAATAACCTGAACCCTTCAGATAAGGCTGAGGCATGTTAACAGGAATAGGTGAACTTCCAAGGCCACTTATTTGCCCTAAAGAAGCCAAAATCCCGATGGCTCCAGGAAGAGTAGTAGTTCTCTAATAATGACATTGTCTCAAACAAGCTTTCAGCATCTGGCTGTGCCACAGAAATTCCTCCGTGTCCTTGGAAAATTGATTAATGTCTGTCCCAGCTCCCTAGCTGTAAAGTGAGAAGGCACTTGAAGGATAAACTCCTTAATCGCTTTGAGTTTATCAGATATTATGGTGATGAAATTACTGAGGTTGTGCAATACCCTCTGTCAACAGCATTGTATTTATTGTGCAGAGCAAAATGATAGAAAATTGTATCTCCTCTTCCAGTGCGCATTGAGCTGGCAGGCTGCCTCCTCCACCAAGGCAGGGAAGGCTGTGTGCTTGTCAGGAGGTAAGGGACACCACCCAGAAGCAGAGAGAGCACTGAAGTGTCCTCCAGTGCATATTTGTTTTCTGCATAAATCTGCATACTTGCAGAAACTATGCTTTGCTTCCAACAGGCAAGGACTTGTGCTAATGTGGGCCCATAACTAATTGTTGCCATGGGAAACTCTGAAATGGCCACCCACACTTTTATATCTGAATGGAGCTTGTGTTCAGACATACTGTTCCATCTGTGTGTCAGCATATGTACATTAGCGCGTGTGTATGTTTCTTCCCTGGTGTAGCATGGCCAGGTTGAATTATGAAAGGTTGCCTTTCATGTTAAAGGTTTTAGAATCATCAGCAGCATCTGGAACACTGTCTGTGGGGCTGCTCCAGGGCTGACATGCCCTTAGTGCCGCTTGATGTTCCTTCAATTCACTGGTGTGCTCAGAACAGACAGAAAGGCACAACCAGTCCTAACAAATTATTACCACTTTTATTTCTTTATTTGTTGCCCATGTGACCTTGCAGCCTTTCTCCCCACAGAATAATACTATCCAAACATAAAAATGAAAATTCTGGAGCTTTTCCGAGAATAAAGATGGGGTTTTTTTTTAATTATGAACCTATTTTCTCCCTTTTCTTGTAGTCAGAAAGAATTGCGTTGCCCTGTGTGAACTTTTCTAAAATATTTGTGTTGCAAGATGTACACCTGATTTGGAAAATTTCAGCTGAGATTATCACAGTTTGGAGAAGCTGTAAGTGACCCAGATATCCTTGGTGGCATGTAGGGACCAAGGTGCCTCTGCTGGAACAGGAGAAAGCACTGTCACTGGTCCATGGTTTCTACTAACCAGCAGGTGCTTGTGAAAGGTACTTGTACAGGCCGGTACTCACACCAATTCTAGATGAACTTTTGACAAGTTAAATTTGTCTTATTTTTAAACTGCTTAATTTCTGAAAGCTTTTAGATCAGCTACTAAAGTCAAGCTTCTTGCTAGCAAGCAGTTAGGGAATTACTAGGGTCAAGAAATGTAATTGTTTCTCTATTACTCTGTCAGCAGAGCAAGGACTTCTCTCAGTGTACCATCATCCTTTCAAAGCAGATCTGTGTGAAGCACATTAAAACTTACTGATGAAATGTTGTGGAAAAGGCTGCATTGTCATTGGCTGAGCTGCACATTTGCTTTGGACTGTGAATTTGGCACCGTTAAGCAAGACGAAAGAAACACCAGCAGCAGAGTGCAATGCTTGGCTCCCTCCCTTCCTTCAAAACAGTCTAACCTGCCAATTCCTTCTGCATTCCCAAATACTGACTGGATTAATATAAATGTTAATTAGAGCATCATTTAGGACAGCAAGCTAGCACTTGTTCCTATCTAGCACTTTTGTGTTGTGTGTGAGCATCTTTAGCACTGGCTGGTCCTTTCCTAAATAAAGAATGAACCACAGGTGTCACAGGAGCATGGGCCTTAGTGATCCCCTTACTGTCTGACTTTGCATAATTTATTAGGTTGTTCCCTGGCTTTCCTTACTTTTCTGTTTTGAAGGGGTTTTTTAGCTCCGGATCAGTGGAGACTACACATAGTATTAATTTAATTTTATTATGATGATGATTTATTATGATACTACAGGTGACTAGATACTTGTGGGATTTTTAGGTGTGCTATACACCTAATTGTTGTACTGTTTGTATGCTTGTATTTCCTTAAACTACAGTATTGCTTGAAAATGAGAGAGCTCACATCCAGCTATAATCCTTCAACTATCATTGTGGATGTAAATACTAACAATATTCACTTCAAGGAGGACATTGAGGTGCTGGACTGAGTTCAGAGAAGGGCAGCGAAGCTGGTGAAGGGTCTGAAGCACAAGTCCTGTGAGGAGGGCTGCAGGAACTGGGGGTATTTAACCTGGAGAAAAGGAAGGTCAGTGAAGGCCTTACCAGTCTCTCCAACCGCCTGAAAGGATGATGTAGCCAAGTGGGGATCGGCCTTTTCTCCCACGCAACTACTGACAGGATGAGAGGACATGGACTCAGGCTGGATATTAGGAAAAATTCATCACAGAAATGTTGATTAGATATTAGAATAGGCTGCCCAGGGAGGTCATGGAGTCACTGTCTCTGGTGGTGGTTAAGGCAACACTGGATGTGGCCCTTGGTGCCATGGTCTAGTTGACAAGGTGGTATTCAGTTATAGGTTGGACCTGATGATCTCTGACATCTATTCCAACCTATCTGATTCTGTAATTCTATAATACTGAAAGTGAGAGTAGCAAATTAAACATGTCCACATGTAGCTGCCTAATGCCCATTACCTTGTTTTCCTAATCTTGAGTAATTCACTAATGAAGAAAAGACCTTATAGAAAGCATATGAATATAAACCATATTTCATGCAAGTTTTACTATTTTTACATGGTCTTAAAGAATTCTAAGAATTAGTTAAACTGAATTGCTTAAATGAGGCAGGAGATAGTTAAAGCTACAAAATATTTTAATGATCCTAGAAAGTATCTTTCCTAATGAAATATTAATATTGAAGTTTTGAAAGACGAAGAATTTTAATTGTTTTTCCACCCTCAAGGTAGCTTGTCTAACTGTTATCTGTATTTTCGATGAGTTGCTATAATACTTTCTTTGTGCCACTTGGGCAACTTAAAACATTTTTATAGATTTCCAAGTAGATAAATACCTGGTTTCAGTTTATTGAAATACAGTTACAGAAATTTGTCATATTGTAACTGTAGTTGTAGAACCACGGGCACAATTGGAGTTTCTAAATTACTTAATTTTTCTTTCTCTTTGTAAAGTACCTTACTGAAGAAGATAGATCCTTAGAACTTTGGTTTACTTTAAAGGATGAAATGTAATACATAAGAACATATTCTAAATGTTATATGTAATCCTTTTGCCAAACTTACATTTTGAAAAATGAAGGAAATTCTTTAACAAGCCAACCTTTTATAAGAACTGTGAATATTTTACTTTGTGCTTTTTTCAACAAAAAATTCTGCAATTTAAAGTGTTTGTAAAACAGATTTTGGGGTTTTTTTTCTGCTTGTAGTGTGTTCTGATTTTTTTTTCATCCATTACTGTGAACTTTAATCATGTTGAGCTTAGCCCAAATGTTTTCTGTGTTCCAGCTTTTAAGCTGCCTAACCTGTGTAAATACATTAGGGCTGTTCTCAACCATTAAAAACAAGAGGAGATGGATGTGTGCAAAGTTCAAATATGTTCTGCTGGCTTTTATCATCAGTGTGAATCATATGGCAATTTAGATGCTTAAAATAGTTCACTGTTCATAAAGCACAGCAAAATACAGCAAATGAAATCTCTCTAGAGAAGAGAGAAATATATATTGGGCATTTCAGTCCAGTGTTGTGGGAGGTTTCTTACTGTAAGAGATTATTTTTTCCATTTGTATGTTTGAATTTTTATTTAAAGTTATTTTGGTGTACTTGAAATGGTGTAGTTGAAACCTCTTGAAACTGAAATCCTTCTTTCATGCTCAAAAATGAAGTAGTATGGGGAGTTCAAAATGCTTGCTTTTGGGACAGAATTGGATCACAGCTGTCTCATGAATCAGGGTTCATTCTTCCTGCTGAATTAGTTCCTATCCCCTTTCTTTCTGATGTCTCTATCTTAATTTAACTTTTTATTTTTTGCAGAATGAGTGAATAAACATGTTTAGAAAACTTATAAAGCCCAAAAAATTACATTTTTGGAGTTAGATACAGAGCCTCATCTGTGAAAAGTCCCTGACTTAAGCACTACTGAGCAACAGCCAAAACATCACTGGGTCACCAGCATAATTCCCATACTGGATCCAAAACACAGCACTGCACCAGCTGCTGGGAGGAAACTTAACTCTCTCCCAACTGAAACCTGGACACAGCTCTTCCTTACAACCAGCAGGCACAGTGTGCCAAACCAGCAAAGTGTGGTGGAGCACATTAGTTCAGGAAAGATTATATAAGATCTAGTTGGTTCATTGTGGTTGATTGGATTCTTTTTCATCTTGAATTATCATTAGTATGCAGATATAAACTAGTAGGTACTTATAAAGCAAGCATAATAAGAGGGAAACCACTTTTGTTTAAGGAAAAGCTAATTCCGTAGAGGTATAAGGGAGGCAGTACTTGCATGGACAGGCAGGCTAGGAAACAGAGAGCAGGAGTCAGTGAGGTGAGGTGACCTCTGTGCTGGGACCTGTTCTTTTCTCCATATTCATAACCAGCTCTGCAAAGGAGGTGAATGTTGACGTTTGCAAAACAAGTAGTTTGCAGATGACCCACTAAATCATGAAGGGCCAGCTAAGAGCTGCAAAATACCCTTACAAGGCAAGTGCCTGGGTGATAAATCAACATATGATATTCAGTGTCGATTAATGTAGAATGGGGCTTGTAGGCAAAATACACCCTATTGTGACACATAAATTTATGCGCTCCTAACATTATGACTCAGAGATGGGATTTAGGTGTTGTGACAGTCTGCTCCTGAGAAGATCACCTCACTGCCTATCACAGCTCTGCTCCTCCCCACACCAAAAACAT
Source organism: Dendrocincla fuliginosa (assembly GCA_035047845.1). Classification (NCBI taxonomy): domain Eukaryota; kingdom Metazoa; phylum Chordata; class Aves; order Passeriformes; family Dendrocolaptidae; genus Dendrocincla; species Dendrocincla fuliginosa. The sequence goes on along the minus strand of JAWWMO010000096.1, from coordinate 57,059,858 downwards.
GCAGCAGAGCTCGAAAAATGAAGAGAAGGTCAATAAGGATGAGCAAAGCTCTGGGACAGATTCTTCGAAGGTCTTCCTTGATGGAGCCCTTCCTAAGCTGTTACTCCTCAGACACTCCTATACTTGATGTCCTGGAATGAAGAACCAAGAGCCTCTGCAACAAAGATAGCTCTCTACCTGTGCTCACTCAGAGTAACTCGAGTGCTGTGTGCAAACATAACCTGATGGCAGCACACAGGTTCATTCCCTGAAGGGAAGAAGCCCATTGGCATAGGTAATTTTACACTGTGTCCCAGTTTGTGCAGAATAGTGAAAGTAATTTTTGTGGGGTCTAATCCCTTTTATACTAATTACTGCATCTGATACAAGCTTTCTGAAAAAACATGGTTGAAAAAAGTTGATGGAGACAACTAGCTACACAGCTAGTTTTTTTAAAAAGAAAATAATAAAAGAGTGAGGGTCTCAAAAGGCTTGCTTTTCTATGATTGTTTTGTTTGTATACAAACCTAAAAACATTGTGCAAACCTAAAAACATTGTACAAACCTAAAACCTAAAAACATTGTGCCCAAATGAAAGTTCAGTTATCGAGCAGAAGCGATAGAAATGTAGTAGAGAATTAGGGCAGTTCCTGTTTTGATATGTCCTCCTCCATTCTGGTATTTGTGCTATTTCCACAGAAGATACTGGAAATTGTCAAGTCTGTAGTCAGCTTGAGGAAGTCCTTGGCTCCTTTTCTGCTCATGAGTACCATTCCAATTAGAGAAAAAAAAAAAAAACAAAACCAAAACAGGAAAAAAAAACACAAAAATTTCAGAATGTTTCAGAACAAGGATGGGCAGCACTCAGTGTCTCTTCTCTTAGTTCCTTCTGCAGCCAGGTTTTTCCAGCTGAAGAGGCTTTATCCCTCCTCAGGAACTGCAGCCACATCCAAGAACACATGGTGTTGGCAGTGAGCTGGTCCCATCTGATGTAGCAGGAGAACTGAAAAGAGCTTTCCTAAGGGAAAAACTTCAGGCACAGCTATCTAATGTTGTTATGTTTTAGTGTATTTATTTTGTGTGATTAGAGAACTAGAGGTTAAGGCTGGCTTTCTGTGCTGGCTTGTTTTTTTTTTTTATTTTTTTGTGGGTTTTTTTTGTTTTGTTTTGTTTGTTTGGGTGGGTTTTGTGTGTGTGGGGGGGGTTTCTTTGTTTTGTTGGGGGGGGGGGGTTGGAGGGATTTTTTGTCGTTTTTTAAAAAAAATTCTCTCAAAAATAAGCAGTTGAACAGTTTACCCACAAAGATAAAACAGTGTAGTGAATTATGTCAAACCTGCTGTCACTTATGAAATCTGAATTCTCTCTCTGTCCTTTTGACTTATATTGAATAAAATTTGGTCATGGAAATCAATGTTCAATCTCTGTTTTATACTGTTTTCTAGGTGCAGTTGGCTTATTTTACAGTTTTCTCATATATCTTAAAGGCAGAGAGGTACAGCTAACCATAATATTGGATAAGTAGATCAGTAAAACCTTAGGACATTTGGTGAAAAAAAATAATAAAATTAAAGGATATGGATCACTGCATTGTTTTAACAGGACAAGCTGTTTTCAAGTAGTTGTTAGCAGTGCCTGTGAATTTCAAGCAATCTCACCAGCCACTGCTGTGGGAGGATTATGACCTGTGGGAGGATTATGACCTGGTCACTCATCTGAAGCAAGATACAATGTCATAAAACAAAAAAACAAAAACAAAAACAAAAAACAAACAAACAAACAAAAAAGCTCTAGCCTATACTAGTGGTACAAGTGAAATAGTATAGTAGTAGTATAGCATGTTGTCCTAAATGACATTTAAAAAGGTCTTGGTGTCTTCATATGCAGTGCATAGTGCTAGCAGAACCATATACAGAGAAAAATGACCACAGTATATGCTTCTTATAGTGGACCTTGCATTTGAGAATATCAAAATACTTAATAGGGATTTAATACAGAATGACAACAACAAGTTTCATGAGGATTATTTTCATTTAACTGTCCAGGGAAACAGTGATGTAGAGAAACAGTGGATTTCCAGAAATATTAAGGGAACTGTGATAGTTGAAATTTGCTGACCTGACAGCAGAAAAGAAATCCCAATGAAGAGCTAGTTTTCCTATTCCACTGGTTTTTGCATTTTTCTGTTATATTAATAATAAAGGTGATGTTTTTAAAATACACACCATCTTGATAGCTTATAATCCTGTAATACAGAGAACAACTGATTTTGATTTTTAGTTACTGGAAGATCAATAGATCCTTGTGTATGCAAGTCAAATGTGGTGTTTTGGGAAGGGGTGGAAGAAAATTTTTTTACCATTTCTTCTTATTTTTTTGTTTTATTTAACTTCAGTTACTATTCCTCTCACTGAAAGCATGGAACCGAGAGATTTTGGTTGTAATGTTGGTAACACTTTTTAGATTTTATTAGCTTTTAGTCTGTTGAAATCAAAAATTCCTGGCAAGTAGCATATGGAGTTTCACTTGTTTACCATATGTATTTTATGAGAATACTTTGGCTTCTCTGAAACAGAGGGTTGTCTTTATAGTGTGATGTAAAGGATATCTGAAACCTGAAAAAATATATGCAAAATGTGCAAAGAAAAAAGTGTTGTGGTACAGGTCATGTTGTTTAGCAATGGTGAATTTATGGGAGTGTGCTCTCTGCACATGTTCACAGCAGGATGCTTCTTGAAAGACTGTTCCATGCCAAATAAGAGAGGAGAAAACAGAAAAGAAGAGGTGGTGATAGGTGAGATTAAAAACTAGCCATACAGTGGACCCACTCTACCCAAGAGCATTTCAAGTAGGTCCAGAGAGGAGATTGTTCATGTCGTTTCCAGGTTGTATTGGGCTTTCTTATGATGCAGGACATCCCAGCAGAAGGCAATGACAGACCAGAATCCAGTGGGTGGCCACCACACGGAGGGCTAACTGGGGTGCTTGGTGTGCAGAAGGCTGGAGAAACAGGGCTTGTTTAGCCTGAAGAAGGTGGCTCAAGTTTCAGTAATCTGTGCTCATCAGTACAGCAAGGGCAGTTACATGTAAGGAGAAGCCAGTTTCCTCTCCAAAGTACATGCAGAAGAACAAGGCACAGTGGTCATGAGCTGCAACAGCAAACATCCTCTTGGACCTAAGGGAAGGATTCTTCCCTAGCAGGTGGCTGAGAACTGGAGTGTTCTGGAGAGACTGCAGGAACCCTCGACATGGGCTTGGGCACGCGCCTTAAGAGCCCGATCTAACTTTGATGTTGCCCTTGCTTTGAAGGTGAACTGAGTGGCCACCAAAGAGAATTCCCACTTAAATTGTTATGTGGTTTTGTGGTCCCAGATGGGCTGAGACTGTGGATAATAAGAAGTAACCTCAGTTGAGGACCCGATACCCAACCATTTCATAAACAGAGAGGAAACGTCTCTATAAGTTGAGTTGTATGTAGGTATGTCCACACAGGTTTCAATACTTTTAGTAATTGTAATGATAATTGCATAATTTGATATGTATTACATTGTAGGGTAGGAATAATATTATCTGTATTCTGGGTGAACACTATTCAGTTTGCTGATTTTCAGTTGCATTTGTGTTTAAATGCCTGTAGGAGTAGATTTTAACTAGTGCTCTATTCAGCAGTTTACAGTTCTATGCAGGTAATTTATTAATCCCCAGAGAACACTTACATTTCAAAGGATTGAGTATGGCTGTCAGGCCCTAATTTTATTCTATAAGATGCTGAGAACACTTTGCACCCAATAACACTCACAATTAAAGGCACTTCTGGATTTATTTTACTTCATGTGAGAAAATTGTCAGCATTGTTAAGTGGTTAAGGGAAGCTAACACTGGAAATGGTGAGCTGTGCTGAAGGACACCAATTCTGCCAGATCCATGCTTCTGACCATTAACTAAGCAAAACATGAAAGTGCAAAGAAAGAAAATACTGAAAGACCAGAGCAGTTAAAAATTGTATACTGAGTATAAAACTTTCTGAGAAAAGGAGAGATAAATGAAGAAGGCTGACTGATATTCACTGTATTTGAATGCAGAATGGCTTCAAGCAAGAAGTATTTTAGACTTTTTCTTTTCTAGTGGAATAAAGGAATTTGTAACAACTATATAATTTTAACATAAAGCAATGTGGCAACAAGGCAGGCAATATTTTTATTGGTGAATATCTGAAGCTCTATATATGAGCTTTATACTTACCACAATTAGCATAGGAACCCATTCCTATGCTTTTGAAATTTTGGTTGCAAGATGTAAATGCATTAATGCTTTGAATTAGATTGCCTCCAGAAATAAGCAAACAAATTCTGGTCAGGGTTAGGAAATAGTAAGTTTCTCATCATGCTGAGTGTGCAGTTTGACTGTCCTGTCTGCTTTCACAAGCTGGACAGTCTTGTTTATGCTTTGGGAAGGATTAAGGCTCTTTATTAAGATGATTCTCTAAATAGTAGACATAATCCATTCTGAAAACAAATAATGGCTGAACTCCATCAGACCCATGATGCCTTGGCCTGACGTTATGAGCAGATGCAACTGGAATCTACATTTGGTATTGTCATTGTAGAATTTTATTTTTTTTTTCCTGTCAGAATAGTGAGCCCTGACTGTCTGCCTGTTGTCACTAACTTTTGATTTATAGCATTCATCCTGGGCATGATAAGTTGTTCCATCTGTCAATAGGACTTACAGTTCTCATAATTCAGGACATTTCCTTCTTAATGAGTGGCACCATTTTTTACTGACAGAAGCACAAGCATTTAAAACAATGTTTTCCAGATTTTTTTCTTTTGTGAGTAAAAAATAAGAGGTTCTAGGGAGACAGAAAGATTTACTGTTGGAAATGCTCATGATGAGTTTAAATATGCACGACTATCACTTTCCTAGTTTTGCTGCCAGATGTCTGAGAAGGCTGTTTCTAGATGTTATTATGATGAAAAGCCTGCAGTGAAACAGTTGAATTTCATACATTGTTCTACAAATACTCATTTTCTAGCTCATTTGTGAACTGTGTAAAGCTCTTTGGAATAAAACAAAAAGAACACTGTATGCAAGATTAGGGAAAATTAAACATTATTTGTCCACTAGATGGAAACAGAAGCAGCAAGTGTGTATATGCATGTTTTAACTGTATCTCTTTGTGTATTCAACTAAATGTTTCAATCTCATCTTCACATGAGAGAGAGTAAATAAAGTAATTTTCAGTAATGCAGTTCAAGTCAAGAATGAACTGGACAGCAGAATATGGCTGAAGTGGACTGAAAATGCATAAAAGGGCTGGAGTAAGAAGGGAAGGGTAAGAATAATATGAGCAAAATGAAACTCAGGGGTGCTCTAAAAATGCTTCATAAAATGAAAGCTGCATAATGCTAGCTCATCAAGAGGGGCAGAGTCTGGCAGAGTCTGCAAGATAGTTTTGGTTTGGTTTTTTTTTTTTCTTTAGTGTTTCATATTTTTTATTCCTTTTCACTAACGGGGAAGAAATTATCTTGGGTCTTCAAATGTGTCAGGAGTAATTTTCTGGGAGGAAGCTTTTCTTCTGAAAAGCCCTAGAAGTTCTCACACCTCCAGATAATACTGTTTTCATCCCAAGTAGAATTTCTGAATCCCATATTATTAAACTGAAGAACCACAGCCTTCTTAGTTAACAGTTAAGCAGCTGTTCTGCTTGGTCCCTATTGAGTCATGGAATCTTTCAGTCACAGAGTAATTTAAATCAGAAGAAAACTTCAGGTCTCTAGTCCAACTGCCTGCTGAAAGCAGGGCTGAGTTTGAAGTTAGATCAGGCTGCTCAGATCTTTGTCAAATTTTGAATGTCTCCAACAACAGAGGCTCCACAAACTCTCTGGCAAACATATTACTGTCTGTGACCACCCTCACTGTGGGGGATAAAAACCCCCACATTTTATGTCTAACCTGAATTTCAGTTACAGCAACTTCTGTTGCCTCCACCAGTTCCAAAACTCTCTGGTCTCCACAGCTGAAGCTGCTGAGACCTTCACATCCTCTACCAGCTGTTCCTTAACTGCAGGTCCTGCAAAG
>JAWWMO010000096.1:57037658-57053701 GCA_035047845.1 Dendrocincla fuliginosa | reverse complement strand
CCAGCTGTTCCTTAACTGCAGGTCCTGCAAAGCATTCCCTTCATTTGTCCTGTACAATGTTTTCATTTGTCCTGTCACTGAGAGATTCAGTTCACCTAGATTTTGAAAGTAAATAGGGAAATTTTGGACATCGGTAGCTGGAGATAGATTGACTGTAATGCAGGAATGACAGGCATATTTCAAACATGATTCAGCTCATCCTAAAGTAGACATCTGTTAAATGTCACATGATGTTACATGTCAGCTCTTTCTCTCTATCGATTGTACAGGATGCTGACTGTGCTGTATGCATCATGGGTATCAAAAACTGAATTAAATGAATGTCACATTTGCTGACTTACATAGATGACCACATCTTTATGTTACTTGTGGGTATTGAAATCCTGCAAGACAGAATATAGTTACTATATTCTGAAGGAACTGCCCTATTGGGAAATGTGGCATTAACAGCACCATATTTACCATTGACCATTGCAAGAATGTACTTTAATTTACTACAACATTTTTATTCATATTAAATATCCTGTTCTTTTGCTCAAAGATGTTTGCAAAGCCTTTTAAATTCATGTAGGTTATAAGGGCTTTCTTGTCTTCTCTGCACATTTCCTGACAAGTTGATAATTTTGTCTGCTGTTTCTGTTCCACAGTGTCATATTATAGTTTTTGGCTGGATTAGGCAGTGTGAATTTGTTGTTCAGTCTGTGAAAGCCTAGGCAGAATTTTAACAGCTGTTGATAGAAAAGGTCTGTCATGGACAGGTACATGGAAAAATGCCAATCTGACTGGGAGTTCAAAGGAAAGCAAATGAAATAATTTTCCAGCATCCTGGGGAGAAACCTGAATCTGCACAGATACACTGGCCTACTGTAGAGCATTCACAGGCTCTTTTCTTTCTGTTTTGCCTGTATAAAAAAGTAATAGCAATGGAGTGAAAAGGTGTTTCTAACTTGCAGGCTTCCTTTCCCTGCCAAAGAGCGTCATTCTCCAACCAGGCTAAATATCCCTCCCTAATTAGTAACACATGCAGCAGTACGTGCACAAGCATGTGTCAAGAGGACATTTGGAAATCATAGCAGAAGGTGCTGTGCCAGATAGGAAAGGAATATATGAAGATGAAGCAGGGAGTTGTTGGGAGAGTTCAACAGTTGTTTGTAAAGATAGGGAGGGAAATGGGACAGCTGTTACGGGTTTTTAGGTAACGTTGCAAATCAAGCACAGGACCCCAGCTTCTCTTCAGCAGCAGTCTTTATCTTTTATTTAGATATGTCAGAAATGCATAGGAGTTAGAAGAGGCACCTCCGTAACTGATCTTTGAATTACGTTTAAAACATTTATGGATTTTCCTCCTCGCCCCCCATGTAGAAGCTTTTTAGCAGTGTAATATCTATGTTTTTGTTTTCCCTTTTTTTTCTCTTGCTATCAAATTGTTGTGTACAGAAGGCAGACCAGCTGCAAAGATAGTAGTGACTGTATCAAGACACACAGAAAAAGCAAAGAACATAGCAGCAGACAGAAAAACCAAAAAAATATTGTTCTATCACCTCTTTTAGCAATGCTCTTACTATACTGTTATTTTTATTACTTCTAATGAAGTTAAAAATACAGTAATAGTATATGTTTAATTGAAATAGTTAATTGGTCTTTAAATATATTTTCACCAATCTCAACATGCTTAGCCCTTCAATTCCAAATGCTAATTCTCAAAAGTTTTGGATCTTTTGTTTTGTTTGGGTTTGGGCAGGTTTTTTATGTTTTTATTCTTGTTTTAGAATAATAAATTTATAAATATTTGGACTTACATCGCAACGTTTCTGTCAGTCTCACTCAACACTGCAACTACAGTCCTTTGCATACCAGATAGACTAATTTATAAATACTGATATTTTCAGTGCATTTTTATACCAGACTTCGTAGACTAATCCAAAATATTTAATTATATTATCTTAAAATATTATTTGAATGTATTGTTAAGTGTAGGTGGAGAAGTAGGGTCAATGTGATGAGTCATAGTGAACATTGGAGTGCAGAGCCTTTGTTGGGCACTGACCCACAACAGCATAGGGTGCTATGGCACCCCCAAGGGCATAGGGTGGCACCTCTGGTGTCATGTGTGTAAAGGAGTGTTAGTATTGATGCAGCTCATCTGTCCACTTCCCCTTCTGAAGTGCTTTGTCGAGGAAGGTTACTCCCAGGAAACCTGGACTTCATTTCCCCAAAGCAATTAATACAGTTTTTGGTATTAGGAATGATGGAGTGAGGTTGGCAGCCCTGCTACTTGCAGTGGCAGGCATTGTCAGAAAGAGATCATTTTTATTATCCTTTGGGAATCTCCTAACTGGTGCCACATGATGCTTCCCTTCCTCGTTGTTTCTGTGCATAATGAAAAGGGAGAAGTCAGACTTCATGAAGTCAAAGAGAACTCAAATGTGGCCTGACAAACTCATTAAACCCTGTGTGAGGGCTAAAAACTAGTGCCATAAGATAAGGTAACTGCCCTGACTATGCTGGAGGAGTGTTCATCAATTGCTGTTTCCCAACAGGGAGCTGAATCATTTGGAGAGCTTCTCTGTAGACAGCTGGTGTTCACTGACAAGAAGTGTTTCCAGTTCCTAAGTGCAGAAAGTGATTAATGAGGCTTTGTTTTCTAAAATATTTTTCAGAAGCAAATGAAAATCATCTTGATTCACAGAAATATGTGTTTTTGCTATACATGAAATAGTCTAAAGGAAAGTAATTGTAACTCAACATTTTTAAACTGTACTTAACACCCCACATGCTCTCAGGTATTTCTTTTTAGTTATGCAACTCCTTGGGACATTTTTTACCTAATATTTATATTCTTATATAAGCTTTATTTTTTAACTTTACTGTACAACATGCCTGCAGAAACTGTCCTGTTCTGTGCTGTAATTACCACTATATCTACCACTTTGCTAGCAGTCATTTTCTTTAATGAATCATGAAAGATCTGTAAAATGTATTCATAATATTTATATTACTGTTGTTAAGCCAGTGTGTTCTTGTGGGCTTGTGCAATCTGGACAGCTTTATAAATACTTACAAATATGCTGACAAGCTGGAGGCAGTCCAGCAGAGGAACACTAGATGGATAGAGGGCAGGAGCACACGATAAACAAGGGGAAGCTGAAGAAACTGGCTTTGTTTTCCATTACCTACAGGAGCATTTACAGACAAGCCAGTTTCTTATGAGAGGTACACACAAAAAATAGGAAGGGGCAATGGTCACAAACTGCAACAGAAGATGACCCATTTCAGGATAAGGAAACATTCTTCCCCTGCAGACTGAGAAGGTTTTGCCGGAGAGGCCACAGGATCTCCGTCTCTGGGATACTCAAAGCAGGACAGGTCAAGGCCCTCAGCAGCCTGATCTAATTGGCCCCACTTTGGCTATGAGGTTAAACTGGATGACCCTCAGAAGTCTCTCCTAACCTAAATTATTCTGTCATTCTCCTAAATAACTGCATCATACATAAGCACAACTTCGTGTGCTCCTCTGCACTTCCAAGCTCTGATGGCAGAATGACTGTAAGCAGTGTTGCTAACAGTTTTTGTGATTTTAGTTGCCTAAGTCTTCCTACTGAAATATTCATGGTTGCCTGTAGCCTCACCATGGAATTGTCTTTTACTGTGTTTGTGAAAATGTGCTCAGATTCTGGTGCTCCTGCAAGAATTCTCAGTTCTGTATGATTGTGCTCAGTAGAAGTTTGTTTGCACTAAGAAACTGAAATCTCCAAAGACTCTGACATCACAGTTTGCTGAGGCTCTCCCAGCAATTAGCACTCACAAGCCTGTGTGTGCTCCCGACGGAGGGTGTCTGAGCACGCTGTGTCCCAGGGCTGCATAGATGAAGCAGAGTTTCTCCAGCAGCCAGAGCCAGCTGCTGTGGGCTGGGATGTGGCCAAGTCCGGGAAGCAAGAGCAGGAAGCCTGTGTCTTGTGTGCGTTCAGTGACCCCCTTGTTGGTGCCAAGGCAGTGTGGAGGAGGGAATAGGTTCAAATTTAGTGGGGATGAGAACTAAACTGGGAGAAAGGGATACAGGCAGGGGTTATATTTATGCAGCTGTGTGCATATGAGCTGAAAGAGGTTCTGTGGCCCCCCTGTAGATGCCTATCTGCATTACCTACCTGCTTCCGTGCATTTGGGTCTCCTTCCTGGAGTGGAAGGCTCCTGGAGGCTCTCCATATTCCAGGAGACTATTCTTCAAAGTATTGAGATTTGGTTTGGATAGTCCTTTAGAATAAGCTTATCTGAAATGCAATGGGATTCAGTTCTCTGTACAGCCTGTACCTGTTATATGCTGCTGACTTAATAACATCACGTAGATAATTCCCTAACGGTGATCTTGAACTGCATAACTTCAGGGCAGATGAGGGTCCCTGTTGTCCGAGACATGGCTCCCTGGATACACAACCAAGGACTCAGGTTGGACTATTGTAGACAGGATGAAAGAGAAAGCACTTGCACAGCAGCTTGCTTTGTGTTGAAGGACTGGAGTGGCAAGCAAGGAAAAGATCAGGGTTGTCTGAATGGAAAAGTGGGGACTGAGCACAACAGCTTGAAGAGTAGATCCTGTGATAAGGACAAGAAGTCAGAAGCTAATGACAGGTTTGTGATACTGAGACACAAGGGATCACACTGGCAAAAAAATGCAGGGAAGGTCTCTGCATAATCTCCACATCCTACTTTCTTCCAGAGCCTGAATTAGAACTGTATTTCTTTTGTCTCATCAGTCTGCTACTTCATACTGAAGGGATCTAAGTCTCACTAACAAAGTGCATGTCCAAGCCAGGTATGGATTGCCAGCAATTAGGCATTTACCATTGTGGCAGTGCTGCTACAGTTGGAATCCAGGAAGGTTGGCTCATATTTATTACATATTTTCTTCCTATGCACATAGGTCTTTATTTCCACTGGGCACTACAGCTGCAGGAAAAAAAACCATAAATCTGCTGGTGACTGAGATTCATCTAGGCACTGCACCAGAAATGCACCAGTTTCGTCTCATTAGAAGCAATATATTAGCATTTTAATGGTTCAAAAGGGAACATTTTATTACATTTCTTTTCTCAATTTAATCTGAACAGGCCTGTAGTACATTCTGCAGAAGTGTCCCACGGGGGAATTGTCTAGGTACACCCTGTTCCTCATGAGTAAGCATGGCAGAACCAACCCCACCCTGTGTTCATTCCGTAATTAATTTGTGTCCTTTTTAGTATGAGTGATAGGACTTAAATTGCTCAGGAGTCACTGTGATCTTGACATTCCTAATTTATAACCCAGCTTTCTAAAAAGCTGTTTAAATGTTAATGCCTATTGAGTTTATCTTTGATGTGAACTTAAAAGACTATTTACATAGAAGAAATTGCCATTGTCTGTGTCAACAAGAGGTTTTTCACCAGAAAAAAACCTGTGACAGAAGTAAATCCATTTGTAAATTCTGTGACAAATGGCTAAATTCTGCAACAGCCACATTATACAAGGGTCTTAGAAAGGATGTCAGGGTTTTTGTGGCAGCAGTTTGGAGGAAGGTTTGTGGTATTTTAAGGACTTGATACCCTTTCATTTGTAGTACTTGTGAGTTTTGGTTGGTACGTTTATTGTTGCAGCCTTTAAATATGCTTTGGTAAGTTCTCACATAGTGGAGCTGTAGTTCTCATGGACCCTTCTGCACTTCAAGAGGCAAAAGAGAACTCACACAAATCACAGAATCATGGAATGGTTTGAATTTGAAGGGACCTTAAAGATCATCTAGTTCCAACTCTTCTGCCACAGACAGGGTCACCATCCACTAGACCAGATTGCTCAGGGCTCCATCCAGCTTGGCCTTAAAACCTCCAGGGATGGGGCATCCACAACTTCTCTGGGCAACCTGTTCTAGTGCCTCACTTCATTCATGTTGAAGAATTTGAATTTCATTCTAATATGTTATTCCTAAAGTTAATTATTCCTAGTTCTTTATAAAATTATCTTCCTAAATGCTTGCCAAAATGTATTTTCAGACCTTTTAGTAGAGAGTTCTGTTGTCCTGATAGTAAAAAACCCAATGTTTCCTGTGGAGCAGGCAGGACAATTGTTGAATGCGTCCTAATTAAAGATACCAAGATAGAGCCCTTTGTAAATCTTTCTGATTGTTTGTTTTGTTTTGTTCTGGTCTTTTCCCCCTCTATTTGGGTTGACCTCCACTTCGGGAAGTTTGCTGGGAACTTTTTGCCCTGGACAGAAGACAGAGCTGTGCCCTGTGACCATGCCAGGGCTTGTCCCACAGCAAGCAGCCTGCTGTCATTCAGAAACAACACATCACACGCTTCCACATTCACCCATCAGGGGCAATGTTGAAAATAACTCAGAGTTGAAGTCAAGAAGTGTGAGATATCTAAGAGAAAATAGAAGAAAATAATGATTGAGGGAAGAGGATGTCAAGAGAATGGACCAGGCTCTTCTTGGTGGTGCCAAGCAATAGGACACGAGGCAATGGGCAGAAACTGATGCACAGGAAGTTCTGCCTGAAAAGGAGGAAGAACTTTACTGTGTGGGTGACCATGCACTGGAACAGGCTGCCCAGAGGGGTGTGGAGTCTTCCTCCATGGAAATATTTAAGCACCATCTGGACACAGTCCTGTGCAATTTGCTCTAAGATGACTCTGCTTGAGCAGATAGATTGGACCACATGATACACTTCCAGCCTTACCCATTTTGGGATTCTGTGAAAGCATGGTGAGGAAGAAGGCAGGGAATTCATTAGTGCAAAGTACTCAGGAAGGAAATGAGGGGATGAGAAAAAAAAAAAAAAAAAAAGAAGTACCAAAGGATTTCTGTGACTGGGTTAAGCGACACAATCTGAGATACTCAATGCTCTGCAACAGCATAAAAGGGATTTTTTTTCCTCTCATCTTCCCATCATAAGAATGTTGTTTATTCTCTTTTTGCAAACTGGACTTAATCCCAGCATTGTCTTTTGTTTGTCTCTCACCTTTCTAGATGCCTGGCAGCATCTGAAATCTATGTAAGTTAATTGTACACTTGGATAAGTTTATTACACTAAGCACATTTTCTTACAGTTGTGTCCCAGACCCTTCCACTGTAACACATTGTTCACAAATAATAATGTTCACTTGATTCTTCAGGGTTTGAAAATGAGGGGTATTTTGGCTGTTCTGATGGTTTAGAGGATTACAAGTCATGATGGCTCTTTCCCTTTTCTTGAGCCTGCCTATTAATCTCTCAAACTGATTGCATCAGTGACTGGATTGCAAAGCTTTGCATCCTCTGCCTTCTCTTCATGTGTAGTTCAGAAGTCACAAAGAGTAAATACTGTATGACCTGCTCCACAAGATTTGCAAGGGTACAGATGCAGGCAGGGGGGAAGAAATAAATAAATCTTTTTCCACCTATCTCTGGTACAATCTCAGCAGCAGAATGAGCACATGGCAAAAGTTCGGGAAATGCTCTGTTCCTTTAGTTCTTCAAACCACTGTTGCTTTTCACAGCTCAGCACATGAAGCAGTCTAAAAACCACCATGAATGCTGCATGTATTCGGATAACTGAGAAATTAATAGGGGTAGTAGGGGAAATTAATGGGGGTATTAGTCTTATTGGTGCTAAATGAGTAGATTTTGAAGGACTTTATTAAGCCACCTTCCCGTACAGTTTTGTATAGCCTCCCTTCCAACAATCTGCCTGCTTTTATAAAAATACTTTAAAAATTACTTTGGCTGTGGACTAAACAGGGGATATGGCTTAGACTTCCCCACGCTTGGCTGCACTCCCAGACTGGTGCTTATATAGTAACTTGCAAGCGAGCCTGAGAGGTGCCATTTACAGACAGGAGACAGGGTAGAGTTCAAGAGAAGAGTACATGACTTTACACCTTTCTAAACTGTGAATTTCATGCTATCCGTGCCATACACCTCCTTCTGAGCTCTCTGTATATACGTTGTATGGAACTCAGGTTTCCTTGTGGCAGTAAAATGGAATGGAATAGGAATTGTTGGCACACGGCTGTGAATCAACATGAGCTTGCCCAGTACTTTTTTACTAAAAGTAGAAGAGAAAGCTTGTATCATGTTTGTTTTAGCAAGTGTTATTAATTTTGTGCCTTACTGACAAGGGACAGCAAAACCAAATTGACTAATCAAATAAATTCCAATTTACTTTTCAGTAGAAAAAAGATTTGGAACCACCACAGGTTGTTAGTCATGTCTCTCTTCCAGGCTTCTCTTTTCAAAAGCATTGTGAAATGTGCCAGTGAAGACTGAAAATTCCTTTAGTTTTGTATCCTATCTCCTATATCTTCAATGTTTGCTTGCCAAATGCACAGTGAAGAGCAGAATAGTGGAGTAAGTACTCCCTTCTGCCCTCCTCAGTGACGTGTGTCTTGGGGGTTTGGAGCCAGAAGTGGTACCTTGATATTTATTACCTTTGAATATTTTTTCCTGTAAATTTGATGAGTGTTCTCTTGAACATGCACGTGTAGGGTCCTAAATGCCATGTAGTAAGGACTTTCACAGCTCAGCTACAAGTTTAGTGGAGAAATGTGTCCTTTTGTTCCTTTGAACCTGCTACTTACTACTTGCACTAGCTGTAACGTTTCTGGGTGGGTTGTTTTTTTTTTCAAGAGACGGTAACTACTCAATACCAGGTTATCCTTTGTTCTTTCTAGTTTTGTAAATCTCCCTACTAAGCTGTCTCTTTTTCAGGCTGGAAAGTCCTATCATGTTTAATAATTAAAAAATATATATATTTTTGATAGCCGTCTGAAAACAGTTTTGGATAGGTTACAATTTTCCTTTCCAACTCCAATGAAAGGCAGGAAAGGAGATGGATGTGTGTGTTCACCCATGTGTACATGCACTTCTGCTCTCCAGTCCACAGTTTCATCCTCCATGGTAGCACTTACATACTGCAACTGGGTAGGGGTAAGCTGGAGCACAGGGAGCCCCTTCGTGCAAATCTGCTGCTGTCAAATGTGACAGCAGCTGTTTGGAAGGAGCTGACAGGCTTCCTGCAGTGCTAATGGGTGATGGCTCTTTGACTTACCTTCTGCAAGGCAGCATTAGAGATACTCCCTCTTTGTAGTGCTGCTCCTCTAGATGCTTAAGCAACTGATACTTTAATCTCCTACTCATTTAACATGGCTTGAAAAGGGCTTGGCACTTTTATGAGAAAAAGGATCCTGATTTGAGCTCAAAATATCTACTGAGTGATTTCTAAAAGAAGAAAACTTGTAAAAACATTTTTGATTTATGGTCCAGTGAGACATACATAGGAATGTTTGGGGGCCAGGTGTAGATTAATCTGTCAGCATTTTGCCACTGTCGTAGGAATTTCCAACATGTGCCACCATGTTCTCTGCCCTTAGGACTCAAAAGGGATCACTCCTATGTTTGGTTTCCCAGCTCAGATAACAGCACAAACATCTCACCAACAGACTGAGACCTACACTGACCTATAATAGCATTATATAAGCAGTCACTTTAATAAAAGTAATAGGTCTATCTGCACCTCATGTATTAAAATTGTGCCCTGTGCCACGGGCCAATGCAAATTGAGGCATGGTGTGAAGCCTTCAGGATGGTGCACAGTGGAGTTGGGGCACATTTCCACAAGATGATGATGTATTCCTAATTCAAAAGCTATTTTTAAAATGAAAAACAGCCAGAGCACTTAGCATGAGCAAACCACTTTCTCTAACCTGCTTAGAAATCATTGAACTGTTTCAGCTGGAGATTTTCATTAAAAAAAACAGGTGCCTGATACTGAGATTGTCACCTCAAATGAATAAATCAAAGCAAAGATTAAAACATTTGAATACCAGATTTAGTAGTGGGATACGTAAGGAAGACTTAGCAGATGGCATTGTTAGCTCTGCTACTGATACATATTTTATTTTAACATGTTTCTGTTTTATCTGTTTTTTCATGTGGACACTAACTCTACTCTCATCACTCCTCCCATCTTTCCAAAATTTTTCTCTCATGCTAAGGTCACAAAAATTATTGAAGTTTTTGAGTTTGGTTTTGCAGTTATCACTGCAGTCTTTTGAGTACCATAATTTTCCTTTCTTCTCCTTTGCAATGCTGTGACTTAATTTGAATGCTTACCTCAAGCTTAATCATCTAGAAACAAACCTGAAAATTTTAAACACTGTACATCAGTCTTTCCCATGTTCTTCAGTTCCTGGTTTTGTCGAAAAAATGTATACCTTGCAATCTGTATTTTTAATGGTAATTTGACATTTCCTTTTGTTCTTCCTTGTAGAACTACAGAGTATAGTTAAAGATTAAGACAAATTAAAAGAGTGTAAAAAATACCTTCAGTTTTTCAAATTTTAAACAAAGCAAATCTGGGCAGTAGACTTTTGTAAAACTTTGGGCTGTTGTTATTTCCTAAACTGGCTTACTTACTCCTCCTTAATACACATACATCTCAGATTTCTTGGAGCCAGGGATGCTGGAGTTGGTTGTACAGTCAACACAGAAAGGTTATCCAAAATTTCAGGTTCATTTATTCAATATAAATTACTCTCATTAAGTTCATGCATGGCAAGTGGAAACCATGGAATCTGATCTCTTTTGTCTTTTATGCTCATTCCAGCTGCCAGAACCACACCACAAGTCAAGACAAGGGATTTAATGGACTTCTGCCTGTGCCTCTTACTCCACCCTGTGTGCCTTTGCATCATTTTTAAGCTGTACAGAATCACTGGTACTCAGCCTTAGGCACCTCATGAGGAGCAAGGGTGGTTTCTTGTTTTGGGGTTTTTTTCCCCCAAAAAATCACTTCATTGTCAGTGAAAGAAGTGGGCTCATCTGCCTGGCTGCTTGTTTCCAAACCAGGTCTGCCTCCCACATGCTGGCACAAGCTCTTTTGCAGTCACATGAGAAGCTGGTTTGACAAACTGATTTGGACGAAAAATACTCCTTTTCCAACCATGCCTCCAATCCCACCACCCCATCCTCCAGTGTTGGCAATCAGGTGCTTTCCTTCTGTGGTCCAGTGTAGCACTTGCTCACACAGACTGTTGGACCAGGAGATAGTGAGTGGCTTTGGAGCCTCCTTATTCCCATAGCACAGCCAGCAGTGCCTGCTGCAGGAGCTGGCCCAGTTGCAGTCAAGGAGGAGAGATCAGTATCTCCAGATGGCAGATCGATATCTTCTGATGGCAGATCAAAGCACCTCAGCTCCTTTCTTCAGGGCATGAATTAAACTCTTTGAAGTTCAAAGTTAAGAATCCATGTTTTTGCACCCAGAAAGCATGCCAAGAAGCCCAGGGAGAAGAAAAGTGGTAGAGCCCACCCAGGACAAGGAAGGCTTTGGGGCAACAGTACTGGCACGTATCCATAACACCCTGGGAAGCATTCTGTGGGGGGAGTTTTGTCAACACTGTGCTACAGATGTTAAAGATGAGATGCCAGGCTTGTTTGTAGAGATCAGGCACAACAGATTGTAGCATGGAAAGATTCCCTATGCTCCCTTGCTGTGCTAATAACAGGGAACCCACAAGGAGATTATCCAGCCTGTAACTATTGTGTATTCTGTCCCTCCTGCTTAGGGCAAATACATTGGTTTAGGATGTGTTTTGATTTACTGTTTAGGTTTCTTACCTTTATCTTGATATGTTTAAGGAAATCCCTTATTGCACTGGATCCTTCATGGGCAATGGAGGGACTAAACTGAGTGTAGCAGAATTGTAGCGGGAAAGGTTCTTGGCCAGACATGAGAAGTAGGACACAGTGATTATGAGGGTGGTTACAATTGGATTTATTGCTGATACGTATCTAAATATTGCCAGTGCAGTATCTAAATAACGACTTTATCATCTTTTGCAATGAATGATAGTATCTAAAAAGTTATAATATGAGCAGGTTCAGCTAGAAACATACAGCTTTGTCCTCACAGAATTCACAACTACAAGGCAACAAAGCACATATGAAGCTACTTTAGGATTTTTTTCTCTGTATTTGATTGGATCTTAGGTGCTTTCACTCAGGTATCCAGAAGTGAATACTCCATCTGTGAACTGTATGGACCCTGCAGGCATCCCTGCCAGTGGGGAGGGGGGCATCTACACAGGAGCTGCCTCCAACCTTGGGACACTAGTTTACCCTATTGTCCCAGTCTCCAGCACCATTTCTTACCCTTTTACAAGCCAGTATGCAACAAAGTCAAGCAAACATTTGAGCTCCCGTGTCTCTGGAATGCATTAATTGTGTGAGCATCCAGTTCCTCCTGCAACATCCACCCGGTGTTCATATCTCAGGAAGAACCACATTGCTCATCAGAGAAAAGGAAAAGGGTGGGGTGGGGGCAGGGATGAGAGTGAGAGGGGGGATATGTGAGATGTGCATGCAAAGTCCTGGCTATCTTTTGTTGCTGTCACGCTGATCAAGGTCAATGTAAATGAAGTTCTTGGGAGTGACATAATGGCAAAACTTCATCAGATAGTTTTATCAAAACATATTGCTGGTCTTGTAAGTGTGAAGAAGGGCTTTGTGACCTGTGGATTTTAATTACATCATTAATTTTGTGTTTGCATTGTCCGAGAGCAGCAGTGTGAACTCAGTACTTGTGAAGCTGATCCAGGCCACATGTGCTGCAGCATAAAGAACATGATGCTATCATGAGAATCATAATCCTTCACAGTTTGGTTGTCCTCTGTTCTCACCACAGTTGCCATTTCTCTTCTGCTGTAACATCTGGAAGCTTTCTGCAGGACAAAGTGTACAAAGTTCACGTCTTCACATCTCCTTTATTCAAGTCCTGAAGCCATCATGTCTTTTGGTTGGCTGGTGAGAAAGGGAACAGAGAGAGAAACTGTAAAATGGAGAGAAGATTTTCTGTGTCACCGCTGGAGCCTTGGTCTCTGTTGCAGTCCCTTTTTGTTTATTTCTCTTCTATCTCAGGGAAGAATGAGCTTAATATTATAAATTAAAGGACTGGATATAACTACTTGGAATTTTATTTTTTTTTTTTTAAACTAAGCTCTTACGTATTTCAGATCCCTGCTGTCCTATGAAAGACGAATTTATTAAAGAGATCTGTGTGATTGCCTGGACATTGTCAGATGTCATCCCTGTTTTTTCTTACTGTTTCAAAGGAAACAAATCCTCAGAGCATCTGCACAAAGAATGGTCTTCATGTTTCTTACTATTTTTTCCTTTTTTGAAATTTAAACTGTTGTTGTTGTTATTTGTATTTTTATTTGTATTTGTATTATCTTAGATCTGACTCTGTCTGTCCTAGGGCTACTTGCAGGAACTAATCATATATCCTAATACCATACCTTGTGCAGACATAGGATTTTATTTCTGAGGTAGCCGTCCAAATGTGGTGGCTCATGTCATTCAGTATAGTGTTGTCTTGGTCACTGACATAAGGTGACAGAAGCAGTTGAAGTTTGCCATAAACTCAGAACTTGGCAGTTCTTGATGCTGACCTTATCCCTAAATGTCCCCTCTGCAGTTTGCATATTCCCTCTGGAGACTTGGCTTTATATGTAGTTCAGTGTTGAGTGTTTCAGAGTAGGTGGAAGCAATCAAGATGATCTCTCTAGGCATAATTATTTTTTCCAAAGCGTAACTGCGTTCCCTGTGCCAGCATTACCTTTATCACGGCTATAAAAGGAGGGTGCTGAAAGTTCTTGTTCTTAGGCTTACAACTCAGCTTTGCAGGCCATGGGGCAAAACCTGTAACACTTGCTTGGCTCAAGCCAATTGGATTGCAAGCCAAAGAATTTGTCTTTAAAGATGCAAATAAGCATCCAAGCCTGAAGTGCTGAGCTCAGCTTTCCTGAGATTAGTCCAGCTGTGACCGGCATTCAATGCAAATTAATATCTGCCAAGGAAGGGCTTTTTAATGGGAATAACACTGTTCTTTTGGTGGAGTTTTTACTGCAGTGTTGTAGGAAACAGAACCACGTTTTTCACAGTTGGCAAGGTTCAACTATAATGGTTGATGTCTGGCTGTTCAGGGTCATTCTGGCCTCAAAATCAATAATGGAGAGCAAACATTATAAGCTTTTATTGACGAGTTCACTTCTTAGACATGCCAGTAAGTACAAGCAGCTCTGAAATGTTGCAACATGCTCAAGAGGCTGTATGTTTACTTTTGTCATCAAGTCCTTTTCCTCTGTCTTGAGCTTTTCGAGATCTAATCTTTTGCTCTAACTCCTGCCTTTCTGTTGTTTTTCTTGAGTGTCAACTTTCCACAAAAGATTTTGCTCTTTCCTTTTACATGTTTTCATTAAAAAAAAAAAAGTAGCTACTCAGAATAGCAAATACTGCATATTCTGAAAGAACCAGTGTTAGTTTCAAATTAGGGTGTTTTTATCTGTTACTGAGAGCTTGTGTATGAGTCTAGGCTGGTTCTTAAGGCAAATGCCAATTTGTGCGCATTTTCCTTTCTGGATTTTTGGAAAATCAGAAATTACGTATCACCTGTAGCTGTAATGCAGACTAATTGGTATCACTTCAACTGGATAACAACATTAATGCCTGGGCTTTCTGTTTTCAGGCAGGTGTATGTCGCTCATATCCTACCTTCTTATCTTCTTATGTAGAATTATTTAGCCAGTCTCCTGCTGTGGCTTCTGTTCTCTCCAGTGATCCCTCAAGCATTCAGGGTCATTCTTAGCTTCAGTTTAGTAGCTGCTTTCTGTAGCGTTCATTTAAAAAGAAGCTGCTTCCAAGTATAACTGTCCTTAGCATTTATAGTTCACGACTTTGGGTTCTTGTTTTCTTTCTGCCTTTTTTTCATTTTTTTCTTCTGCCTTTTTCCACCTACCTATTGTGGACCACGTAACATCTGAAGTGACTGAAAGTACAGAAGTATTTAAAGGTTGGATGAGGAGTTCAGCATTGTAAGTCTCAAGATAAAGATTCTGCAGCTGACTCTGAAAAATTCTATTGAAACAGGTGCCCTAATGTATAATTCATTTCACCTTTCCAAACTTGCACTGGCTCTTCAGCACCATCAAGATTTAGTGTTTGCTTAAATAAACTGCGACAGTATGATTTGGTGTATAATCAAGAATTGCACCTAAGTAAAAGGGAGACATTTCACAAGGTGACTCGTGTTGCAGTTACAAAGGCAGCTGTCTGTAAAGCAAAAATATGGGAATACTTATGAAAACTTTCTAAACCAAATTTGAATTACAATCGAGAAACATAGTACACTGTGAGAGATAAGTTAGTCATCGTAAATATTAGAAATTTAAATATTCTAAGCAAAATTGGTAAACCACATGGGATGTGAAACAAGGCTTCTGACATTAAATGTTGTAAGAAAACATAGTAAGGCTTATTAAATGTAGGAGAAGATTAAAGAGTAACTTTCTACCCAAAACTAAACTGGATTTTGATTTTGTCTTCTCTCACACTTGTGTAAATCCATTTCACCTGCTGATGTTGATTCATACAATAGTAAAACAAGCACCAACTAGAGAGGAGCTTTTCTGAAAACAGAACAATTTCCTGAAGTAAAATTTAATATCATCACTCAGGGATGTTCTCACATGAATCATCCTCACAGCTATTTCTATTCATTGTTTTAAAGACAAGTATAACCCTCCTGCACCCATTGTGTTTTAATTCTTACCTGCAGAGGGAGTAAATCACTTAACCCCATGTGCCTCAATGTGCTAAAAATGTAGTTTTGGTCATTTTGTATAATTACAACTTGCAGTTGTTGATGAGGAAATGATGTGGTTATTCTTGAGACCTGTCTGAGTAGCAAACTCTCTTACTGTGCAGAGGTGTAGATGGAATCATCACAGTTGCTGAGATTGTAGTCAGGAAAATCTGGCTAAATGCACACAAGTGATGTGTGGGCTGTTGTAAGCTCAATTTTCTCTTACTGAAGCATTGGAGCAAAATCAACATTGCTGCTGACTTTAATGGTGTGTTTGTTGACACTTATGGAATAGCAGGGGGATACTGAGGAAAATTTAAGGGAGCAAGGAAAATTGGGCAAGAAGCGAGATGAAGCATGTTGCTCGGGGAGACAAGTGCAGATCGGAAGAGCG
>JAWWMO010000096.1:57004522-57029762 GCA_035047845.1 Dendrocincla fuliginosa | reverse complement strand
CTCTGTTTATAGAAGAAAGGAGAGACACATGTCTTCTCGATTATAGGTATTATGCAATTGAGGCAATTTTACTCATGCCTTTAAAGTAAGGCAGAAAATTTAATTTATTTTTCTTTGTTTGGTTTTTAATCAATTATTTGGTTTTCAATTAAATAAGAAAATTCAAGTTTGAAAGCTGGAACACTCACCCTTTAAGAAAGTTATAATACTGTTCTTAAATCTTTTATTCGGTTTTATTTTAGCTCTATGATTTCATGATCACAGGCTGTTTTTAACTGTGATTTCTGACACAGGAAAATTGTTTGATAAATGATGTAAAACTGCATAAAAGCTGAAATCAAAGTCAATTGAGAGCATTTTGGAATTTTGCCAAAGCTGTCAAATACTGAATAACATACAAAAAAAAATCAGGCGCAATAATAAAAATGTTTTGTTTGAGTATTTTCTGAAAAATAACTGCATTTTTTTCCATTAGGTGCAACACTTAATTTCAAAATTTGTTCCAGTTTTTAAAAAAGATCTGCTTAAAGTTCAGTGAAATAGAACATGCTGGCTAAGGAAAAGATACAGAACCCAACTTTGTTTAAATCTTTCCAATCAGACCAGTTATTTTAGGTTGGCAAGATGAATTCTAAATGCTTTGGGGAGGCAGGGGGTGGGGGAGAAGTGAAGGACAGAGAGGTGTAAGCCACCCAGCTTGTGAAATCTATTTGTATGTGTATGTTCAGACCTTGTTCAGTGTCCAGAATGTAAAATCAAACAATTTCATGGGATAAGCACAACAGAAATTAATAGTAGTCATGTATTAGTTATTACCTAATGTGGATGCTTGGCAGTGTATAATACAAAGCCCACAGTTTAAACCTTTAAGATCAACAAATACAAATTGCCAAGGTGTGGAGTGGCTGTGTCTGTCTGACCCAGAAATAAAGGAGTCAACATTCAGGAAGGCCACAAAATCCTATTGTGAAGGAGGAGGGACGTGGTGCTTGTGGATAACTGCTTCTTAATACTTTTTCTGACTGTAAGGGTAAATACGTCGTATCAAGTATTATTACAGAATCACAGAATGGTTTGGGTTGGAAGGGACCTGGGAAGGTCCTCTAGTCCAGCCCACTGCAATCAGCTTGGGACATCTTCAACTAGACCAGGTTGCTCCGAGCTCAGCCCAGCCTGGCCTTTAATCCAAGGGTGGGGCATCCACCACCTCTCTGGCAACCTGTTCCAGCGTTTCACCACCCCCACCCTCATCATAAAACATTACTTCCATATATCTAGTCTGGAATTCTGATATTCACTGTTGTGATACTGACAGAGAACTTCGCATGCAAGGGTCAGTAGCATCATGTTGTTCCCTGGCCAGGGATCGTTTTATCACCCATAAATACCTGACTAAAATCTGCATCCGAAGTGCCTTTTAGACAAATATTCTTAAATAAATGATTATATTTCCCAGATAGTCAGTGACGAGAGGTAGACACCTGCATGTGCCTTTGATCTTACTCTGAAAGTGTTTCAGGCCAAATAGGGAACATTGGTATTAGAACCTTTGTGGTGGGTAGAATTGGCTGGGGTAGAATTAATTTTTTTCTCAGTGGCTGGTATGGGGTTGTGTTTTGGATTTGTACCGAACAGGGTGTTGATAATATAGAGATGTTTTTGTTATTGCTGAGTATGGCTTATATAGAGCCAAGGTCTTTTCTGCTTTTTGTAGTGCCACGCTGGTGAGGAAGCCTGGGGGTGCCTGGGAAGCTGGGAGGAGACATAGCCAGGACAAGGGGGGAGAAGACAGAAGGGGGAAACTGTGGAGTGATGGTGTTTGTCTTCCCAAGTAACCATTATATGTGATGGAGCCCTGCTCTCCTGGAGGTGGCCGAACACCTGCCTGCCCATGGGAAGCAGGGAATTAATTCTTTGTTTTTCTTTGCTTGTATATGATTTTTGCTTTCCCTATTAAACTGTCTTTATGTCAACCCACAAGTTTTCCAGCTTTTATCCCCTGTGGGGGGGGAGTGAGTGAGCAGCTGCATGGTACTTTCATCTCCAGCTAAACCATGACACCCTTAAAAATCAGAAAAAAAGTCAAGTCCTTACTTTGAAAGAGTGAGTCACACCTGCAACTTTTGTTCTTATTTTTCTCACAAAGGCTGATGAGGTTGACTTATTGTACCAGTCATTTTATGGCCTTACATCATCTCAGTTTTAACAAAGAACAGAGATTATGGATATAGAAGCAGCATGTAACAGCACGCTTAGAGCTGCTCTTACCTCTCTCACAACAAGGTTGTATCCACACAACATTTTATAGACCAACCTAACCTTAGCTTAAGGAAGCTACTGTCATGAGTACACACACTGTGAATCTTCTCAGCTGGGTACATACTAAGCTGTGATTAGTCTGATACAAGCTCTGCAGTACCACACTTTCCTTAAAGCAAGTGCAGGGCTAATTCAAGTCTATCTGTACTGAACTAACCAAAAACAGGACAGCCGTCTGGTCCAAAGGGGTGATGATCCCACTGTGCTCAGCCTTGGTACAGCCTTAACCATGTGCAGTGCTGGGCCCTGCAGTTTGAGAAGGATGTGAAGGTCCTTGAATGTGTCCAAGGGGAGAAACAAAGCTGGTGAGAGGGCTGGTGACAAGACAGGTTGGAATGATTCAAAGCTGCACCAGGGCAGGTTTGGACTGGACATTAGGAAGTGTTTCTTTGCATGGTCAAACTCTGGAACAGGATTCCTAGAAAGGCGGTTGACGCCCCAAATCTGCCAGTGTTTTAGAGGTATTTGGATAGTGCCTTTAATAACAGGCTTTAAGTTTTGGTCAGCCCTGAAGTGGTCAGGCAGTTGAACTAGATGAATGTTGTTGGTCTCATCCATCTGAAATAGTCTTTTCTATTCTCTACAGCTACCGCTAAAAGGCTGGGAAATCCCCATGCTGTGTGTCAGACTGGGTTCCTAACGATTCTACGTGGTACAAAAGACAGCTTGACCCATCTTTTAAATTTGGCTTCCTATAGGTGTAGTCATCTCTATATATGCACATAAGAAGAATTTTAATCTTGCCTCATTGTACATAAGGGATTGGAAGAGTTAATTACTCATCAAAAATGCTGAGTTTCATTTTAACAGCATGTTAGTCTGGCTTATGGATTTGTTTAATGTGTATCCTTCTGTCCCCTGCCATTTTTCCTGACAGACCTTTTGCAGTGGCCACAAATCAGCAAATGCAGATCACCTGAAATGGAGACATTTTCATGTTATTGGACTGATGGAAATTTTTATAACCTCACTGCTCCAAGAACAATACAGCTATTGTACATGAAAAGGTAATAAAAACTGAAAGAGGAAATGAGAGAGAAGTCATTTGTTTTGCTATGCTTGTTAGCTCATTACTGTTAATTTTTTGCTGTGATATGAGCCATGCTGTTTTTAAGAGCATAAAACTGTGTTTTAAGTGCATTCTTGACAATGTTAGAAGTTATTGGTAATTATTAAGCAATTTGCAGCAACAAGTGTTATTTGGCAGATAATTAAGAACATGTTCTTACGAAAGTTAGGTCCAGGTTGGAGAATCTAAAACTGAACACTATATTGCTTGAGAAAGGATTTTTTAAATTGGCAACCTCAGTTTTTTCTTTATTATCCTAACTTGCAATGTTCAGATTCATTATATCTGACTGATGTGGAGTTTGGATACAGTTCCTTTCAAATTTTTATTAAAGTTTTATAACGTTCCCATTGATCAATTGCTGTACTAAAGTCTGAATGTGCAGGTCCAGATGAAAAGGCTGCTCCAAGACAGGGGATTATGTTTCACTGAACCCTATTCAACTGTGATTCATGTCCCACTTAAGCTTTTTTAATTTTCAGGTTGTTAATTATGATTATCCTGAAAGAGGACACAGACATTACCAGTAATGGCTATTAATGAAAACAGGCCTTTTGTTCACAGGAAGAGGGGGATGTGAGTTTCTGTTCCTTCTAATGAACAGGGTTTCAGCCTTTTTTATCTACACAGACATTGTGATGATGATGATACGGCTGCATATCAAACTGGAGCCTAATGGCAAGGCTGGCTTTCCTTGTTACTCTTCTGGAACCTATCAGAAATCACAGAATGGTTTGGTTTAGAAGGAATCTTAAAGCTCACCTATTTTCCAACTCCTCTGCAATGGGCAAGGACACGCTAGTCAAGTGTAAATGTTTAGCTGACAGTTGTCAGTGGCAAATATGAGATTACAAACTTTAAAAATAAATTAAATTCTACAATAAAGCGATACCAGACACATTGAGCAGATCATATATTTAATATTTGTCCTAGAAATTAGAATACTGCAATAAAAGGTGTGGTAGAAATATTTTTATTTCAACATGCAAGCTGCAGTTAAGGCTCAGGGCTGAACTCTGTCATCTAAACCAGTCTTCTGGTTACAGAAGCCATAGTATCTAATTGTGTACACCTTTACCAAGTCCTGGATCTGGCAGAGTTACAGCATTTTGTTCAGAACAGTGTCTGATCTCATCAGCTAGGCACAAGATCAGTAGCAGAAATGCTTCTTACTCAATTTATGTAGCATCTGCCTTTTTAAGCACCCACTACAGTATTGAAGGCTGCACTTGACTTAATAGATTTAATCATCCTGTACAGTGTCAATGGCTCTTAGGAAGAACAGGCATTTATGGTGCATATTTTTTAACAAACAAAGACTTTCATTTTTGAAAAGATCCTTTTTTTTGTTTATATTTTTGCTGAGAGATGGTATCAAGATAAAAACCAACAGCAGCAGGTCTGTTCACTGTGATACTTGCTTTTCTGAAGTGATTTCAGAAATGCTGAATAAATGTCAGTTACTTTTCCTGTACACTGTTCCTAACAATTTAGACATTCCCATTTTGCTTTAGCTGAAGACTTTTTTTGAACCTACTTAGTTGTTTAAGCTTTAGCTGTATTAAAATGATACTATCTTAGTCTGAGAGGTCATTCTACTCTGTATAACTGCTGGTTTATCTTTTTTAAGATCTGAAATGGATATGGTATTTCCTGCCATGATTATTTTATTTACAAAGAACATTTATGATTTTTTTTTTTTAAAAATCAGAACGAAAAAAATATAAATAATTTCTTGCTGGTAGTTCCAAGCTTGTTTTAGAAGTTCTGTATCCCTTCCTCACTCACAGGACTGTGTTTCTCTTCTTTCACATCCTGTAGTCCTGGGGTTGGCTTCCGCTAGGTCTCCTGCAGCATCCACCCTCAGGCACTTTCCCAAGTGTGGGTGATTAATGCTTTTGGAAGCACCAGCCAAAGCTTAGAAAGGCCACTTACAGTACATGAGTACCTAAACTCACTTGTTCATGTTGCTTGCACAGTGGTTTCATTGTAAATCACCATCAATACTGATGTTTTTCTTACTTTTATAAAGGTTGCAACTTACTAACAATGGGCCTTGTAATATCTATAATTTATACTTTTTAAGATCTATTAATCTCCCTCTCATGTATATTGCATTTTTGTTGTCATTCTAGTATTGATGAAGACTGGAAAGACTGCCCCGATTATATCACATCAGGAGAAAACAGTTGTTACTTCAACTCGTCCTACACCTCTATTTGGGTATCATATTGTGTTCAGCTTGCCAGTAAAAATGAAGTATTTGATAAAAAATGTTTCAGTGTTGAAGAAATAGGTATGCGTCCATTAAGTATCACACCTCTATAAGCTTTTATATTATTCATATTGTGTTTAAATTTTGTTTCTCAGAAAAACTAATATCTAAAAAATATGATACATCGGAAAGCATTTGAAATAAGGTCTGTAATGTGATCCATACCAGAAAATGCTGTCCAGATTGGAAGAAAGCTAAAAGGATAAAAGCAAATATGTGGTTTCTTTTTCTGAATACCAATGGTCTCTCAAATGTGTGCAAACTCAAATGAGCTTGTCTTTGCTGTCACTCTGAGTCCTTTCTAATGAATGCTACATCTCCTTGTCCAGGAAGGATGGTGTTAAAACTTTGACTCTGCAAAGCTCTGGAACCAAAACAGTCTTTTGTTCCCGAATCAACAGTAATCTACAGAATCAGGATGTTTAGCATTTCTAAGATAGAATTTCTATTTATGGCAATACGAATTATGACTGTCTGGGACTTTGCAGATGTTACTGCTTTTTTAAAGTGGTGGTGTATACATATACAATTAATTTATTCCTACAAGTGACTAGAATATCCACTATTTTCTTTTATTTAGCTGAACAAATACAGATTAGTTTTTCAGATACCATAGTTTTTCAGTGTACTTCAGTATTAGTTATCCAATATTTGTCTGTGCTACTCCAATTATTGTTTTTATTTCTATTCAGGAGTCTAGATTTAAATTTTGATGGAGAATTGTTTACGTATCAGTGGTTTATAATCTGCTATTCAGAAATATACTTTAATAGGTAATACATTTTTAGTCTTCTTTACTAGTCACCCAGGTGAGATTTGTGCAGAGCATGTCTACTGCCATTGACAAGGTACCTTCTTGTTACCAAATTTGGAGTGATTTTGTCATTGACTTACATTAGATATTAGTCAGAAATACATGGTTAATATGCTTTTTAAGTCCTGAAATAATTTAATAGTGTTTAGTAAGAATGATCATTCACATTGAAAACTGTTTTATTCCAAATACTCTGTTTAAACAGTACTACCTGATCCCCCTGTCCACATTAACTGGACTCTGCTAAATACTAGTCACACTGGGCTCCATGCAGATATCCAGGTAAGATGGGATCCACCACCAACAGCAGATGTTCAGAAGGGATGGATTACTCTGGAGTATGAATTGCAGTACAAAGAAGTTAATGAGACAAAATGGAAGGAGGTATGAAGCACATATTTATTATACAATAGTATAAGTGCAGGTTTACACTACTACAGTGCAGACTTGTTCTGTCCCTAACAGTTTTGTACCACTATGAAAAACAACAGGGTTGTAATTATACCTCAATTCTTAAACAACCATATTTTTTCTGACATTTTTCTAGCAAATATTGTAACTTTATGTGTCAAGGTAGTTGGCATGTTGGATTATAAAATACCCTAAAACACCTGTGTTAGATTAGAAAATATAGAAGTATTCAGATATATGCAAGTTTTCTCAAGGATAAAATATTTTTCTGTTGTTTTCTGAAGCTTCAACTATTTGAAAAGGGCATGTTTTTTTAGTAGCCAGAACAGGAATATTTTGATTGGTAAATGTCACCACATCAGTCCAGATTCATCAGAGTACCTCTAAAGTTTTAATATTTATAATTAGAATTTCAGTAGAGTTAAAAAAAAAAAAAGCTTTGAGTTACAATTTAAGATTTGATGCAGTAAGCAAATAAAAATAATTGAACATAATCAAGACTTCGAGATTTCATGCTAGAGAGCAAGGGAAAGTTTTGACTATATAGATAGTCTGTGAAAATATAAAGTACATATACTCCAAATCTTTTACATTTTCTTTTTGAAAATCACTTAATTTCTCATGTAGTTAGTTTTTCTGTTAAGGGGACAAAATTGTATACCTATCTTACCTGAATGCATAGACTAAGTGCCAGTGTGTCATGGCATATTTGCATATGGAGAACTCTTCTTTGATGCAGTAAGAACATAATTTCAGAGCAGAACCCTTCCTTTGCTTTTTTACTAATATGAACAGGGTTCACTGACAGAAAAAAAGTAGTTGATATGGTTATGAATTTGTCTTAATCTACAAAAGGCAAATATACCAACTGAAACATAGTCAGACTGGTTTGCTTACCTGTGAAGGATCTTGGCTCCCTCCTCACCTCTGATCATTCTAAATGTTAGCATTTTCTCTTTAGCCTACTCCTTATTAGTAGGTCTACAGCCAAACAGGCTATAATGTCTGTAACTTTTTTCCTAATTCTTGTCTGTATTGCCTTCTATACTGGTTTAGGCTCTGCTTACTATATAGCCTTTGTATTTTAAAGCCTGTGAAGTGAGTTAAATTTAGGCAGAAATTCACTACTCCTTAAGAAGCTGAAATATGCAGATTTTCAAAAGCAAGAGTCAATCTCTTTAAAAATGCACACTTTTGATGGGTTTTTTATAAGCCTTTAGATATCACTCTTATAAATACCCTAGTAAAGCTTTGTTCTTGCCAACATACCATCAATAATGCCGGAATGTCTTGAGAATAGTTCTCAGAAGAACAAATGTTTGATGATCATTTCTTCTTTAGAAGACAGATAAGGAATTGCTGAATACTATACTTGTCTCAAGAGACATACTACTAAAGATTATGTTGTACTTAAGCTGTATGTATTGTGTGGTTTGTGGCTTTCAGCTTAAGAATACAAACATGGCATAATTCCCTGAGACACTATCAGAGCACAAAACACAAATTTCTGAGCAAAATCCTAGTCTGTTTTAGGGCAATAGCAAATCTCTGAATAACAGTATTGGAGTAATGCTCCAATTTCACTCTTTGCATTCCTTGCAATAAGTATCTTCTGTAATGAGTGTTGAAGCAGTAAAGAGATAAATATCTAGTTATACATTATCTAGTTATACATTATCTAGTTATACATATCTAGTTGTTACTAATTTTTTACACAAAGGATAATCTTTGACGGCTTAAAATATACTTTAATGCTTTGTATGTATAAATAATAAAAAATTAATTTATAATACTTAATATTGTATTAGGTCTTCCTCTTACTGAGACCTCTTTGTAATTTTTTTATATATTTTGGGATGACGGATTTTTCATGTATAGCATTCATTTTTTCAATACATTTACTAATTGAAAATAGATAACTTATTAATTGGAAAGGACTAAAATATTAATTAGTAAAGTGTCCTATAACAGTAAGTTATAGTGATACAAGGGCCACAATTATTTTCTGAGAAAACAGAAACAGTAAAATCCTAAAACCAGTAAAATCTCAACCCTTACATAATGGTGATCATGAGACAGAGACAAATGCAACCTGGCTCACAGTTTGAAAAAAAATTCGTCATTGTTACTAGCCGTTTGCTGGGTATCTTTCTAAAATTCTGTGCTCTTACCTTGAACTGTTGCTCATTACATTCAGTAGACTAAAATTCTGTGCCCTCTTGTGTCTATCCACATCTATTAGTCCTGACTAGCAATAGCTATACAGACCCAGTAAGACTGCTTTGTTTCTTAAACAAAGTGTTTAAAACACCCATCATCTGAACAATAGATAAGAATGGTGACTTCATAGTGGAGTGTCTGTCTGTGAGTGCGACTGGGAATCTTGAAAGTTTACCCAGGTCAAGGTCCAGCTAATGTGGGATGAAATTGGTGATCACAGCTCAGTGCTCAGTGATGAGCGCCAAATCAGGGAAGCCTCTGCTTGCTCTCATTATTCTTTAAAGTTTTGCTGGAAAAGTTGTGTTTCATACTGCAGTCAAATGCACTTAGGGCAGGGATGGAGTACTAACTCCAGACCTGAAAACCATCATTGAGTCCATACATCAGTGTGGCTGAGAGACAGGGCTTACTACTCTGGGGGATGAGAAATTCATCTCCCTGCACTGCATTGGGTATACAGCCAATGTCTCCCTCTGTTGCTGAGGTGCACAACACTGTGCTATGCCTACACAGGGTACTTCTGGACCTTTCCCTAGTACTGCCCATCTCCCAGTCCCCACCATTATTCTGTTAAAGTTGTGAAAGCCATTGCCTTGGTTGTTGTGTTGCCCGTTGTGCCTGGGCCAGCCTCTGCCTCAATGACCCCATCCCAGTGGACACTCTTGGTTCCCAGGGGCTCCAGCTAGTGACAAACAGAGTGACTGCTCTGCAGTCTGTGTTAACCCCCTAATACAGTGCCAAATGTACGAGGCAGTGCAGTCACACAGCTCAGCTGGCAGCATGTGTCACACATTTCTGTAGTACAGCAAACACAAACATCACCCTATGTGCACTGACCTGACTGAAATGCATGCAGTAAGTCCAGTGATCTGGTTCCAAGCTCCTCGTCGCATACTTTAAATGATTTTGCTATATGCTTAGTGCATTTTTATTAGTTGCCTTTGATCTTTCATAAAGGCTCTCATTTAGTCTGCATACCGCTTTTTCCAAGTGATGCCATTATTTGGGATGCACGTAAACCTACCTGTAAAACCTCAGTGAACTGTTTCTCTGTGGCTTAATAGTCACAGTGGATGAAATAAGTATATATTGAATTTCCTTCCCAATACTTTCCAACTGGATATTCTTCAAATGTAAAACCCTTTAGGGTGTAGAGCAATGGTACTGCTCAGTTGCTAGCAGACAAAAGCAGTCTGCCTGAGATTATGGCCTTCTCCAAAATCTGAATGGTTGGTTCTCAGAACACTGTAGTCTGGAGTCACCAGGGGTCAGAGAACTCCACCAATCATAGCTGCCAACAGAGCGTGTCTCGAGTTTAGATTATGTACCTACAGAGTATATTGTTGAAGCTTCCTTCAAATTCCCAATGGCTGCTGTTTTCCAGGTATTTTAAGTCTTAGCCCATCGTGAGTTTTGCTGGTATCATCCTTGATTCTGAAGTGAAAGTAGAATATAACATCTGCCACATGGATTTCTATTTTGAGCACATTTTCATTATTTTTGTGTGCTTCTCTTGAACTGTTGAAACTAAAACACATATTCTTAGAGGTGTAATAAAAAGAGAGCGAAATTTCACCTATTAGAACTTTAAGTGTGATTTCCTACATAGTTTGAGATTCAGCTGTATCTAAGTATGTTGCAGTTAATATACAGGTTTCAAAACCAAGCAGTCTTGTGCCAGCTCTCACACAGTCTCCATTATCACATTTAATATATAGTTGAAGATTTTGAGACCTATGCAGTGTAGATAAATACAAATAAAAACATTTGTAACATGCAATATGTTACAACCATTACTTTTGGTGGAGATTGCACTACTTTTAAAACTCCCATGTTATTTTAACAACGTTTTTGGCATTTTGCAGGCAGTAATGTTGTATTATAACAGCAAAAGGATTTGCAACTTGATAAGATCAGTGAGAGATGTTCACACCACCTACTTATGGCACATAACTGGGGGAAGCTCTCTTTCTTCACTGATGGTATTTACAGAAAGTTGGATTCTCTGCTTTTGGTCCCCTGAATCACAGTTATGCCTGATTACTAGTATATCGAAAGTAAATGGTGTGAATTTTCTCTGAACTCTTCTTGTGGTATCCTTATATATTACAGTAGGAAAAATGTCTTCACATTTTTTTTTCTGAAATCAAGAAGCAGTGTAAAATTGCCAGTACAACTCAAGCAAATAAATCACAGTTCTTCTGTCTCTACAGTTAAAGCCCAGGGTCTCAACAATGGTTCCACTGTACTCTCTAAAGACGGGAAGAGATTATGAGATACGACTCCGATCAAGACAGCGAACCTCTGAAAAATTTGGGGAGTTCAGTGAAATCCTTTATGTATCTTTTTCTGAACCAGACATTGAATGTGTTCATTGTACAGAAGGTAAATAAGCAAAGTATTTTTATAACTGTGATTCTTGTCTTTCTGGTGATGGGGAGTGTGTGTGTTTTTTCTCCCTGCCATTGATATTGTATGGTTGAATAGTTTACTCAGCCCACTACATGAAAATCATTT
Organism: Dendrocincla fuliginosa; assembly: GCA_035047845.1. NCBI lineage: Eukaryota > Metazoa > Chordata > Aves > Passeriformes > Dendrocolaptidae > Dendrocincla > Dendrocincla fuliginosa. The sequence continues at coordinate 57,018,137 of JAWWMO010000096.1, read as the reverse complement.
GGTGAGATCAAGAATGTACAAGTTCGATATGCAAGTTCAGAAGTAAACTCACAAACTCACTTATCAGAGAGGAAAAATACAGATAGCTGTAAGAACTAGACATAACTGTTGTTGCGCATCTTACAGAGCCCAAGACACAGTTAAATCTCATACTTCATCATCTAAAATGAGCACTTCAGGAGGAAAAAGAATTGTCACTTCTGCTAAAGTGTTATACTGTTGGCTAAGTTGGTTAGCAGAATTATGTGCTCTTTGATCATCCTGATACTTTGAAGGACAGTGAGTGTTTTTCTGATATTTGCTTCTCACTTGTGCTTGTTTTAAACTACTATTAAAGACAGAAGAAACTGCCATTGAGCACTACTACTACTAAATTAACTCTTCAAAATATGAGGTTTTCAGAATATATTTTAACAAGCTGCTTCACTTCATTTTCCCGGGTAGTAGTGAAGGTGGTAAATAACAGAACTCATAACTCTTAATCTTTCAAAACCTTGCTAGATTCTCCTTTTTAACTCTTAACTAGTTTTTCATTATTTATAGGAATAAGTAATGTTGTGTACATGTGGCATTATTTTAATTAACCTCATCTGCATTAGATTGTCAAGGTTTTCATATGAACAAAATTAAAATACCATAAAAATCTTAAGGCCATCCTGCAACCACATATTTCTTCAATCACTGCAACTGAGATTTTCCAAGGTGATCCATAACCACACGTCTCACACAGCAGCAGTGAGCTGATTTGATTGAGAATTTATTTTTACTTTTTTTTGTATATCACCTTAAGAAAAACAGAATTAAACTGTAGGTTTCCATGTACTATACAGATTTAAAGTATATTCTTTCTAATGCAATATTCTTACTTTGGACATCTTCTGATCTCATTGACAGGACAAGGACGTACTGTTTCTCCATTGAAAGAGAGACCTCTTTAACACAGACATATCAATATAGGACTTTAATCATACCTAAAAGCACATCTAGTCAAAATCTAAGCTGGGAACACAGGACTCAAATTGATACTTTAATGTTTGATTTTCTTTTTTTCTCTGTAAGGTCATTCACAATCGTATATAGAGTTCTGAATCTTTCTGTCCAGTATTCCTTGGACAAGAAAAATGAGTGAAGTTTGTGTGAAAAACTTAACATTGGGAACATATGAGAAAAATCTAAGACTAAAGACAGAATAAATTTCTCTATGCTTTTTATTGTACAGTGTCAGCTTAAATATAATGGAATTCCTAGTATTTAAGAGATGAAACATTTAATTTATCAGCATTGTTCTTCATTTCTACTAAATTTCTCAATTAATGTCTACATTTTTTGTAGCCACCTGCAAGTAAATAAATGGAAGATTTCTTTTTCAGTTGATGGTTCACAACATAATTAATGTACAACCATTAGAAAGAGAAATAGGATGCTTTTTGACACCACCATGCTCTAGTTTTTGTGAGAGAAAAATAGCTTGCCTATGATTTAGTGTGCTATTAGTAATGTACTCTCAACTTGGATGAACAAGTAGTATTATGTGCCATCAGGACTACTGACAGCATGTTCCAAGCAGGCAGAATGTTCCTCATGGTTGGTTTTGCTACAGATATTCTCTTTACTAGGATCTTGTTTAGCTTATAAAATCAGTCTGTTTTTTGGAAGCAGTCTCAGTGGACTCATAAATTCAGTATGGAAAATATTGAGACCAAAAGCATATTTTTATTTCTGCAGAATGCAGAACTTTCACATATAAGTAACCAAAAATTCCATCAGTTTTTACCACTTTGGAATACTCAGATGGTAGAAAAGAAGGTTGAAATTAAAGATGCAACAGAGATGCAGATTCCTGCCAACATGTTTATGCTCTCTTGTTTCAGAAATTGGGTTTCCATGGTTCTTCGTTGTTACCTTCGGAGCATGTGGGCTGGCTGTAACAGTGATCTTAATCATGCTGTCGAAACAACCAAGGTAAAGAGCTTTTATTTGTTGGATTTTATGTACCTGTAGCATGACAGAAAGGGTTCTTGAATTACTTCAAATCTGGGGGACTAGGAACTATTTTGAATATTGTTGTCCATTCTTGTAAGCTACATATACACTGGTATTTGTATGTATGGAGCCTTACGCAGTGGAAATCTGATTATGTTGACAACTCCTCTTCCTCTTGCATTGCAGAATGTTTTATTCTACAGTATTTACATAGTTCATTTACTTAGGCTTTGAAGGAGATTTCTTTTTTAGCCCATTCAAATTTTGTAAATACTCATTTTTACCCACATGTTTTTCAAAAGTTTCCTACAAACCTGTATCTATATATTTGATTATGTTGTTAGATCATTCCACTAATCTCTATTTCATCAAGCTAAGGCAAAGAACTTGAGTCCTTGGGGAGTATTTGGTCTTTGGATAGACTGCAGCTCCTATAAATAACAGGAATAAAATGAAACAAAGAACAATGTATAAAAATGACAATATGGTCTCAAAGTGAATTAATCCCCTAATATGTGTGTTCAGGGGTAGGTTGTGGCAGAATTGAGCTTGGATGTCATACCAGTACAATTCTAAACTAGGGAGCAGCACCATGGTCAAGACACAGTGCACACATGCACGTTGTCAGTGCCTTGTATATACACTTTGAAAGTGAACACTTAGGTGCCTTCCACATACCAGCATAAGGACAAGTCATTGAAGTGAAAAGAGTATCATGCTGTTGGAGCAGATTTACAAAAAAAAAAATAATTTAGGCACGCAGCACTATGCTTTGATGGAGTTTAATTTCAGGAAACCACTCCCTGCAATATCATTCCAATCCCACATTTAAGAGCAAGGCTCCTGATACAATTCATGACAAAAGCTTGATCTGTCAGAATGGGGCAAGAACAACTCACATGTGGTACCAGAATCTCACTAGGGTGAACACGCTGGGCAAGGAGTGGCTCGGTCACAGGAGGTACTGAGGACTGAAGCATGTCTCTGATCAGAATTTATAAATATCTTCCATGATAATTATGACTGCTGGAGGAGGCTTTTGTCCATTGAGGACCCTTCATGTGGAAAGTTTTTCAGAACCTGTGGACCTACACCCTTTCCTTCAAACTGGAGCATGTGGTGGTGGAATACAATGTGTTGTGCAGAGAAACAGGCTGCATAAGTTTTCCATAATGCAAAATACCCAGGCTTGGTTTCCTCCTGATTCTGAAAAGACAGCAATTCATATTTTTCTCATTTCTGATCTCACAGAATCTGAACAAGGCTCTCTAGGACAGATGCCATAGGTTTAGGTCATTAGAGCTGAGAGATTAAAGCTTGAATTATGCTAGCCTAAGAAAGGAGCAGAGTGTATTTCTTCCTCCTGAATGATTCCTGCAGGCAGCAAGTGGTAAAATCCTTTGTCTGTTCCATTAGGAGCAGTGCCTAATCCTATCAGAATAGATGATTTGTGGATGTGACTGTAAGCACAAGTCTTAAACTGGTAGCCTGGTAGCCCAGTCAGTGCACAGCTAACACTGCCCCTCGAGGGGTTAGGTGGAATTTCTGGCTCTCATTAGGCTTGTTGGGCAGAACATTGAGGGTCTGCCCGAAACCAAAAAAACAGCTGGGCTCTTTGGACCTGTCATTTTTAAGTCAAAGGTGCCTGTATTTCTCTCTAGTACTCTTTTAAGACTCTCTGTGACCCTCTCTGGACCTCACCAAGATCACTAACAACATGGCAAAACTAATATTTGTATATGTATCTACCATTCCCACAACTTAACTTTCTAAAATAGATAAGTAACCCAGTCTAAAAAGAATGCTGATTTTTCTTTTGAGAAATACAGTTTATCTGTTTAAATGCAAAAGAAGCAGCGGGGTTAAATGGAAGAGACAGGCATGACCTGCTATTGTTGGATTATTGTTAATGGGAAACGACCCTCCTGTTAGGGTATTGTTTTGGTTTTGGGGTTTTTTTTTGTCTTCTCAAATAATACAGAATGCGCTTTATGAAGCATTAGAATAATATGTATTTCTACAGTATGCAAATGCATAAGAATGTTACTAGTCCTTTCTCTACAAGGATAAAACCCTGCCTTAATAATATATTTCTTGTTCAGAAAACAGAAGTGTCATAGAGATGGCAAAATACTAGCCTAAATTTTTGCAGTCGTGTATCTGTTTTATTTATTAGTTTTAAAATAATTCGCTCTTTACACAAACTCCTATTTTCTGCTCCCCTATTTAAATTTAATGGGATTATGCAAGACCACTGTGTCCCTGAAAAAAAGTCTGGGGAAAGTCACTGCATACTGAGGCTTGTATCATGTTCCACTGAAAAGTATGTAAAACAGGAAAGTATCGAGAGACCTCTAGGAATTTAATCTCTTTCTATATAGCACTGAATTATCAAAGACTGGATTCCAAAGTGGATTCTCACATAAATGTGATTTCAACAAGGAAGGTTGCAGAAAATTTGTTTCTTAATTTGCAATGAGAGAAATATATAATTCTTTTCATTAGGAGTATTTGAAATTGAATTGTCAAACATTTAGGTTTTGAAGTAGTTAAGTATAAATGCACCATAAACTTATCTTCTTTCTAACTTCCTCAAAAAAGTACCACTGTCAATTAAAAGCCATACTTTTTTTTCCAGGTTAAAAATGCTTATTTTTCCTCCTGTGCCAGTTCCAAAGATTAAAGGGATTGACCCAGATCTTTTGAAGGTAATACTGAGCTCTAAAATCTACAGTGGGAATATTTATAGTAGTAGCAGATGACAATTGTTCCAAGAAGAAAAATTTTGTTGAAGAAAATTCTGTTATGGGGAGAGTTGCCACAAAATTACTTGGCATAAAATAATTTTAATGCCCTTTGCAATTATAGCATCAGCTACAGTTACTTTTACATAAGTTAACATCATAAAAAGTACAAGCATTTTTATTATTTCCTTTATAAATCTTATTTTCTTGCTTGTAGAAGGGAAAGCTAGATGAAGTGAACTCCATCTTAGCCAGCCATGGCGACTACAAGACAAAGCTATACAATGATGACTTGTGGGTTGAGTTTATTGAGTTGGACATAGAAGACCCTGATGAAAAGAACAGAATATCAGATACTGACAGGCTCCTGAGTGATGATCACCTGAAATCTCACAGTTGCTTGGGAGCAAAGGATGATGATTCTGGAAGGGCCAGTTGTTGTGAACCAGATATTCCAGAGACAGACTTCAGTGCAAGCGACACATGTGATGCCATCTCTGATAGTGATCAGTTCAGAAAGGCTAGTGAAAAAGAAGAGGATCTCTTGTGCCTTGATAAAAAAGATGATGAGTCACTTGCAAGCCTTGCCAACACAGACACCCAACAACGGCATATGAATACTCAATCTGAAAACATCCAGCTGTGGCCACCCTTTGCAGACAGCGTTGACTCACCTCGTCCATCGGTCCATACCCACATAAGTAACCAGAATTCGTTGACAAATACTGACTTTTACGCTCAAGTGAGTGATATTACTCCAGCAGGCAGGGTTGTACTTTCACCAGGGCAGAAATCTAAGTTGGAGAGAGCACAACGTGAAGGCTGCACAGAACAAAACTTCCCCATGGACAACACCTATTTCTGTGAGGCAGATGTGAAAAAATGTATTGCTGTGACCTCCCACGAAGAGGATGAGCCACACGTTCAGGAACAAAGCTGTAATGAAGACGTTTACTTCACCACAGAGAGCCTTACCACTACTGGTGTCAATCTTGGAGCTTCAAGAGCAGAAACCCCAAGTGCAGAGATGCCTGTCCCAGACTACACGTCTATCCATATCGTTCACTCTCCACAAGGCCTTGTGCTCAATGCAACTGCGCTGCCGGTGCCAGACAAGGAATTCAACATGTCTTGTGGCTACGTGAGCACAGACCAGCTGAACAAAATCATGCCATAGGTCTTTTTCAACTAGGTGCGTGCAGTATTTCACAGCAGAGAGTCAGTTTGGGCTTGTATGCTGAAACCAAAATGAAGTCTAAAAGTTTCTTGTGGTTCTTAGAATTTTGTCTGAGATGTTGCAACATGAAATATACATCAAAATATTCCTATTTTGTTCTGTAAATATTATCTATAATTTTGTCTTGACGCTGTTTTGTCTTGTTCTTGTGGTTGTTGATTTTTGTGATACTAAACATTGAAATTACTATGTTTAATATACAGTGCGTTTTGATAAAGCTAAAAATCAGGTGATTTAAAGTTAAGAATTTAGAAAAAACTGTGCTGTTGGCAGAGATCTTTATATCAATAATTGGGAATAGATCATATTTAGGTGAAAAACCAAAAGTAGCTTCACTAAATAACACATCTATTTTGATTTATACAAATTAATAAAATCTATTTTAATATTTTAGTCATAAAAACAGAAATGTTTTATATTACACTACACAATGTAGTTCAATTATGATGACCCATTTAAGGAATGTAATTGCTGCAATCTTAAAAAGGATTTTCTGTTTTGTAAAAGTTTTGTTCACAACTAAAAGAAAACATAGATTTTTACAGAGCCATTTTATACCTCCAAAGAAACCTATAGAGAAATTTTGAAATATGTAGAAACTTAAAGGAACTGATTCTATTACTTTCTTATGGTAGCTAATATAGAAATTTACATGCAATTTAAAATTCTGTATTAAATTTTTAAATATACAAAATATTTGGGCAAATCATTCTGTTCTTCATCAGATTCTACTTAACGCTAATAAAAATATACTTTTTATAAGTAAAATTTTGTTGACCACAGTATTAAACACTGTGCAACTATACTTTCACTGAAAATTTTTGAGAATACATAAATAGGCTCTTAGCAGCATAGTCTCTTCATGTTTGACCAACTTCTGAAGCCCTTCTACAGCCAAAGGTACCACTACATTTATTAGTTTGTGCCACATAAAGTCTTGATTTAAAGAAAAACCAAACAAATAATTAAGGACTTCGGGAGTTAGCCAGCAGTTCATTTTTCAAGTTATAATAGGATTAAAATACTTTAGTGGAACAAGGGGATTAAGTGCAGTATTGTTCAAATGTGGATTTTGGAGCCTAACAGCATCTCCTCTAACCGCGTTAGGCAGACTTTCAGAAAGAAAGGAGAGAAAACTGAAACTCATCAGGAAAGCTCTCTTTGTTCTTACATATTTTAAGAACCTGATGGAGCTTTGCAATTAACTGTTGTTGTTTCAGGAGTTACCTTCCTAGGCCATGGTTTCATCATTGCACGGTTCTTAGAAAGCAAGTAGGGACATTCATTTCTTTACTCTGACCTGAACAGAAGTGTTTGATGTGCAGTGAATGCAGGTCTTGCTTATGATGTCTCCAACCGAACTCACTGATGCTCTTTCTGTGACCAAGTGCTACAGGACTGGGCCCAACTACTGGGTGGGTTTTTTAAGTTTAGCACGTACTTCATGGTAAATGTGCGTTAGATATTCTGCTAATTTGCTGCTATGTTTTTCTAACAGCTACATTATTTAGTTTCATATAAAATTTCATAGATGGTAGACACTAATGCAAGTAATGCCTCTGTGTGTGTTTGAAAGAAGTTTCTTACTCTGTTTCTATTGCCAAAAAATAGTTAAATACCTCAGTCAAACTCAGAATGTCATTTTGGTACTTTACTGGTCACACAAGCCATGATACACAGGTCAGAAGATGTGTCTTTCAGTTTCTATTTAACTTTCCCTATGTTAGTGTTTTGTTTGTTTTTCTCAAAGTTTAATAAATGTATTGTCTTTGATCTGTCTGGACACAATGTGCTTTTTGTGGATAATTAATTTTTTTAATGGGAAATAGAGATTTTATTAGCAGAAGCCAAGTGTTTCTCATTGAATGAGTAGAATGCCACTTCCCTTAGTACAGAAATAATGACTAATGAGGTCACTGTTTTCCGTGATTGATATGCATGTATTTAAAAATAGAAGCACAGACCTAAATTTATAGATAGAGATAGGACATGCTGCACCCTGCCGTGTGCCGTAGGGAGGACAAAGGGGGACACAGTCCACAGCCAAGGGGAGGTGAAAGCCAGAACAACTTTACTCAGGGTACATGAGACTCTTACAGGGTTTGGGGGAGGGGTTTGGGAACTGGGAGGAGTTGGGGCGGGACACGGCAAATATGGGGAAGGAGGGGAGGGGAGAATACAATTATGGGAAAAAGGAGGAATGTCTAGCTTTACATCATGATGCTGGGTTAGCATCACCAGCCAGCCAATGGAAAAATAGGGAATAAACAACCAATAAGGGTCGGTTACTGGGTAGCCCTGGCCAATGGGGCTACAGAAGAGCCCCACAGAAGTACAGGAGAAATAACTATCTGTCTAATACAATAAGTCACTATCTATGCTATAGAGAACCTTTTAAAACATAAATTTCTTTGGTTTGAGGTAGTTGTCCATTTTCTGGCATGGATCACCTGACTGCCAGCTCCATCCACTGCTGGAATTGTCCATTCTGGTTGTTTTGGCAGTCTTGGAGACAGGGTTCCCTGACAGCACCCAGAACTAGCTAAGACATGCTACCAATTTAGCAGACCAGTTTATCTGAGGCTGGAACAGCCTATGATTGCAACTAAATAAGCTGCATTAGTTCAAGATTTACACCTACAGCTGAATGCACAAATAAAATATTCTGAGAAACCCCCATAGTCACTTGTTCATTGAACTAGTTAGTTTTACCTTGATAGTTAAAATCTAGAAGTATAGGAACTCTGAAATATCACAAATGGAAGATAGTCTGTCTCTGTGGAAAATGTCATATCCTGAAAATCTCCCAGTGTGTAACTTGATAATGTGCTACTGCCTCTCTTCTGTCACTATGGGTAGGGAGGGAGCAGTTGGAGGAATCCAAGCAGAGGAGGGTAAACCCTTTCCTCCCAAGAGAATCAGGGTGTCGTTCAGCTCCCCTACAAAGACTTCCAGTGCCACTTAGAGTAAGTAATCAGACTTCAGGTGCTGGTCCACAATACTACAGGTCTTGTGTAGATTCTGTCTTATCTAAAAGCCTAAATAATGGTAGATGCCTTTGTTTTGGCAGTTAAATTCATCCCTAGTAGATGAAAACAGGTCCAGGAATGTAAATGCCTTTGTGTTAGGTAGGTCTCAGATATCATTAAAAAGAGAACCACTGAAAAGAGTATTCATATGCATTGATAAGACCCCTCATCAGCCAGTCTCTTCACACACACCCTTGAGTAGCTGGCCTGGTTCTTATCTGAGAGGCAGCTAAGGAACATTTGTCATTTCTCTGGTTCACCTGGTTTAGTTCCTAAGTGGATGCAATAATGTGAGTATTGCCATTTTGGATCCCACCTGCAAGGTCTTCAGTTTGAAGCCCATCTCAATGCACTGGTCAGCCTGCCACCAAAGATTCCCTTGACTCTTCTAGACATTCTATCCCTCCCTAACAGACTATAGTCATCAAAGAATATCTCACGGTCATAAGAGCCAAAACCCTCACGATAGCACCAGCCATGAAACCAGAAGCTGATTTGCATTATATGTCTTTTTCTGTCTGCACCCTTTCCTGTCTGAGAAAAATAGAAGAAAAGATAACTTGGGCACCAATATTTTTGCACTTGCACCCTCAGGTTTTTATAGTCTTCCCTGGTTCTGCCCAGGTTCTTGCTCGCACTGTCATTTATGCTCACATAAGAAGCAGTGGATAGTAGCCTGCTCTTGACAAGTTGTGGCACACTCTTGGCAACATCTCTGACCTTAGCTTCTGGAAGGCAGCACACCTCTCGTGACTCCCTGTCAGGCCAACAGATGGACACCTCCATGCTCCTTAAGAGAGTCACCTACTTGTCATTTCTTTTTGCAGTATCTACTGTGTGCTGCTGGTGTAGTTTCTCATTGAAAAATTTGCTTGTAGGTTTCTATAGCTGTTAAGGCTTCATATCTTCATATAGTACATTGTTGCAAAGCAACCTATGTATTTACTTTCATATTTTCTTCCAGTGGATGAAAATATATTTGTGCTTTATAGAAATAACCTCTGCACCAGTAATTTTTTGTCTTCTCTCTTTTTCATGCTGAGAAATTATGATAAATATTGTTCCAATGCCAAACACAGGAGTCAATGTAAAAGTGATAGAATACATTATTTTAGAAATGCCTACTGAAACTCTACTTTCTAAGATTAGTCAATACCTGAAATGTACAAGGTGAAAAGAAAAAGAGATCACAGACTGACAGTGTAAGCACGGAGTATTTCTGTGGAAAACCCAGTAACTTTCACTGCATTGAAGCTTTGGCATGTAAATTGCCTGCACTTGTTCGCTTTCTTAGAGTGACACTTTACTCTTGTATTACCTGGCAGAGGTCAATCCTTATGAATCTGTATTCAGAAATCATGGTGGTTCTCAAAAGCAGACTCAAGTGTTGTCCTTTTCATTTCATCAAGAAGCCACCTGGAAGATTTTAGATTCAAGCCTCTTGTCCATCAAAAACCAGGTACATTCCCAAGGCTTAGTGTTACAAGAGACTGAAATATCACTATCTATACCAGTTTCCATTAGGATAAGAAATAATTTTGTCAAACAGAGTTACTTACACTACTGTTCTTTACTACTTAGAGTGAAATATTTTTCCTGATTTATGATACAGGAACTGAGATCAGATGATGAGAGCTGTTCACTCTTTCTGAATGAAAATTAACACTACCAACGGTATAGTTTGCATTTTAAAATAAGAGTATTAAAGAAGAGTTGAGTTCTCTGTAGACTTGTCATGTTTTTAGAAATGGTTCAAGTTAATGATGGCAATCTATGTTGGGAACACTCTACTGTCATTCACAGCTTAGTATATACAACTATGTATACATCAGCATAGTTGTAAGAATGGGAAATAATGCTATGGTTCAAAGAGAAACTTAAAACTGTATGGCATTTAGCCACTGGCAACTTTTTTCCCTGCAATGAGATGTGCTGTCTCAGAGGCCCATTACTAGACAAATAAAAAGGAGTGCCTGATGCAGACTGCCTGATTTGAGAGGGAAACAGAGAAAATACTTGGAGCATGTTGCTCTTTTTATTAAAGAAGAAATGCAAACTTGGGTGGTGGGCAAAGAAGTAAACACTACAAAATATTACTTTTCCAATATAAATTTTACAGTTCAAGTCAGAATATCTATTTCACCAGGATAAGGGAATTGGTAAGAATTTGACCAGCTTTTACAGCCAATTGGCTTTGAGGAGGTACCAGTGGATATAGTTCTTTCTTGGAAATGACTCTGTCTAAATGTAATTTTAAGGTACAATTTCTTCTCTCTGACTAATCATTATTAATTGCATACACAGTAGGTGCTTTAACTGCCATAGAAACATGCCCTCAGGCCACGCAGAAGCAAGATGTAGTCCAAATCCATTTCCATGATTAGTATACTACTTAAACACTGGCATAATTGTATTGAGCAAGTGTTTCCTCATCTTCTCTAAACAGGGCTATTAGAGTAGGCAACATTCAGAAACAGATGGAAGAGAAACTGCACCAATGGTGTTAGAGAACCAGGCACAATAGAGCAGCTGCCAGGAGTCAGCATAAAAGGCAGATACAGTTATTAAAATCAATGCATCTAGTAAACTGACATACTGTTGGACAGGTTTAATTTTTTATCACTACAGTATTTGGTATTTCTTTAGCATAATAAAAACTTCGTTATCCTAATACATGAAAATTAAATGAATAATGATACATGAGCTTCCTGAAATTAGTCTGAGAAAGCAGAGGATCCTTCCACAGCATGTAGCAATTTGTGAGGGAACACAGTTGAACCCCCCTTCTCAAACCAGAAAGAAATAAAAGTCTGAAGAGCGCTTAGAAGGAGTAAGAGCAAAGTTGAAGAGCTTACAATTTTCTGTAGCTTCCCATCACAGGTGCTACAAATGATGCTTCCACAACTGCCCTTGGTCTGGTTGTATTCAAGTGCTTTTGAGTTCGTACTCAAGAAAATGAAATATGTTTCATAATAGATATCTGAGATCTACACATGCCAGAAAACTGATTTTCTTCAGTAGTAACTTTAACAGAACATATATATTATTTCCCTTGCATATGAAACCTTATTGCAGATCAGAAAGACTAAAGTATAGAACCCATACAGTGTCAGGTAACTCCCTCATATTAGGAAAGAAGTTAAATTTTCAGACCTATTTCACAGCACCTATCTGTGTAGCATGTACAGTGCTACAGTCTCAAGTTAAAGAGGAAATACCAACCTTACACTTCTAAATGGAAAATTTCAGGAACTAATTGTGTGAGCCAAGTGAGCATACCTTCTCTGGAAGAGTAAGGCATAAGCTTGGAAATTTACCAAAGACAACATAATTTCTAGCCAAAACTGTGCTACCAAATCAGTAGGTCCAACCCATCTTCAACAGACATCTGCTGGTTGTCACCCAGAGAAGTTACCATCATTATGAGCATCCTGTTCTCCACCTGTGGCCTAGATGGATGGGGTTCCTTAAGCTAAGTTTTTAACCATGTGTCAGAATTTTTCTTTATCCATTTTTGACGAAATGAGAACGATTTACTATCACCTTAAAATGCCATTAAAATGTTAAATTATATTTTCTGAGCCAACTTAGTGCCAGAAGAAGGTGCAACTTTGTGTTAACTGCCATTAAATTTGTAAACCTAATGTATTTGAAAATGCAAAACTTTACTCAGTTGTATTTCATACACTTTGTAGTCATAGTCAGATTACAAGAACAGACTAGCCGAAAATAATCCGTTTTATGAAAATGTCTAGGGACAAATGATCTCTTGCTTTTATAGTGTAAATAATGGCAAAGTTGTGTTTGTGTCACTTCCTTCTGAATGTCATTAGTATTAATTAGCTGATTTCCACCAATCACCAAGAGATCAATTTTGATTGTGAGTTTGTTTGAACCTTTGTTGAGGAATGTACTAAATGACTAGTTAGTTAGAACCCAAATGCATGCTTCTAGTGAGGCACTGATAGTTGAGCACTGTCATAAACAGAAATACAAAATAGAAGCATATGAATCTTACATATTTCTGATTCCATAGTGTAGTAAATGATGCTTTAAGCACAAACATTCCTTTCTCACAAGACTACCCTCAATTGTTTAGCTTCCATAGGAGAAGGGTTAATAGTCAATGAAGGGAAAAGTAAGAAAATAGATAAAATACTGTCCAAATGGAGTGTGTTGGATTGGATCAATAAGACAAGAGTTGATAGTCTCTGGAAAATGTAGTCTGTAATAAAACATCTTATGGTGTACTGCATGTATTTAAGATAATATGCTCCTTGCCAGTCTAACACATATGCAGACATTTGTGTAGTTCAGAGACTCACTAAAACCTTGATTTTTTTAGAAGTAAAAAAAAACACTTGGTCATAAGTTCAGCATTACTTAAAAAGTACAGGAGATGCAGAATTACGAATAAATGATAAGAATATAATTGTTATAATTGAGCTTAAAATTGAAATTATAACAGTTTGACCCACGTACATGAACATAAGAAGCAACAAAATTACTTTGCTTGAATTCATTCTTTTTTTATTGCTCTTCATCTCTCAGCTTCATCAGTCATCTTTGTCATATCGTATTTAAACTGGATAGAATATCTATCTGCTAAATGCTTCCAAGCA
>JAWWMO010000096.1:56963451-56987203 GCA_035047845.1 Dendrocincla fuliginosa | reverse complement strand
ATATTCAGGATGCATGGTTGTGCTGTCAGAGAATCAATAATGGTCTGAATTTTATCTAGTTCTTTGGCTATAAAGATAACAGGTCTTTACTTCTTATGAGTGTCTCATAATAAATTCCATTTATGATCTCTCTACTTCTTATCTATAGCACTCTTTTTTTTTTCAAAGTAGGTAAACCCAGCAGGGCTAGTCATAAGTCATGTTAGTGTTCTGTGCAAAGATTGCAGATATGTTACCTGTATAGGATTAGGAATCTCACTGCTGATTTGCTTTGCCTGTGTTTGTACTGGGAGTTAAAATTAAACATTTATACCAATGTTTATACAACTGGCATGCTCAAACTTTGTCAGTGCCAGCAGCGTCACTACTGCTGTGGTATCTACTGCTGCCAGTATGAAGTTGTGGAATCCTTGCTATAAGCAATACTAACAAAATTCATACTTTAAATACCATTATTTTATGTAATCTGAGAGTCAAAAATCCACAAAAGTTGAGCTGTAGTCCCTTTATCCAACTGCATTGTCTCAGATCCTAGACTGGGAAAAGGAATACTACCTCTCCATTTACCTCCATTTCTAATTTTATATTAGCTGACAGCTGCAATACACCGAAATTTGCTACATTTTCCTCTGTTGACTTCAGCCAGTCTGTGTAAGAAGTAATTGGGTATTTTGAATTCGCAAGATTGAGGATAAAAGAAGTATTGAATTATAGAGTATATATTATACAGTATATCATTTTTGCCTGATTGTTGTGCTTTGCAGAAGACCAAGAGCACAGAAACTGCAGGATTTTTATAAGGCATTTTACATTCACAGGAATATAAAGATCAGATTGAGACACTCATGACAGAAATTAAAAACAAAGAGGAAGACCACAAATTAGAAATAACACAATTGAATTGCGATATAAGAAAAAAACGTAAGTTTTCTGAAGGCCGAATGCTATAGCATTGGGTAAAACAAAAAACCCGTAGGAACTATGTTTTTGCTAGGATAAGTACAAGTTCCACTTCTTAGTGGAAACATGAACACTAAAAGCGTTTAAGTGAATTTTATCTTTGCTGAAGAGAGTAGACAGTGACAATAAGGCAATAGTACAGCAATATAGGATGAGCAGAAATTCCCAAACAGAACAAATGCTGTGAACTTGGACCTAAAAATCTGAAGGAATGAAATTTTAGGTTAAGTGTAAACTGAAAACTTGCTTTGAATAGTAAGCTACACTGCTGTTACAGTGTTCTTTCACTGTTCAGAGAGTAGGACATTATTTTTGTAAATATATAATACTGCAGTGAGAAAAAGCTGATTTCAGTATTGATTCTTTTTCCATTAGAGGAATAACCTCGAGGAGCAGAATTTCTTTGTAATCCATATAGCTGAAAACAACCAGAAAAGTTTTTGTAAAATATGACGATTTTTTTTAAAGAGAGACCATCTTACTGGGATGGGACAGTGTGGTTCTCACGAAGTTTTTTTATGCTTTTTGCTTTAATTAAAATGTTTTCCCATGAAATGTTGATCTGATACTCAAGAAAGTTTTAATATTTGGGAAATTATGTGATTTTTTTCATTGAATGATCTTCTCTAATCATAATATTTGGTGTTACTGTGTTGCTAGTTGAAGTTAAAGAAATGGAATATAGAGAACAGAGAGAGAAAAAAGAACTGGAAATACTAGAGCTAACTAGACAGCTGAAAATTCAAAATGAAGAGAAGCAGAATGAAATAATTAAACTGCAGATAGAGGTATGCATTACAATGCTGAAAGATGAATTGGGCATTGGGTAGACTTCAAAGAGACTCTGTAGTGAAAAATATTAATTAGTACTTAACAAAGTAATATAATGGAATCTAGAAAACTTAAACAATTATTGTCTTTACAAAGATCAGAGGCATGTGCCCCCTTCCACAATGAAAACTGATTCACTTCTGCTCAAGAATTAAGTTCTAGCTATAGGGACACTGAAGTTTGCTCTGTTCTTGTTTTAAGTTAAACTACTGTGAAACTTTTATAGGTTTTGGGCCATAAAAAAAAATTAAGCAACATTTTCTGCTTAACTTTCTTGGTTTTAACTTTAATATTTTAAAAAATGTTATTGTAATAAACTTCCAATAGAAAACTCTAATCCTGCAGATATTTAATTCAGAGCATTCAACATGTATTTCATTGCTCAGGTTTTAAACCACTCTGGTTACAGAAACAATGAAGGAGATACTTCAAACCTTTCACATATCAAAAAAGAAAGTGTGAAAGTGTTCATGTGGCTGAGGAGCCCTCAACTTTTTTTTTTCAGTAATGTCTTTTTCATCTACATGTATTTAGTTTCTCATATTTTTACCACTTAACTTTTGAAATATTTTGAGCCTTTAAGAAACATAACTTGTAGTTACATTATTTTTAAAAATAAATTCATTTTCCTAGGATTAATTAGTAGATAAGCTTGCTATTACTACTCCTGGGTAAAAAATGCAACTAAAAAAAAAGTTAAAACTATACTTGAATTATTTACTATACCTTCTTTCCTGTTGATTCTTACTGTTTTATCTTTGCCTGATTCTTTCAGTTCAACGCTAAATTAGCAAGAGCTCAGGACAAAAGCACCAAGTCATTTTCAGATGCTTCTGTTTTGCCACAAAGTATCTATCGAAGGGTACGTGCTTTAACATCCCGTGGTCCACGGATACCAAGTACTGTTCCAGCCTCTTTGAAACAGGAGCTCCATGGGTTTTGTCTGTGTCTGTGTGTTCTCTCCCACATATCCCTCCCACAACTAAATTCGTAGAATCATAGAATAATTTAACTTAGGGTGGATTTTTAATATCATCAAGTCTAACTGTTATGTCTCTGCATTTTGATACTGCTGGGGTTCAACACAAAAGGCCACATGTGAGGTGGTTTTAGTACAGAATTGCTAATCTGTAAACTTAAGATAGAACTGACATAAATGACAGTGATATAAAGCTGTGTATGTACATTATTTTTGTAGGCTTGAGACTTTGGGATGTCACAAAAATAGGATTCTGGGGGAGTAGTTTTTGTAATTTTGTGATACAAAATAATGAGGAAAATATTCTTATTAAAAAATTTCTGATTTGCAATAGCAAATTACATTGTTATAAAATTCTGTGTGATGTTTAAAAACGAAGCCTCTGCTTGCATTTTTACAGAAGCTGCAGCATCTCCAGGAGGAGAAAAACAAGGAAATTGAAATCCTACGAAACATCATAAGAGACTTAGAGCAACGTCTTCATAAAGGCCAAGACCTGCCCTTAAAACGGAAGCGATTTTGAGTTAATGACATGAAGTGTTTCAGTAGTACATACAATGCAAAATGCAGATAATATACTTCAAACTGTGCATCTCAAAGTCAAAACAGGATATGAAGATAGTACTTTTTATTGAAAACACTCTTGTTAGATATTCCAAAGGCATGCGTTCTGTGTACAGTCAGGCCTACTCTCTTGCTAATCAGCATTCACAATAAAAAGACTCAGGTTTTGTAGGAGTAATAATTTCCCTATTAAACCATCATTAATTATGGTGAATGCTTTCATAGCAGTTTTCCTTTCATGAATATTCTCTTCTTCATCCAGAAATCCTTCAGACAACTGTTTTTACTTTTATTCAGTTAATCAAACATTAGGAATGCTAAGCTACAGACAGAGAATTAATACAAGTTTCAGTGGAATATTAATAATTGATACAGATTTATCAAATTTAGCGCTGTTATAAACAAAGATAAACATTTATACTAAATTAAACTCATTTTATCCCCGCCTTTTTGATTCTGACACTGATTCTGCATGAAGAGCTGTTAACACTGCTTCTTGCTTTAGGCATGATCTTACTGATTTAGTATGATTATGTATTAATGGATCCTTATTACTGTATCTACGCCACAAAAGTGAAGCATATAAATCTGTTACTTTAAAATAATGCAGTTATTGTTCATATATTGCATTTTCAATAAAAAAGTTATTTTGTCACATTGCTTAGGAATAACGCTTTTTTGTGTACATAGTTCGTATCCCCAGGTTAGGAAAAAAAACTAACTCAACTTTTGAATATATTCTGTCTTCTTAATAAAAAGTGACTAAAATGTCTGTCTTGGTTATCTTCTGTTCTTGATTGCAAAACATCAGACAGGAGCCCCTAGGTCATAGTTTATGCTCCTGTCCTCACAAATGCAAACAGAATGTTAGAAGAGAAACAAGGAAGACAAATTAATCAAGAATGCAGACACCTTCCAAGTGCACCCAAAAAACAAACTAGAGGTCAATTAAATTCCTTTAAATTATGAAGCTTTTCGCTGATGTAATTTGACAGGTACTCTGTAATTCTAAGAGCACTGCTCTAAAAGTCTACTTCTTTGTGATATTTTAACTCCACACACCTGTCACTGTAATTTTTAATTTGGGGCAACAAAAACACCTACTCTGCTGATCTTGCCACTCTTGCAACTACATTAATTTTGTTAGTAGGATACCCTTGTATTTTGAAGGTGCTTAGTTTGTTTTTCAGGCTCAGTTTCTCACCTTTTCCTGTCACTGTCAGGTGTCACTAGTTTCACTTCCTTCTGCTGACTGTCAGGCAGCAGAGAGCAGACGTCACTGTCATGACTCAGTGATGTCCTCTGCTGCCAGCTGGCCATGTCACCTGCAAGAATTTGGAAGTGCTCCACGACACTGTCAAGTGACAGAATTTCCTAACTCTTCAAACAAAAGGTGTCGACAATGACAGCATCAGCTACTAGAATCTGAGTCTGATGCTGTCTGCCAATTTCAAGTCAACTGGTTTTTACAGCTGTTTTTCCCCTTTTTTCATAGCTTTTTATCTTGTGTAATTTTGACACTTTCTCCTGGAGGAACAGTGTCTACCTGCCCCTGACTACCTATGTGGTCGTGTCTGTGATGGCCAAAGACCCTATGACGCCGGCCACTGTGAGGATGGTGTCTCTTGGCTTCAGAAGAAGACTGATGGTTCTCTTTTTTGGGATGACGACTGCCAGAGTGATGGTGGTGGTGGTGGTGGTGCCCGTGTCTGTGCAGGTTGTGATGATGGGAGTGCTGACCAGTTGGTTTGGGTTCTGCCAGCTCATCTGCATGTTTAGTGGTGTTTTCACATAAGTCATCAATATCGGGTTCCTGAAAAACAGAGGCTTGCATTAAATATGAGGCACTGTATTTAACTAGATGTAAAATAGTAATTACCTTAACATTTTTGCAGAACCTGAAATCCAAGTTTAAATTATTTGGGCGACTTTGTTTAAGAATGTATTAATGTATCAAAAACAACCTTGTGTTGCAACACCACTGATGACTACACAGGGCTCTTAATACAAGCCTTTAGCAATTCTAATTCCAGTAATCACTAATAACTTTTTGGTTTTTTCCCTAGGTCCCACATCTCACCTGCCTATGGCCTAAAACTGCATTATGGGATCAAAACTCAATATTCTCATTGAAATTCCATGATTATGTATGTACATTTCTTGATAATGCTTAGAGTAATTCTGATCTTTAATTAAACATAAAACAGAACTACCCTTCTTTTACAGCAATACCAATAATTTGTATTATCACCTTGTATTATCACTTTTTTAAATTAATTGCTGTATACTGTGTTTAAATGCAAACTAAAATGAATAATAACTCAAACCAGCTTGGATTTGATTCCCAGGTTTTAAAAAAAATACTATTTATTTATGTACTTACCCATCCTCCAAGAACAGATTAGCTAATTGCTCACTAGCTGTATATAACTCCACCAGCAGAATTAGCCTCCAAGATTGCATTTAGGTTTCTGACAATCATTTCTATCAAGGGCAAGTATTCATATAATCAGTCTATTATAAATTAGATCTAATTTATTTGGAAAAAGTTTAAAAGCTCCATGTCAAGACATATTACTGTATAGATTCTAAATCAAGTCTTTGTGGATTAATCACACTGCAATAATTTTTTTTAAGTACCAGTCAAATTCAGTCTCCTTTTCTATTATAAACAGAATGAGACAAGAAAATACCGTGTAAGAGCAGTTTCCACACTTGTTTACACAGTATGCAATCTTAATAGATTCTTCTACATATTGGAGATACAGGAAGGAATAGGGCAGTCCCAGATGATATACCAGACGGCCGCATCTAAGGAAAGAAAGAACTCTCCGGTTACACAGACCTAAAATTAAATCTCTCGTCTTACCATATCTCATTTTATTTGCATCAATCCACCCACACTGTACAATCCCATGGAGAGGGTTTCTGTTCAAGGAGTTTGCAGGCAAATCCACTGTCTTCTTTACAAATGCTTGCCTGCTCAGTTGCATCAGCCAGTAGCATGAAGCATGACTTCTGGCAGAAGCTTCTGGTTTAGTGGCACTTAAGACTAGCAAAGGTACACTCATTACAGACCTGTCTGGCTAAGGAGGAGGGTTGTTTGCACAGTGGTTGCTGCATCCTTACCAAGTGTTTTTAGGCAACCTAACACATATTTTGATTGGAATGTGTATTAGAATACATTACTGATTTAGTGCACACAAGGGGATTTTTATGCTGCCTATTTGCTCTTTGTCTGTACTTGAGTGTTCTGATATGCACCTGATTACACAATTGGTCTGTTCAAAGGAGATGCTATAAATGCAAAACCTGTACACAAGGGCACCTTGTTAAGTACCCCACCTGCAGTGTCAACACACGGTCCTCTAGCCTTAGCTGCCACCATGTCTGCAAGCACACATCTAGCAACAGGCAAACTCACTTGGAATGTTTATTACAGGAACGCAAAGTAAATAAGATAGATATAAGTGTAGGACTTTTGAAATAACTACCATCACATCAAATTGAAAAATCAGGATTTCAGTTAGAGTTATTACTGGTTCTGCCAAAATATGCATGTGCCAGAATCCTGTATCAAACAGCAATTTTCTTCTGAGGTTTTAAATTTCAACTAAAGACTATTTTTCCGTATCTCTACATTTTCAACTCTGGTCAAAATGTTTCCACTAGAACTTGAATAGCTTTCCTCCTTGATTCTACTTTGGCATGCATGATGTAATGAAATTGTCTGAAAATAAAAACAGCATACAACCAGAACCATGTTATCAAATTCTACACTCGGTTATATTAATCTAAATCCATAATAATTATACAGAAAAAATTATTTATTCCAAAATTACTTATGCAAAAGCAGACTTCCTTTTTCCAGTAAATGCTAGCACTTCATCGTAGAAGTTGATCATGATGAAATCATATAGAGGTTTACATAGCATTACTCTAAGTATATGTGTTTCTCTTAAAACACACACCTGTCATAGATAAGAAAGTCACCCTTGTTCCCATTTAAGGTAGTCCAGACATCATCTTGCTGTTCTTCTTGCTGGTAGACAGTAATATAGTCTGAAACACTTTCTTTCAGTCGGTGGAATTCCCTCTGGGATTGAGCTCCCTGATGATTGACAACCACATATGAGATGTTGACCAGTCCTTCATTCTCTAACTTTACTCGCAGGTCCTCCAATCTAGTGGGAATATAGAGAAGCAAGACCAAAAATCATTAGAGAATTGTAAGATTTGCCACAAAAGTGAATATGCTCCATCGTGCTTTTATTACAGTGGAATTTATTTTATCCCAGTGTTAATGGCAACAGTCTAACACTATTAAAACATTCTTGCCATTTTCCATGACTATCAACTGTACTGTCAACAAACCAGACTTTACAGCAGCTAATATGCCATGGGTTCTGTCCTTGTAAGTAGAATGCAGTAAACCAGACATCTGTTTTCAGACTAAATTCAGTGTTATTTTTATGTTAATTCTTTCATGGTCATCATGGTCTAACAGTTTATTTGATGCCTTTATTTGAATGCTGAGATTTAGGTCATATAGTTGGTTAAAGAAAGCACTCAATAAATATAGCAGGAAAATGAATTATCAAGAAAGTAAACCTGCAGTAAAAGCTTGACAACTCTCCCACTCATCTTGACATGGCTATTTTCTACACTATAAAAAAGGGCTAAACTGGGTCAAAAGGACTGCTATAGAAAGTATGTGTGACCTGTTTGGCAGTTGTTAGTCTTTTCTCAGGCTTTTTATCACAAAAGTCTATCTCTGCTAATAGTACAGAAAGGTGATTTCTTGCTGTATGATGTGGGGTTTCTTCCTTTTCATTTGTATCCTTCCTACTGAATTGCTCTATAAAACCCTTATTTTTCAGTTACAGGAAATAATCTAGAATGTTGAAGATTCTTTAAAATCTTTCTAAAATGTAGGAATCAAATCCAACTACCTTGAAAGCCAACTGCAAAGCCCACTTTCAACTTTGATGGAGCTAGAGATTTACCAATACGTTTTCAAATCAAATTCTTAATAAACTTGCAAAGCCTATTATAATATAAAGTTATGCAGCCAAGAGGAGCAAACTAAGATGTTCTTACTGTGACTAAACTCCAAATCTCAAAGCGGTACTAGCAATTTTTAAGCCAAAATTATTTCATAATCACTAAATGAATTCTAGATACGGGTTTTATGAAATTCCTGTTTGGGTCAGATCAAAATTATTTTCTTGCTACTGTTATTGCCATGATAGCTAATTATTTGCAAAGAGTAGGTTCTAGAAATCAGGGCCCTAATGTCCCAGTCTTTTATGAAAACATAACACTGATGACTTCCTTGAATGTTTCATCTATTTTTTGGAAGACCAGTCTTTACTTTAATTTCTGGATTATTTTATTTATATAGGGTATTTGATCACAGGCTGGAAATGCACATTAAAAGCGCATGCTTTGATTTCTCTTTTCCCATAGAGGTCTTATGTAAGAAAGGAGTGATCACAGAGTTTCAGGTGATCTAGCCATGTCAGAGAATTGTGATGTTTCTTGGCTTCAGCATCTTTGCTACATTAATCATCTGCTGGCTGAAGCTGAAGTCTTGAGGAACTGCTTCTATTTGGTTTTCCTGGGGTTTGGGTTTCATTAATGTCCTTGCTTATACTATTAAGTTGTAAATATAATTTGGAGAAGATGATTTGTCAGTCAGGACTAAGTCAAGAGATAAAGAATCTTACCCACTGGCACAGAAACCTGCTGTTGATAGTTAACCTGGTCATTGGGTCACACGTGCCAGCTGCAGTGCTGGCATTTGAGGCAGCCAGAGTTCATTTAGTGCATCTGTGGTAGGGCACACGTAGGTCCTCAGCTAGATAAGAAAAACTGAGAAGGGATTTATGCTTACCTGGAAGCCTGCAGCCGGCACAACAATCAATTAGCCTGGAGGAGAACCACCACTGTCACTGAGCCTCTGGAGTTGAGCATTGGGTTCTCCTCTCCAATATGCCATTCTGGGGGCTCCTGGCAGTTCTGGATCTCAGTGCCTCCCCCTGGGAGGAGGCAGAGAGCCAGAACAAGCCCCAGCCCTGCCCACATGGCTGGGCTTTCCCTGAGAAGAAAGAAAATAAAAAAGAGATCAATGCCTAAGTAAAGTTCAGATTCTGAAATTCCCATAAGAAAACACAGCAACATATTGGCTCCATTCAGTTAAAAAAAAAAAAAAAAAGAAAAGAAAAAAAAACCAACAACAAAAAACTTTTAAGAATAAATTTGAGCTACTTTGTTTACTGCTCAATGTCTTGAATTTGCAGTGGAGTTCCCCTATAATAAACAGGCAGGTGTTTTTCCTTTATTGTGGGTTTGGGGATTTTTGCTAGTGGTTGTTGTTGTTGTGAGAGGGATTGTTATTGCATTTTAATAGCTGAAAAGTAAGCCCTCAGAATAATTGGATTTCCTTTTAATATGTCTAATCAGACTACATTATTTCTTCTGCTTTGTAATTTTTTCTTGACCATTTTTAACACTTCAGTGATTTTAAAGTAGCCTCTTTCTTGTTTTTTAAAATCAATTGTGCTGAGCCAGTTTATGTCAGTAAGAATTTAGACCAGCTCACTCCAGATTCCAGAGTAATTCCACTGATTGAAAAGTACATGCACCAATACTGTATTTTGTTACATTGCAAGGACTACAGAACCTGGCAGAAAACAATAAAAAAGATTTCAAGATTTTTACAAGTCAGTCCAGAGTATTTGAATCCCACTGTGAAAATCTCTTAAGATGACAGGCACTAGAAACAATTTTGCAAAGTAAGGAAATGAAGACTGAATTTCAGGATTCCTCAGATCTTAACAGATGTCCTATCCATGTTTAGTCCTTTTAATGTTTATGAAAATTAAAGCACATGAGATATTCTGTAATTACCTTTTCCTTTTACTCTATTAACATCACAATTTTGGCTTGAAATGTTCAAAAAATACCCACTACTGAGAAATGCATAAAATCATAAAGGTGCTCCCCAACACGTCCTAGGTTGTGGAATTGTGTAACTTCACTGTTTACATCAAAGTCTGACAGTGAGCACAGAATAGTTTGAAACAATAAGTTCTGATAAATAACTCGTGTTTCCTCAATCTTGTCATATTCTAAATAATGAAAACATTTTAATAATTGATCTTTTAAAACAAGACTCAGCTGCTGCATTTGTGAAATCCAGCTCTCCCTAATGTTCCTTTCCTGCAGTTCTACCAAAAGTGATTGAGATACAGTACTTTAAAAACTAAACTGTGGTCCAATGGACACCAACAGAGCCTTTTTCTTCACTCTTGCCACCTATCAGGAAAGCTGTCTGCCTTTGCATCCATTATAAACACATGGAATTCCTACGACATTTTGAGATCCTTCTGTGTCTTTATAGTCGCCTTCTGCAGCGCTGGCATACAGCGCTCAGCAACAGCTGTCTCGCCCTGTGAACCACAGGAAAGCTATGTTCTGCATTATATTTCTCTTCACATTTCAACTTTCTACTTGGTTTCCAATGGAAATTTCCACAGTCAGCCTTTTCAGCCAAAGAAGCAAGCAGACACTCTGCCAAATCTTAAGTCATGAAGCTCTTTCACAGCAAACCCAGCACACTTACCCTTTTCCTCCTCCCCCTTCTTGGCAGCTCTGCCTGGCTCTGCTGCAGAAGAAAACAGTGTGGGGAAAAGGGCTGTGGTATTTATATGGCTCTTGTTTATCTCACTTTGCAGATACGGTTCAAAGTTCAGGGAGCTTTTTCTGAACGACCTTGCAAGAGAAGAAAATCCCTTTAGCCAAAGGAGGCAAAATATTTCTCCATTAACTAATTCCAAGTGAAATATGTTTATGGGGCATAATGGAGAGGTATTTTTAATATAATGACTTCAAATATCATGTTACACGGTTCGTTGGTCACCCCAGTCACAGTGGTACAGTCAGGGGAGGGGGATGGGCCAAAGAGTAATTATTTTCTGAACACAGTGAGGGGGGAAGGTACTTCTCTATTTATAAAAACGCTGAGCTAGCAGGTTTTTTCTCATATGCTTTATCTGATATTTGCCTTAGAGAATGGTGTGCTCTGTCTAAGGGCATGTGCATACTGAGCTCCTTTTGCCCAGCTGCTCTTGGTTACATCACTTCGCTTTCAAACTTACATATGTAGATATGTACATATGTATTTTCAAACTTACATATGTAGAACGTGTCAGTTTCTCAACTTTTGTTGAAAGTTAGAGCCCAGAACTTCAGCCATTTAAATCAGTGTATCTACATGAAAGTCATGAAGCTCTAGCAACTGGCAATAGCTGCTTGACCCTCTGTATTTTGCTATTGCATTTCCTTAACACCCTCATCACCGAGGTGTCTGTGGACATTCGAGTTAGACTGTTTCCTTAATCTCTTGCCTTGGTTAGAGAATTGTTTATGTGTTTTACTTCAACAGCAGTTTGGTTGGGTTTGATTTCCTTCAGTGTAAATGTTACATGTGTTTACCAGTAAATAAATAAATGTTTAAGAACTGGGTGTGCCCTCAGAGTTCACAGTGGTGAGATTAATATTGCTTAGTTCTGTGGCCTGAGACTGTCTTCTGCACAGATAAGCTTTATGCTTCTGGCTGGGTGTAAGAAAGGGAACTGCTGACCTTGGGGTTTTATGCTGTAGAAGTCCTATGCACTAGTCAGTGGAAAGAATGAGAAAGACCTGAGCTTTTATCCAATAGTCTTGAAAGCTACAATGCAGAAAACAGACATCATATTGGCCCTGAAATTATTTTTAAAAGGAGGAATGTGCTTATATTCCTTATATTGTTGGGGAAATACCTTTTATATTCTTTGCTGGGTTGGGACCAAGCCTTCATATCTGTGATGATGTCCTTTACTATTCCAAATGATAGGCAATTCGCTGACCTCCTGCTTCAGGATTGGCTGCTGATCCTCAGTGCTAGTAAAGTCCTGGAAGGTTGTCTGGAAGTAAGTATTTGGAATGCACCATGTGCATCAAATTCTACATTAGCAAAGAAGCAGCCAAACAGAAATGAAGCAGGGCCCATTAATAGCAATAATAAAATTTATTCTATCAATAGGGCTAACACATCTATTATTAGGGCTAATAAAAATAATCCATTAGTAGGTCTATTAAAATAATGCAGCTCAGTAGTGACAAATGGTTTCTTGCCAATTATTGCAGCACAGCTGGAGAAATTCTCAAATGAAGAGCAATATTCCATCCCCATTTCTTTTCTGCTTTGTAGAGAGGATGTGGACAAGGTATGATTAAAAAGTGCTGAACCTATAAGCTATATGCAATACCACTGAGTGCTGCTGAGATAGGTACTGAAGAATAAAGAGCCCAGACAGAATAAACTAAGCAGCTAATGTATAAAAGAGCTACCTTACTGTGGAAAGTTCTGGAAAGCACACTGAGGATGGAAATGTGCAGTGGTCACTACTGAAATGTTAGTGCTTCCTCCCTTAGAGTATGCAGAGACCCCTGCAGACCCTCAGTTGCCTTACCAACAGATGAGCAGCAGCTGTTGTTAGCAACTATCACTGTGACAATAAATACTATGTTTTTAATATTTAGTATTATACTACATTATATTTATTATAACCTTTATAATTTTAAGGTGAGTTCAACTACATTCCTAGTGATGAGCCATAAGCATCCTGCTTTAAAACACTCACCTTACCTGAGATTGTTGTACTGCCTCAATATTCTGATTTAAAGCAAGTGATAGGGAATATTATAACCATGGCTGTGGATTAAGATAGATGTAATTAGTTTAGAAATGTATAAACACTAAATACGTTTGAACTTCAGTCTGAAGCATTACATGCTTTGAAGCGGAATAAAAGTCCACTTCTACTTTTTTTTTCTTTTTTTTTTTTTTTATGAACAGCATATAATGCTGTTAATAATTGTTAAATTTGGAGTATAAGAATCTGACCATTTCATTTCTTATATTAATCTCCCTTCTGTTCATAGGCTTTGTCTATAGCTTCTAAAGAAACAGTTGTCTTAAATCTTAATTCTTCTTTCCACTGCAAGAATTTTCTTAGTTGTTTTGTTCCAACCTCACAGCAGGTTATGAACTCTAATTTGGACAAGCCTTCAGTTTCAAACAATAATTTTTATAATTATCATCCTGTTTCTACTCACTTTCTTTCTTTTTGGGGGGGAATAATAGTCCTTGTAGAAATAACAGCCCCTTTCCCTTCTTATTGAACATAAGCTCTCCCTTTTTTGATATGTTTCAAACTTTTCGAAGCATCAGAGCACAGAAATATCATTTGTTATTTTTGTTATCTAGATTAGTAATGAACACATTTCTTAAACAACCCCAAACCCCAAAACAATACTATAACTCAAATGGACAAGGAATTGTGGCTGTTTGAAATTACATTCTGGTAAAGTCTGATGTAGTGATTTTGTAACGTGTGCAAAGAATGAGGGGATGGGGCAGATCACAGATCCAGCATAAATCCTATCATGAGGCCTTAGGACTTCAGTGTCTGTTTTGCTCTTGTGACTGAAGGATGTCACTAACAGGGAATTCAAAGTCCACTTGCAGATCAAAAGTCTCAGCTGGTTCTTCTCATGTCTTCTCAGACAACTGTGTCAACTCAGTGTAATTACTCATACTTTATAGTGGAAAATATTGCAACAACAGCAGGATGTTAGTTACTTTATGCTCATACATTTGTTTATGGGGCCTTAAACTCTCGAATAAATGCTGTAAAAAAAGGGTCATTTAAGTGAAGGTTAAGAAGATAAAGTAAATTAAATCTATGTTCCTGTCATGTGAGATCCAGAGCAGTGTAAGATGACTAAATGCGTACTTCTCAGAATTCAAAGGAAGGAACAAAAGCTGACATCCTCTGATACAGGCCTAAAGTGAACAAAGGAAGAGCTGCTACATGCAATTGTCTACTTATAAGACTTAAAATGACACTTAAGGAGCCCTGATCTAGTAGAAAAGATTCTGGCTTCTCTGCTTGGAAATTCCATTATAATAATGAAGTATCTTCCTCTTATTGAACCTACCTGTAGCACACTGTAAGTAGGAAGAGAAATATTTTTTTAGCAGGTGTGTCCTCACTCATGATCACTGCAAATGATTACAGATTACAAATGCAAACAGACCCTAGTTGCAGAGTACCTACACATATTCCGAGTTCCTTACTGGCTCTGTTTACTTTCTGCATTTATCCTGCAATAATTCTATCAACCCACAAATTCTCCAAGTCACCTCAGTGGGTCTAAAACCAGTGTTCGTCTTATTATCTGAAGGAAGAACAAATTTCCTGATGGTGCCCAAGAGGTGCTTAAGAAGATCACATCACAACATCTGTATTTTTATATCTTTATTGTTGTATTTAGTAATACTTGGCAGTCTGGTGATCTCTAGAGGAAAACTGAAAATTGTTTTTGTTTGGTGTGACTCTGCTGAGGATTCTGGTGTTTGAGATAGTAAATTAAGAAGAAGCAAATTTAATCATGCAGTGCCCAAAGCAGGGTATCTGTGCATACCTCCCGTATGGATCTCATATCCCACACAATAAGCAGTTATCCCGCCTTCTACAGGAATGATGTTGTAGTACCAGAAATTCAGCAGGCAGCTTTAGGCTCTCAAGTAGAATTCACTGAGTAAATGGATAAATAAAGTCATTACAAATATGGACCAGTGAATACAAAGAAAGTTAAACAAAACCCTTCATTATTCTGCATTCAGACAGTTCTCTTTACATTAACAGATCATGTCTTCAAGACAGTGTAACAGTAATCAGAACTTCAGAAATACCATCAGCAATACATAAAATTCCTATTAGACTCTTTATACGCAATAACTCTCCTTAAGAGATCATCAGCTACATCCACAGTAGTTCATTCTAGGTGACTAAATTTAAACGCTTTCCACCAGAAATGCTGGTACCAGCAAGTTCTTGTTAATGATTTATAACAGGTCATCCAGGCATAGTTCACTGCACTGAACCCTAGCCACAGAATGGAAGTTAAGACAGCCCAGGAAGTGGGATTCAGTGACCATATACAGTGAACCTGTCAGGAAGTTCAAGTCTGTTCTTTGCTTATCTGTTCTGAAATACATTAAAACTGAAGTGAAAACTGGATTCAGCTAATCAATAAGAGGGATTTGGTTACAAAAAAGTTCTTTTTCAAGAACTGTTGAACTGTGCTTAAAAAACAGATTATTTATTTTTGGTTAAATTTCTTTTTGTGGCTCTATATTGCTCTATCTTCCCAAGAATACAGGAGTGTCTGCAAACCTTATGGTCTATAAGAGATGTTAGGTGTGTTTACGGCCAGATTGAGATAGCCGAGTGCAAGATGGTGATTGTCTTACATGGAATGAAGTCTGACAAACTAAAATACTTATGGCTTCAACTTCGATTGCTGATGATACTTCTTTTCAAATGGCATAGCCCTGGCATACTGAATTTGATGGAAAATGTTATTGTCCGTTCCTAGGGCAAGAGTATGTGAATGTGCCACCGGTAATGAAGGTCTAACTGACTAAATCAACCACTTTTTACTGTTCTGTTTATTCTGGAAATTCAAAAGCAGCTGCCATTTCAGCACCAAAACCCTCTAAGCAGCCAATTGCATGTGAACTGCTGAAACAATTTGCAGATGAAATAGAAAAGTAGATCAGTGCAAGTGACAGTTTTCACTTACAAAAACGTACCTTACTGCTGCAGCACACAGGAAGCTGAGGTTGAGAGCCATCTATTGCCACCATGAATTAAAGCCATTTTCACAGAAAGGGGCCTCTGAGTACTACAGAGAACTCCAAACATAAGTACCTCAAGTGGTAGATATAGAAATATTGTAAAGCAATACTGACCTTCTGAGGACTGGGGGAAGAACAGATCTCTTTATTAAATATAAAAGCAGAGGGAGCGCTGTAATTATACATATGCTTGCAACAATTAAATCCTGAACAGACTCACTGACTCTGAAGTCTGGATAAGTCAGGTTTTTTTAATTGTTTTTTAATTTTTAGTTGATTTATATCAGAAAACATGATTTGGTATGGGAGGAGGACTTACAGCAGCTGTCTTACAGTAACACCTTTGCTGTTGTTGTCAGTGCCATTATTAGTCAGCAATAGCAGCTGGCATTCAGCCCCTGCCTAGATTTGAATTCTGTGGACAAAGCTGTACTGCGTTACAAGTTATGTCTTCAGCAGACAGTACTTTTTCATGTGCTTAGCCTGTTGGTTGTGGATTGGTACTAACTGTCAGCAACCCACACTCGGAATGCAATGGTTGTGCCTGTAGTAATCTGGGTGACTGCACATCTTCTCAAGTGCTAAATGTTTTAACACTGGAGTATATAATAGAATCACAGAGTCATAGAAGGATTTGGGTTAGAAAGGACCTTAAAAATCATCTTGATCCAAGCCCCGTCCCATGGGCAGGGATACCACTCACTGAGTCAGGTTGCTCAGGGCCTCATCCAACTTGGCTTTGAACCCATCCAGGGATGGGCAAACCACAGCTTCTCTGGGCAACCTATCCCTGTGCCTCACAACCCCCTGAGTAAAGAATTTCTTCCTAACATCTAATTTAAGCTTGTCCTCTTTCAGTTTAAAACCATTGCTCCTTGTCCTGTCACTCTCTGCCCATATAAAAAGTCCCTCTCCCTCCTTTTTATAAGCCCCCTTTAGGTACTGGAAGGCCAGAACGCAGTCTCCCTGGAGTCTTCTCTTCTTCAGGCTGAGCAACTCCAACTCTCTCAGCCTATTTTCATAGGAGAGGTGCTCCAGCCCCCGGTCATCTTTGTGGCCTCCTCCGGACCTGCTCTAAGAGGTCCATGTCTTTCTTGTGTTGAGTACTCCAAACCTGGATGCAGTACTCCAGGTGGGAGTATATCATGTAGATGTCATAAGTTCATAAAAACTGGTGAAAAAAAGAACTATTAATTGCTTCATATATCCAAGTATCTCCTATTCTCATGAAGAGTTCACATTTTTGCTGAAAATTATAATCATTAAATAACATATGAGTATTTTCATGTATTTTGGAGAAAATATAAATAAAAGTCCTTGATCTTCTGATATTACAGTCCTATATTTATTTTCCACAGATGTAGCTGTCAAAGTTAACAATGAAGACTAAGTAAAATTTTTAATACAAGAGATTACTTCTGTATTACATTGATAATGGGGCAGAAAAGATCACCGATCATTATATCTGACAAACATTAGCCCTACCTTGACAAAGGCAGTCTTTCTGTTCTCGCTATAGCTTTGCTCTCCTAGTTTTTGGCTGGCTGAAAGAAAAAGCAAAATCAGAGTAGTAGAATTGCAATAGCATTCCACAGTAAAGGGTGAAGAATACAACACAGAGGTAATAACTCAGTATTTGAAAGAAAGAGAAGTGAGAAGATATGACAACATTTTGTCTGATGACACCTTTGAAAGTCACCTGCACAAGTCATCTATTCCACATCACTCCATATAACAAAGATGTGGAAAAATCTGCCTTGCAAAATTCAAGCAGCCACTATTGGCTGTTTTTATGAAATTACCATTATTTCTTGTGTTAATGTGTTTGGATGGACCTCTTGGCATGTGTGTGAATTAACACTAAACAGGCTTCATATCATGTTGTCTAATTACAGGCAATAACGGCAACATCCACTTTTGAAGTTCTTAATCCCATTTCAAAATCACTGGCTCAACTTGTGGAACTTGAAAGGTGACTAAGTCCAGGTTCTGTCAAGAAGTAATCATCACACAATGTCTGAACAGCTTTCCACTCAATAGAGGTTTGCATGGATGCCTATATGTAAGGACTGTTGTAGAACTATAGTAGAGATGAGTCTCAGGTTGGCATTTTACTTGATAAGTCCTCATCTCTAGCTGGCCTCTATTTTAATTTTTTAATGTCTGTTTCCTGTCCAGAAGACGTGTTCAAAATACTATTCATGTATACCTTGTATTATTTACAAGTTATTATTTACATATCAAGCAAATAACAGTCATAAGGATTGTATTTAAAGAGGTGGCAGTATCTCCCATAGGGCCAGCCCAGAGTCTGCATCTTGTGGTGGAACAGCTGAGCAGCTCCCACACCTGTCTTTGACCTTTAGCATTTTATCCAGCCCATTAAACTTGAAACTGAAATTTTCTGACCTTTTTCTTGTCAGCAAAAAATGAAAAAAGAAGAAAAACAAAGTAGGCATTTTTGTGCTGATTCTGCATGATGATCCTTGCCAGATTTCCTGTAAGAGCACAAGAAGAGGAAACAAAACATGACTGTGAAGTCAAAAAAAAATTGTAGTGCTTTAAAAATCATGACAATAAAGTTGCTGAACATTCTCTTCAACAGAGCTAAGAGGCATTCAGAAGGAGAGACAGACCAGAAAACTAAATGCATAAGTGATCCCATGACTGCACTAGAGTAATAATTAACAATAAATACTTTTAAATTTGATTCCCCTTTTTGCAAAAGCTTCATGATGTCTTACTTGCAAATGTTTCAAGTTAATTATAAAACTTTTGTAAATTCTTTAACACAGACGTATACCTGGGTAAGTTACAAAAGACAAAATTAAAGGACTGTGAGGAATTTCAGTTGTCCTGAGGCCAAGTGTAGGACTCCAGACTCCATTGTTCAGGCAAATCATTATGCAGACAGCAGCTCAGGCACTGAGGCTTACAGTGTGGATTATGCTTGAGATTGGTCTTAAGAACTTAAATGACAGAGCAGTGAGAAGCTGGGTGGTCTTTCAGTAGCGTGTGTGCTTTGGTAGCTGCTCCACCTGCACATCTGCAAAGGGAGTTCTTACACTGCTGTTAAAATTGGCACAGTCCCAGCCAATGTGACACAGAGCGCACAGTGTCTGGCACAGACGGAAGATGCACTCGATGGATGGAAGGCTGTGCCAGAAAGATAGAAGTTTTTGAAGGGAAAACCAATATTCCCCTACATAATGGCAAGAATTATTTCTAGGTTGCCCAACTTTCCAACTTTTTATTGCTCTTAATGTTATCTTAATTGAATGTGGAATGTTTCCCTGATTGCCTCCAGGTCCTGAAGCAGACTTTCACCTATAGTGAACATTTTATGCATCTATCAGTTATACATAATTTCTTACAGCAATAGCATGATCCATGGGTCTACAGTTTTCTAGGAAGATTGCATGGCCTGAAAGAAGAGTAATTAAAAAATCTTTGTTAATGCTTCTGTGAGTATAATAAATGCAACTGCAGCCCTGATTGTGGGCTAGGTTGAAACCTTTTCTTGCAGTTTACATTTAATCCCTTCCAGTATCTGTGGATTTTCATGAATTATGAAAGAGAGCTAGAAAATCCAGCATTTCATGTCCTGATGTGCTGTGTTCACTGTTGCTTATCAAAAACACCCACAAAACAAAAAATAATTTTGCAAATCAGGTTACATCTGAGTCACCTGTGAAGAGTTAATAAATACACATACAAATCTTTATTAATAATGTCTGTGTATGTTATTTCTACTCATGACACACAATGCATACCAATACAAAAATGGCACAGTATATATGTATTCTAACAATCAACACAGGTAACTTTTTAAGAGAGGTTTTCCTTAAGAGGTTTCCTAGAGAAATACCAACCTAGCTAAGGCCTGCTGAATTTATACTGGGAAATTATCTTTAAAGAAACCTTCCAAAACAACCCATTCTATATTTATATCCATGACTCTATATTCTGGGATAAAAAAAAAAAAGCAAAGTACTTAACATCTACTGTTATTCAAACCCTAAGCCACTATACAATTCCTTTAGGCACACTTCTCATAATTCTGCAGAATCTAAATCACTGTGGTTTGTGAAACTGATAGACAGGAAGTTGTTGGACTTGCTTCATCTTCCAGATATTTAAAATCATATAAAGGAAAATACTTAAATGAGAACCTTAGAATTCAACCATCCTCTCTTGCAATGTTCACCAGACACGGATCTCCCTGATTTCACTAGTCAGGTGATCTTTGTGGGGTCATGAAAATATGATGCTTGTCAACAGTAGATAAGATTTGGCATGGAGCTCATAGGTCAGCAGATAATGTTGAATAGACACAAATGTCCATCCTGTCCTAGCTGGGCATTTTCTCTGAAAATAGAAAGATAACAGGGGAACAGGCTGACACCTTTGTGTCACTGGAGTAAGGCTTAAGGATTTTGGACATCAAGGCACAATTCAACACATTACAGTTTTCAAGCATTGCATTTTGCAGTAACCACTGTCATTTTGACTTTTGTTAACTCCTTATATCTTCCGTTCCCTCTAAAAATAGCAAAGAAATAAGGAGGATTAACAGAACAATTCTCTGTTAGAACAACCCATGTTTATTTTCCTTTAAAACTTCATAAACAGGCACTGATATTGTTTCCCTAGGCATACCTATCAGAGGAGCTCTACAGAAATGTTTTCCTCTTGCATAACAGCACACATCTGGCTTGCTCTAGGCATGACAGTAAAGCCTTTTCATGCATAGAACAAGTCATTGTGCAATGGAGACATGCTGAGTCGCCTGATATAGAGAAGATTTCTTGCAAATGATTGATAACATTACAGGAATGAGCAGTTGATTTCATAATATTTTTTTTTAATAGAAGAGACCGGTAAAGACCACATTACAGCTATCTGAATTCTGCAGCTGACTGGGTGAATAATTTGGTTCTGATGTGGGAGCTCTGGGTGTGCTGAGAGTGCACTAAGCAGCTTTCAAAACCATTTGGGGAGCCAGTCAGAACTGTCCAGCAATCTGTGTATAGGTCACAGGCTACTCAGTGGATAGCCTTGCACTGGGTAAACTAATGGTCCCTTTTGGCCTTCATTTATTACCTGAATCATCTGATTTTGGAATATAGTTCTCTACTCATTGCTGCACATAAGCACGCCTTCTGAATTCTTGGTTTCACATCTGCAATTTATTAATTCCTGCATTTCTTCAGACAAAGAGGTGTTTCTTTTATTAGAGAAGGGAAATGTATGAATCATAGTTTTCTACTATTAGTTTAGTGTTCATTTTTGTCTGTTTGCTACTTCACAGCTCCCCCTGTGAAGAGGAGAGGCTCACAACACTCAGTCTGGACAGATGATCTTAGCCCTCTTCCACACTGCTGTGAGAAGGCTGGAGCTAGAAGAGTACATTTATACTTCAGTAACTTTCCTAAATTCAGTTGTTATGTCCAGAAGACTTACCAGGTTACCTTAATAAATACAGGATTCTCCAGTGTCATTGAGGTGATTCTGAAAAAGAAGCATAGGGAATTTTCAGCCACACAAATGGTTTATATAGGTTGAACCAGAGATATTGATAAAGATCTTTTGGATGTTTGCTTAGCATGTTCTTCCTCATGTAAATAAAATGCACTATAAAACAGGTAATAGACTTACAACTAATTTGCATGATTTTGTGGCAGACCTCTCAGATATCCTAGAAGTGGTGCTGGGAGACAACACACCCATCTCTGAGAGAGAAAAAGGAGAATCTGAAGAGTTATAGCTTAATCAGTCTAATTTTATATTTCAAAAGCTATTGGGACAAAGTATAATCTGTTATTTTAAAAGCTTCCATCTAACCTCACAATAAAATTAGATGTGTGAAGACACAGGAGTAAAATAAACACAATGGAAAATGCCATGGGGGGGAAAAAAGAAGTAAATAGAACAAACCATATGTTAGTGAAAAACAAGCAAGTCAGTAATGTTGTCTGGATAGGTAGAATGTGCTGGAATGGAAATTTTTAACTCCTATTTTGTACTTTGCTATAGTGGTAACTTCAGCAATATTTTTATTTTAAGTTACTGCAGATACAGTTCTTCAACTAAAAAACTGGATCTTCAGTAGCTTAAAACAAATCTTTATGTATTTTTAAATGCAGGAGGTATCAACATTGCTTATGTGCTGCTGTGTACCAGAAAACATGAACAGGTGTGGCAGGCAACTCCTAGATTGACAACAACTGTCTGAGAAGACCTACTAACAGGAACAATTAGTATTGTTACATGAACAAGGCCATTAAACAATCACATAAGCAAATAAAGGAATATAAATTGGACTTTTTTGTTGTATTACAAACCATCAGTATTGATAACACTTTCCTGTATTACTGTATTATAAAATGCTGCACAGACTCTTAGAGTCTGTGTATTAAAGAATATGTAAAAATTAATTTGAACTTGACCAAATATCTACTGTTTATGTTTGTTTAATATTGTGGGATTGCCACAGATTTCTTCCCAACTTCACAGACATTTACCCTTTTAGTGGAGGAAGAATATGGCAAAAGTAATGGTGTAGGTGTGGCACCATGGAAAAGTGATGGAGTTCATAAACAAGTCCATTAGCCATTAACACAGGTGACCTCCTCAGGACACAGAGCCACTGTGTATGGGTGCTCTTCTCTTGTCAGCATTGACACAGAAGCTGTCAAGGGGGCAATCACTGTGTCTGTTCTGACAAGTTCAATTATTACACTGGTTTATTTGGGTGAGCACATTCTCACCTGGTGGCAGGACGTGAAGCCTGGATGCCCAGGGGTGCCCCTGAAGACTGTGTCCTAAAGAGAAACCCGAGTTTCCCATCGCCAGTGCTCAGAGAGGGTGGCAGAGGGGCTGGTTGCACCCAGTGCCACACACTTGCTGCCTGCTCCTCAGGGGCCTCAGCCAAATAACCCAGAAGCTGCAAGGTGGTGCCTGGGCCTTTCCCTCCTCAGCCGTGGGGACTGGGGGCTGGAGCTGGGCAGCACAGTGTGGAGCAGGAGCCTTGCTGGGCAGTATTTCACCTGCACCTTTGGACACACGGTACTACTTTTGAGCACCGCTCAGTCTGAATTACACACAGCATTATGGAACTGCATGGACGGGCGGCTGTGTGGTGGAGGGAAGATGGACTGGAGGGAATCCCACGGGTCTGATCCCGTTTGCGATGAGGGTGCTGTGGCCCCATCACCCCATCCTCCAGTGTTCTGGCATCCCACACTGAGGGAAGTGTCACTCACACAAAGCACGGCCATGCAATGCAAAGTGCACCTTGAAAAGGAGACACAGACACAGGCCCTCACCATCCTCACGAGGAATAAAGCTGAGCTATAGAGGTGATTACAGCACTGCAGAGTCCTCTCAGGAGGAAAGGCTGAGGGAGCTGGGCCTGCTCAGCCTCGAGAAGGGGCAAGAGGGGGCCTCATCGATGTGTATAAATGTCTGAAAGGAGGATGCCCAGAGGGTGGGCCAGGCTCGTTTGGGCGGTGCGCGGCAACAGGACAAGTAGCAATGGACAGAACTGAAGCACGGGAAGCTCCACCTGACCATGAGGAGGAACTTCTTCACTGTGCGGGTGACGGTGCAGCGGGACGGGCTGCCCGGAGCAGGTGTGGGGTCTTCACCACTGGGGATGCTGC
>JAWWMO010000096.1:56930122-56951098 GCA_035047845.1 Dendrocincla fuliginosa | reverse complement strand
GAAGGAAGAGAACTCAGCTTCATCAGGCCATATCAGAAGTCCCAGAATAATGTATTTTAAATCTGATTCAGTACTATTTCAGAACTATTTAAAGCTCAGAATTCTGCCTTAAATTTAGTTCTGTAATAAGAAATTCAGAATTAGTAAATGTGTTGTTAAGACTGGTTTATGTGATGGGAAATTCCATTATTGGTGCTAAAATAGAAAAGGTGAACAGATTCATCATCCATCTTCATCAGAAATGAGACTCCACTGTTTTCTTTTCATCCATCAGGCTAGTAGTCTGTTCCTCCAGTAATCTTTCAAGTTTAATTATAACAATTCATCCTTTGTGTGTGATTGTCTTGGACATAAAGTAACAACCCACTAAAGCTGTTGGCTTAACCTGTTTACTTCTGCAAAGTGAACTGTATGCACAAGCAGTGATTTTTGTGCAATTTTTGTTACAATGGAAAAATCTGTAAAACACCATAAAGGAATATTAGGGTATCCTCTTCAGGGGTAGTGAGCAGGAGCTGTGACATTGCCTAAAGCGAACAGTAAGTTGGTCTCTGTGCACATCTAATTAGTTTTCATGAACAAGAGAGCATAGTAAGGACAGCTTGTCTTTTTTGCTTGGCTTTTATTTAACAATGCACACAAATGGTATATATGTTCAATTCTGTTACCACATTTATGAAAAACTTTGAAGTTCTATATGAAGAGAAGGGAGATAAAGGATGTCAGCTTGATGCTGGCTTTGAGACCGGAGCAGGTTTTCAATATAATGGTTCTCCATTTTTTATGTTGAGCACATGATCACTGTAGTAAATAGCTGTATCTTTGCCTTTACAGTGGTTAGGGGTACCCCAAGTTTAAAGATGAGAGACATAAATCTATGAAGCTCCTTGATCCAGTAAACCAAATGATACTGGCCCTGTGATTTAGAGGTTATGAGAATAATCTCTTTTCAGTCCTGTTGAGCTCTGCATGGTGTCAACAGATTAACTGGTGTGATTAGCTGGGTTAAGTACTAATTATATGAAGAGGATGTAATAGACATGCATTTTCTTTCTTTTTGTCTCTTAGCTCAAGCTGTGGCACTGAGAAATGCTGCTGCTGTGGAGAGACATGAGAGTAAATATTGTCCATGAAGGTTCAGTCAGAGACCTTTGGAGGAACCAGAAGAGACTGTTAATCTCTACATTAGAGGCTGGAAAGTTTAGTGCCAGCAAAGCAGGCAGTTCTAGCTCAAGGCAGTGTTGACTCTGTTCACACGTGGTACCTTACCAGGCAAGATTAAAGACAGTGTCATGTCTGCTCTGCTTGTTGGAGAATTTCTTCAAAGATACCTCTTCAGGAGCTGATCAAGAGACTGCTTCCTGAGAGGTTTCAGACTCTTAGTGGAGCTTTGTGCTAGATAGAGGGTATAGGAGATCAAACAAGTCAGTGTCCCCCCTTACCTGAAAATAAAGCTGTTACTGCAAATTCTGTAACTCTTTGCATGCCTTCATTTCCAGACCTGATTTCTGGTATCGTGCTGTAGTTCTAAAATGATGTAATGTCATTTGTAAACTTCTGTGAAGAGTAAAAAAAAGTTTTGACTCTGCAGTTCTTCTCAATGCATTTTTTAAATAATCAGGAAGGTGGAAGGGTGTCCCTCTTGAGCAGAGAGTTGCCATCATGCATTTGAGCTCAGGGGCAATGCATCCGTCACGTGAGAACTTGTCCTTTTACTGCCAGAGGCTCTGACTCTGCCCAGGCTGTCATCCTGCCC
Organism: Dendrocincla fuliginosa; assembly: GCA_035047845.1. NCBI lineage: Eukaryota > Metazoa > Chordata > Aves > Passeriformes > Dendrocolaptidae > Dendrocincla > Dendrocincla fuliginosa. The sequence continues at coordinate 56,949,342 of JAWWMO010000096.1, read as the reverse complement.
CACACCTGACAGGTCAGAGTTTGTCCTGAGAGACTGTAACCTTCTGGACTGCCAGCTGCACTTTGTTCAGATTTCAGGGCAACATTCACCATTTCTTGTCTTATTTTATCTTGCTGGCCTCATGCTGTTAGACTGCTTAGTTTGGGAAAGCTGAACAGGCCATTCCTATGTATCTCTTGTTCCCATTTTCCTCTGTTTACAAAAGCTGTCCTAGAAACTTTAGGATGTCTTATGACTTTATGTTTTTAAATGCACAGTTGCATGAACCACCAGTGACATTGTGTGTTGCCTTTAGCAGTATATAAAAATATCATTGTGGTTTTAAAGTTGCGTTTTTTTCTAATTATGCTTTCCTGCTGGCTTATAGTTTCATGTACATACCACTTAAACAGCAGTTTCATTCATAAGTGTATTGAAAAAAACTCCCATCCAATAGATTTTATAGTTTAATTATAATGATAAATGGGGAAAAAAAATATGTTGTGCTAAAGCAATTATCACCATTAAAGTAGTATAGACTCTTACACTGTTTTTACTCTCTCCATTTTCTTTCTATTTCCTTATAGTCCTGAACAGTAATTTTGAAGTGGTTCCACTGATTGTTTTCCTATTGTTTTTTTGCCCCCACTTTACAAAGTAAAATGTAGCTAGAGTTTTTTCCCTTTCATTGAGTTCTACTGAACTCAGGCAGCTGCTTTTCCTTGAGCTGATAGAAGGCTTCTAGAAAGGGGTAGAGCATTAAGCAAATCCAGGATAGATTAGTCAGTGAATGAACTGCTAGCAGCATTACATTGTCATCTATTTAAAAATAGATTTCTATTTCGGAACTTCAGTCTAATAGGAATAGCTTATAAACTCTTCTGCATGTCTCTAGTCTCAGATGCATTTCTGGATTCTCATCTGAAATTCTCCTTCAGATTTCCTCAAGAAGAAAATAGAGGGAAGGTGAGGAACTGGTGTATAGACTTTTACATAAATTTGGGATTTTGGTTCATGGTATATGAATGGTGGCTGTCCATGGAACTGCATTGGGGGAGTGGATGTTTGCAGGGAATATTATGGTTTAAAGATGTTCTAATTTGTCTATGCTGTACTTCAGCATGTATTTGCTTTTTGCTTCCTTAGTGAACTTACGCTTCCTGAAATCATGGAATGTAAATCATATCTGTGTAATACCATAGGGTTATATGTAACAATAGAGTTACATTTTATACCTTGAACTTACTCTTAATTTCCATTTTCGCAAACTTGACAAAATCCGGTCCCTAAACTTGAACACTGAATGTGTTACTCATTAACATTTTAACAAATTATCAGCTGTCTTAGCTTTTGAGGTATTCTGTGTGGTAAATGTCATGATCATTTGTAGGGCAGTTCATGCCACATGATATATATTGACAGTTCCAGAAATCTTTGGAAAACACTTCCCTTTCCAGTGGATTTAATGAGAAAAAGTAAAGCAGAAAGAACACTGATGCATTTCCTAATGCTGCTGAATACTCAGATTTGCACTCTTTGTTCTAATGGAACTCTGTTTATATAATTCTTGATTTTAGCAATAACAATGACAACGATAGTAATAGTCTGAGTTCAAGGACAGATACTCAACAAGATTAACTAATGAAATCAAATACTAGCCAGATTTCCTAACATTAATATTCATTCAAGTCAGGAAAGCTTTTGCTGTTCAAATGTGATATGAAAAGTAGGACAGTTTATAGGGATTTGAGATGCAGCAGCTTTCTTCTCATGGCTCTGCCTTTCAGTAGCGAGACCTATATTGCCTAGACCTCTGCAGTGTTCCTATTCTGCAGTTTCCCATCCAGAGGGTCTTGGTCTATGCCTGCTCTCAAACCCTGGCATCTCTGCTGATCCTTGTGGTAGGACAAGTCAGTTGCCTACATGTGTTGGAGGTACAGTCTTCCTGGCACACACTGATATATTTGAACATTTGTTTTTTAGAGACAGTAATATGAACTTCTCAGTGCTATGAAACCAGTCAAATTTAAGAGGGGGAGAAAAAAGGCTTATAAAAGAAGTCTAGGATGCATGATGCTGCAATACCGAAGCCCAAGTCACAAAAGAAGAGTAAAATCTAGAGTTGTGCTCCATGTTTTTTGGGTTAATATCCCTCACTCAGGATCCTTAGTGTGCACCACAGCAGACGAAGCTGAGAGAACAGTAGGCTGTTCTTGAATGTTTCTTGCTGTCACTACAATTTTCCTCTAAATCCTAGTTTCAAAAATACCTGTCCTAATTTCAAGTCTATTCCAAATCAAGTGGGAGAGGAGTTTTTAGTGAGCAAGATTTCTTTGATATGCAGACATTAGTAACTTATGACCTGTAGGATGTCAAATAAGATCAGATTTCTTCCTGCTAAGCTTCTTGCCACATCTTGAAGATTTGTTGTGCATTAAGCAGTTTCCAGAGGTTAGCTGAACCTTCAGCAATGCTGCTGAGCTTGTGCTTATTCCCCTGTGTGGCTCTGTGCCTGCAAAGGTTGGAGAGGACATACGGATGCCAAGCCTGGTAGGAGGGCACTGCTCTGTGCAGAGGTTTTTCAGTGGTACCCAAATAGAGCTCCACCTAGAGAGGGGCGGAAGTTACTGTGAGTAGCAGGTGGTCTGCATAGTGAAGGGATCCCTTCGTTCTGAGAAGATGCCATGCTCGTATACTGCTAGAGAAATATATCTGGGACTGTTTTCCATTTCTGATGGATTCTAGAGATTTCCAATCTAATATCTGTTAGATCAAGAGTACAAACACCTGTCTTTCTAGCTAGATTTTTTTTCTCTAAATATTCTGAAAGTTCTCAGAACTTCAGTCACTCTGGGACATTTAAAATTGGCAAGGACCAAGTAGCTGCAATAACACTTTCAGGTGGTAATTCCTCAGCATTTATAAAACCAAGGAGACAGTCTTTATCATGCTGCTCTCCTGCCGCTTTTATGTGGGTATTCTATTTCTTCATCAATATCTTCTTTTAGGGAGGCTCAATAATATAATTACTGAAATGTGGTGGCTTGTTAATACTGATTCAGGATAAATCTCAAGTGTCTTAGACATTAGTCTGAAAAAAATGGGAATTACAATCAGTATAAAGTATATTTCAAAGTGCAGTGCAGGATTTATCTATTTTCCAATATCTCCCTGGAGAATAATATCAACTGCTTGTCTTCTGCCCAGATACATTGAAAAATCACCTTATAAATACTTAAACTTTTAGTTCTCAGTGCTTTGGAGGAGTGCATACAGAGGGATGCAACTGAACGTGACTACGTTATAAGAGGTAACCAGAGTTGTTTCAATTTGCTAGGACCCATCTAATAAGGGGTGCAGTGAAGGAAAGCTATGATAGACAATACAAACCAGGACTTTTTCTCTTTTTCTTCAATTGAAACACGTTTTAGGTTTCCCTTCCTTGAAAATGATGGCAGGGTAATTTTATTGCAGGCCACCTACTTAGCAATGCATATCTGCCTAAATATCCAATAATTTTCTTGATATAAGTAAAGACTGATTTCTTAGTGATTTCAGTGGGACTCAAAGTATTGCCTATTTTTTACTTCCTGTGCTAAAGCTGCTTTTTCCACAGGATTTATTTTATTTTCGCTGAAAACCTATGTGCCAAATCATTTTTAGTGAAATAAGTGAATTAGATACAATTTTTTTCCTGTTATTTAAAAGGCTAATAAAGGCTTTGTTGCATCTCTGTTGGCTTGGAATACGTGTTTAATGGAAACTGATTTTATCTTAGAAGAACAGCTATATGGCAAATTGACCAATTTGCTTTATACCTCAGGGAAGAAAATAAAATAGACAGGCCAGGTTAAAGTTTTGAGAGGGTAAATTTAATTTCAAAATACAGTCAGACTTCAAATTAAGCCCTCCCATGTATTTCAAAGACCTGGGAAATCAATAGTCTCTACTAATAAATTCTTTTTTTTGTCTTTGTATTCTGCACATTTCAAAGACTGTCTAATTAATTTTAATTCTCTTTCTAGCTGTTTTTATCAGCAGTGCTGTGAAAGGATGAAAGGGATCTTTTCCCCCCTCATTTTACTTTCTACTTCACAGGTCTTAATGTATTTGCTTGGTATCATTTGTATTATGTTGGTTGTTACACATTGATTTTCTTTTCCATATACCCTAAGCACTCTGCAGACTGTGGTTTTGATGCGAGGCTCCACCAGGTGGGCTGCACCCAGCCTGTGTTGGTGGGGTTATGTAAGCTCTGAGTGCTGAGGGCTCTGTGCACCCTTCCTTCAGGTCTCATCCAACAGCTTATTCCAGACAGTCAGCAGAAAACCCCTGGGGAGACGTAAAGGTGAGTCTGTACTGCACCCAATACCTGTATGGCATGAACTGCCTGTCAGGCAGTCCCTGGTGGGTCTCTGAGACTCAGGCTGTAGCTCTCCCTAGACACAGCCAGTGACTGCCTCTTGGAGACCATGGAAAGATCTTTCAGGAGCAGATCAGAGGTTAGGGGACACCAGTGTGTTTGTCCTTTATTTCTTATCTCTGGTTTTGACAAGAAGGAAGTTGGACTAAATGAACATGGGAACTTGCTTGAACCAATAGTTTGGTGCTGAGTGGTGCTCTCCATGCCTGTGTTCCATCACAGGACATAGCCTAGCCTGCAAATAGGCTGGCCACGTAAAATCTTGAGGGATCAGGTTCCATCAGTGAAATGACTGTGTTTGTCTTTAGGGGTGTGGGGTCAACCCAAAAGATGAGGTCTCAGTCTTTCTGATGTGGTTAGTGAGGACACCTGAGCAAACATCCACCTGTACCCTGTTTCAGTACACAGAGTTTGGGCTTATTAAACTTCTGTGTAGGTTGCAAAGTCCATTGTTTTCTCCTTTTTAAGTCCCAATTGTAGAATTAAGCTGCGGGCAAGAGTTAGTGTGTTCCACTGTGGAGTTTTGCGGGTTTTTTGGCTGTTTTTTCCTTTTTGCACCAAAATTTCTTGTTTCCTTGGTTTGATGACAGCATGTAGAATAGGTATTTTGTTGTGGTGAAGGAGTCAGTACAGTGCAACTGTTTGTTACCTCTTCCTTGCTTCTCTTCTTGGTGCTGTGGCCATCAAATGAGGTTTTGCACAGAAGCCACTTGATGGTGTTTATGTTCTGTTTCAGCCAGGGCTGCTGCATATGTTAATATTCCCCATGTGGGAAAACAATGCCATGACTTAGGCCAGGGTATTTATAAGGCTGAGAGTGAGAGCCATTTAGGTTGGAGAAGACCCTTAAGATGACTGAGGCCCATGTGTCATGGTTTAAGATTGCAATGAAGTGTTCCCCTTGGCCTGCTGCAGCTTGGACTTACCCACAGACTGCAGTCCCTTAGGGTTGTACCTGCTTTCAGTGGAGCCTTATCTCTGAGCCACAGTCTCCTCAGGGATATGCCTGCTGTGACAGAGTCTTATCCACAGGCACAGTGGCTTTGAAGTGCACCTGTTCCATTGTGGACTTCCCCGTGGGCCATAATCCCTTCAGAGCCATGGCCACAGATGCCTTGAGATGTACCTGGACTCATGTGCTAGCCACAGTCCCTTCAGCCTGAGCTCCCACAGGAGTTCCAGCCTGTCCAGTGCAGCAGCACAGGAACAGTGGGGATGCCTTGGCCACCGGCCAGCCCAGGGACATCGCCGTGGCTGCTACCAAAGTGCTTCCAGGCACAGCAGGAAGGTGATAAGAATGATGTTCATCATGGATGGTTTTTGTCAAACAATACCTGGCAAACTGAATTCTATACCAGCTATCTGGGGTAATTCTGGGGTGTACAGAAACGGGTGGCATGTGACCCTGGGCAGTGAGAGCAAGTTGTTTCTGGAGATTCTCCACTGTTAGTTTTATCTCCCACCTGAGATGGAAACATACAGGTCTGTGCTTAGACCGTAACTGTGCTGTATTTTTTGTTTTGAATAGTGGGTGTCTTTTTTTAACAACTCCTAGGAAGCTCTGAGGTGTGTTTTATATAGTCATTCTGTTTTCTGGCATTCACAAAAATAAGCACTGAGAGTGCTTATTACTTAAATTAAAACAAATGTGTTTAGGGCTAACCTTGAACAAACATTGATTTCCTTTGGCCACAACAGCCATGCACTCTATATTACTTGAGCAAAAGCACAAAAGTGGAGCTATTACTTTCCCTGTGGTGTCTGGCTGCACAGCAGAGCTTTTGTTGTCCAATGTGGTCTGTGGTACAGGTATTGTAAACTGTTACACTGGGCTCTCATCTCTTTTAAAAGATAGGTTTTCTAAACACAAGAGTATACTAGATTGTTGTTATTTTCTTGTGACAACTGAACTTTGAAAGGTATGACCAAAAAAAAGGGGTCACTATTTTTCTTGTAAATGACTTAAAAAAAAAAAAAAATCCCTGCTACTTTAAATTCAGTTTGTCTCCAGGGTTGGCTCATGCATATAATGTACTAAGCAGGAGACATGCTGTTCTTCAAGGGAACTTATACAAATTGAGCTAATCCCCTGCCCTAGGGAAATACCTTCAAAATCCTCATCTCCTCAGGCTAGACAGCAGACGGGCTGGAAAGAGAACTCCAGTGAATGTGCTGCAATATCCAGTGGCATCCTCATAAAAAACACTGTTACTGTGAGGATGTGAGTGGTAAGAGACCCTCCAGTATGACTTCTTCCACATTTACTGTAACAGGAGCTGCAACAATTTAGGCACTCAAAGCTGAGTGGCTTTTTGCCTTTCTGAAAGACAAGCTTAATAAAAGAGTCCAGTTTGCAAATCACAATGCTTGGAGCCTTGGTCTAGCTGCTTCTGTGTTTTCCTGTGCTCCATTCAAAGCTTCTTGAAACCAGGTCACGTGTGTCTGTCATATATCTGTCGAGATGGGATTTTAGGAACCAAAGCCTGTGCATCCAGTGATCTCTTTCTTGGTTTGATCCTTTGTCCTTTCATTCTGAACTTCCTTAAAGTTGTGATGCAGGGTTTAAACTGAGCCTGTAGCTGAAGCCTGAGGGTATTTAGTACTTCTTAGAATAGGACTAGAATGTCAGTTTGAAAAACAAGGTTAAACAACAGCAGTGTTGGGCTGGCACAGGTCTTAAAGGGTTGATGGATTTATTCACTGTCTTGTGTTGCTTTTTGTAGTGGTTTTGGTTTGGTTTGATTTTGATTTTGTTTTCTTTTGACTGTTTATTTGGTTTTTTATAGTTATTATTTGGGCAGATAAATTCTCTGGAGGGTCTTCAGGTAACCAATCAGCCAAACTAGATAAAAAAAATATTAAATTATTGTCCTTCATTGTATTTGGTATCTTCTGATTTGCCTGTTTTTGTCTTCTCACTTAGAATTATTTTCTTTCACAGTCAGTGCCCTTTTGTATGATATAAGGATAGATTTTGCTGGTTTAGATTACATGAAGAAATGTAGGCCATAAATAGATGGCATATATTGTGCTAACACCAGGAGTACTAAAATAGCTCATCTCCAAAGACAGGGAAAACCTCACCAGCTGGCCAAGTTCCAGGAGTTTGCAGGATTGACAATTAAGTGGCAAGCCTGAAAGGGAGATTAATGGTAGGCTGTGCTCTAGAGAAGATTGTGTTGAACCCCAGGAAACATTCAGCAGGAGCAAATTCAGGAAGAGCCATGTGCTGATGGCTTAAGGCAGTTTTGCCTTTCTCTTGACTCCTCTGTCCCCACAAGGTTCTGGCATTCTTATGTGCTGTCTTTGTCCTTGTAATTCACATGGGCTGGCCTAGCTGCCTTCTTTGCCTTTATGGAATATATTCAGGAGAGGCTTGTCTATGTAAGTCTATTTGAAGGCAATCCTTCTTCTTACACAGCCAGCCTTTTCTGCACTGCCAGGAAACTGGAGGGGCCCTGCTAATTTTTGCAGAGATGGTCTTTCACTGAGTGACCTCTGATATTCATAAGACTCAGCTATCCAGAGCCTCCTGTGGTTTGAATGGTTGGTTGGTGTTTTTTTCCCCACCATTAGCAGTAGTTCTGTGCTTCTCCTTTTGCAAGAGCAGAACTGCCCATAGCTGCAATTCTGGAGTGCTCAAGCTACACCCATAAGTTACAGCTGTTCTTCAGTAAGGCGATGAGGATGCCACTGCCCATCCAATGGCACTTATTTAAAGAATAATTCATTGTTTGTACATGGGACCTCTAATATTGCTTAGGGAGGTTTCCAGGCTTTTCATACAGACAGGCTGTGCAGCTATGGTTATCCTCAAGATCACAGAGCAGAATGGGAACAGAGTTCCACCTCTCTGCTGTCTGAATTGCTGTGGCGGTGTAAAGCAGATGAGTGGTCTTCAAAAGCCCTACTCTGCTAGAGTGCTGTCCACCATTAAAACTGTAAAATACAGTTGAGTTTCATATAAAGAGTTTTTTATTACCTAAAATATTTTTACAATTATGTCATGAAACAGGTTAATGCAGAAAACAACTATGGGCAGAATTCAGGCAATCCTGTAAGACACTGTCCTTTCCCCAAATGGAGAACAAACACAGAATGTAAGATAAGGATTTAGGTGGGTCTTCAGTTTCCTTGGGGATGGTGGGTCCTTCCACATATATTTTTCTCTTGGTATGAAATAATAAAATTAGAGGGAACACCTGGTGCTAAGTGAGGCTGGTTGGATGGGAGAATACTGAACACCTTGTTCCTTTATCACTCGGTCCCTCCCCTCATAACAGTTTCAGGATTTGTTGCAGATGTACAGTATTTGTCAGAATTTTGACTCTGTTTAGATCCAGAGAATAACATGATTATTTATTATTTTAGGTTTTCTGTCAGCCATGAAAATGGCCCTTTCCTTAAAATAGGAGTAAACCAAAAAGAGTAACGAGTTCAAGGCATCATGGAAGAAGTACATTCTCTCTCTGTTCCAGATGTAAACTGTGTCAACTGGCAAGTTTGCAGCACACAAAGTGAGAAGCATCCCTGGTACAAAGTGACAGAACGTGTGACAGACACCTTAGGTGGTGCCTTTGACCTCTCTTTGTCTTGCTCACACAGGAGATTGGGTGGGCGGTTAGAGGGCAGCTCCACCTGGCTCTGCTAGTGTGGCACCTTAGCTGACTGTCTACCTAAGCCCCAGGCATTGAGTTGCTGCTCTAATTCACTCCCCCTCAGTCTGGTGAATCTGTCCTGGCAGTCAGGTGCCTCCTCTGTTCATCAGTCGGGTGTGCTGCAGGCTGAGAGCAGGGGAGGTGAGGACTGCGCTGTCTCAGAGCTTTCGTGCCCAGCTCACCACACTCAGGCGTGCAGCTGCATGATTAGCAGTTGCTGGTCAACTCCTGTTTTCCAAGGTTAAAGAAGAAAGGTAAAGAAGAAAATAGTGGTGTGTGCTGCTTTAAAGGTAAGTGATTGTTTGTGTGTTTAGAGTAAGGACTTCCATGTCTGTGCTGCCAGAGTTAAATAGGTGAAATGGTATGCGGGGTGCTGTCATTTAGTGAAGTGAATGGCTGTTATGTAAAGGTTTTAATTACCTTCTTCATCTGTCTGCTTAGGAACACCATACATCTGGCAAAAATTTGAGAAGGCTCAAGGCGTTAAAGAAAGCTCATCTAAATAAAGGAGGGTTAACGTGACATTGCAGTTACTTAATCCTGTATTGTCCTGCCATGTGACTGCAGGGATACTGAGGCGCAGCATTTCTTTTGCCTAGTGCACAGATTTTGCCTTTCCTGTCATCTTCCAGAATTAGTTGCTTTGTTAAACCCGTCATGGGAAGGAAACAGAGGGGCAACAAACTTTTTACAGCAAGGCTTGAACACACAGTGACATTTCCAAGGCACGGTGACAAGCTTGCAGGCTGAAGAATGAATCAAAGACAAACCCAGATAAAGTCAGCTCTTGGACCGGTACCAGAATCAAGGAGAACTGTGCTCTTAAGGTCAGTTGTTCAAAATTAACTGGAAGTATCTGGATTTATTCAGAGCAGTTAATCAGCTTTCTGTTTGAACTTTATATATTAAGCTAGTTTTCCAAGCATCAAGCTAAAGCCTGAAAATTTTTGTCAAGTACTTTGCATGTGTCAAATGTTCTGCACAGACGGTGAGCACTTTGCCACTTTCTTGCACAAAGTTTGCAGTTTTAATTGCAAAGCCTCTTTTACCTTGTAGCTGAAGATCCTTACATACTAAATCTGTTAGTGAGAAATGGATGTATAGAGCTTCCAGTTTTATCTCTGACTTGGAACAGGGCATGCAATATGTAGATATGGCAGATATGTTTCTGAAGTAATTTCCAAACTAATCCTTGGATTTTCTGTAAACGGCTTTTTTTTTGCTACAGTTGTCACAGCATCCATTATGTGCACGACTGCATATTCACACAAAATTACTTCATTTAAGCTCATTATCAGGACATCTTGTTAAATGGGGAAGTGATTACCCGATAGACTATGACAACAGGATATGTGAATGAAGGAGGTCATGGAAAACACCGCTGTTCCAGGTGGCATCATGAGGACAGCGCAGAAGACGATGGGCATCAGGAGTGCTATGGAGAAGATGGAGAGGGCAGGCAGCACAGGCTGACCCCGTTTGAGAAACTAATGCAGGATATGTCTCACAATGAAAAAGTGGTGAAAGAATTAACCCTGGGAAAGAGAATTGCTTTCTATCGAGTCAGAGGAGAAATAGGAAGTGGGAATTTCTCACAAGTGAAGCTTGGAATTCATTCCCTAACCAAAGGTAGGTGTGCTGAGTGCCCTATACAAATGACCTTCTATGGGAAGAAAGATGTTGTCTGAACCTTAAATACACATATAGTTTGTATATGTGTTAACATTAAACAGTTTAACATTAAACATTTAATTAAATATTTAACATTTAATTAACATTACAAGGCTTAATGTTCCTAAGTGAATCTGGAGGCAGTGTCACAGATAAATGCTCAAGGTTGGATTAGGCTTTAAAGAAACCAGAAACATTTTCTCTGGATGCCCACTATTACAAGAAAAGTTCATCAGTGCACTTCATGGTGTTAATATATTTCATCCCTTGGGTCAAACACTCCACATATTAAGGTGTGCTGTTGTGCCTCCCCTACTAAAACCTGTCCTGTCCATCTGTCCTCTTCCCTGCCCCAGCTTGTGGACTGCAGGGCTACAAGTGGTGAACGCCCAGGGCAGCCTGGCTAGGCATGCTCCTGTCTGCAGCCAGAACTAACAAGGCTTCCTCTGTGGCATTGCAAATGTTACTAGTATGGACCAAGATTTTATTTGGTCACAGTAATTTTGGTGAGAAGTGTTATGCCTGCTTTACTGACTTATTTGCAGACAGCTGGGATGGGGCTATAGGTATGTGCTGAGCAGGTGCAGGGAAACAAGCCCTGGTACTCCCAAAATGGTGTCTGTGTTGATTTGTCAAGTATTTTTCTTTGTTTAAGTATAGAAAAGCACCCTAGGAAGGTCCTTCCTAGGAAGGAATAGAAGGGCTAGGTAACTACAGTGGACACTTCAGTCACAGGTATAACTAAGAACTTGTCATCAACTGTCCTGTTTCTTCTTCTGCCTCTGTCTGACAATAATAGAAATTGCTCTTGTTTTCCATCAGGACAACTAGTTTTCTCTGCATCTTTGTACACTGCTGTCTTGGAGGTTTTTTCATAGTCTTTCAATCTGATTGACTCTCCTTCCCTCCGTCCTCTTGTAGGTGAGAGAACAAGATATGCCCTAAAAGCATATATAATTGCCTCTTTCAGCCCAGATTTCAGAGGGGTGAAAGCTCACATTCAGAAGTTGTTGCGCTGGGAATCCAAGTGGGGAAGTAATGGTTAATTCTTCACTTTTAAGTCTGCCTCTGCTCAAGGGTTGCTTTAACTGCATGTGGATTTTTTGGTTTTGCTTGTTTAAGAAAAGCAACTCTGTTCTGCTTTGCCCACAGCGAGTTGTTTCCTCTTCTGTGATTTTTTTTTTTTTTTCCCCAGAGTTAACTCTTGTACTTAGTGTTGGAGGAAATGCTGCTCCCGTACTGGGAGCAGCAGGAATGCTAATGAAAGGCAGTTAGAAATTTGATCTAGAGGAACCCCTTACTTCCTGAACTTAAGAAACATGTTGCTATAGCATTTGAAAATAATTGATTGAAAAATTTTGAACTTGGTGAATATAGTAATCTTGGACAAGCTACCAAAAACAAAACTACTTTTTCATTTTCTTGAGATGGTTCTTTTTCAGCAGAAATCTCTCCAATTATTTTTCTTTTGCTTGTTTGTAGCTTTTTTGGTTAAGGTGTTCACTGGACAAGTAGTTGATTTCTTGATACTAAGTTTGCAATTGTCATGAGAAAGGAAGACTGGAAGATAAGCATTTTCTGACTCATCTCTGCCTGGGAGCTTATCTGTGCTCATAAAATGCAGTACACGGACAGAACAGGCTCATGCACACAGACATGCAACTGTGCCCACTCACCACCACTGCCCACAAAGAGGGTTCTGGTTTTTTACAGTAGATGCACATCATTCTGTTGGTGATGATGTTCCTGCACAGTGTTAATGAGTACAAGTTTTTTGTTTGTTTGTTATTCTGTGCTTTGTTGTTTTTTTTCCTGATTATATAAATACAAAGGCTTCATTATTAATGCTGTTTGGATCTCTCTGGTAGGGGGATGTGTATGTGTCAGGGCTGTTCAGCTCCTCAGTTACTGCCATAGTGTTAAGTATGGTCTCTCTCTCCTTACATATCATCCTATATCAATAAAAGAAACAATTTCAGTTTATACTTAGATGAGCCTCTGTAACAATTATATGTGTGTGCTTTTCTGTGTGGTCTGTCACAGCAGGACACATGACTTCTAGGGAGAGAGAGCAAAAACTTCAGGATCATACTGGATGATGTACCCTGTTTCTCTCACAAGGGCTTGTCTTGGTTGTTTGAAGAATACAGAAAAATCTTTGGTGCTGTGATTTGAACGCCGTGTCCCATGGCTTGGACAGATGTGCTCTTCACTGGGTAAAAAAATGGCTGGCTGGCTGGGCCCAGGGAGTGGTGCTGACTGGAGTTACATCCAGCTGGCAGCCAGTCACTAGTGGGTTTCTCCAGAGCTCAGTATTGGGACCAGCCCTGACTAGTATCTTAATCAATGATTTAGCCAAGCGGACTGAGAGCACATCAATCTTTGTTGATGACACCAAATCGGGTGGGAGCATTGATCTGCTAGAGGGTAGGAAGGCTCTGTGGAGGGGTCTGGACAGGCTGGATTGGCTGAACCCAATGGTATGAGGTTCAAAGAGGCCAAGTGCCAGGTCCTGCCCTTGGGTCACAACAAGCCCCACGCAGCTCTGTGGGCTTGGGCAAGTGTGGCTGTAATGTGGGTCAGCAGAAAAGGACCTGGGGGTGCTGGTCAACAGCAGCTGAACATGAGCCAGCAGTGTGCCAAGAAGGTCAATGATATCCTGGCCTGTATCAGCAACAGAGTGTCCAGCAGGACCAGAGCAGCTACTGTCCCCCTGTACTGGGCACTGGTGAGGCCACACCTCGAGTCCTGTGTCCAGTTCTGGGCCCCTCACTACAAGAAAGAGATTGAGGTGCTGGTGTCCAGAGAAGGGCAATGGAGCTGGTGAAGGGTCTGGAGCACAAGTGTGATGAGGAGAAGCTGAGGGAGCTGAGGGTGTTTACCCTGGAGAAAAGGGGGCTCAAAGGAGACCTTATTGCTCGCTACAACTACCTGAAAGGAGGGTGTAGCTGGGTGGGGTTGGCCTCTTCTCCCAGGTAACAAGGAATAAGACAAGAGGAAATGAGCTCAAGTTGTGCCAGGAAAGGTTTAGATTGGGCATTAGGAAAAATTTCTTCACTGAAAGGGTGCTGAGGCATTGGAACATGCTCCCCAGTGAAGTGGTGGAGTCACCATCCCTAGAGGTATTTAAAAGACCTGTAGATGTGGCACTTGGGGCATGGTTAATGGTGGACTTGGCAGTGCTAGGTTAACAGTTGGACCTGATCTTAGAGATCTTTTCTGATTTTATGATTCTATGTGTATTGTGATATTCGGGAACATTTTGCACTACATAAAATTGAATTTGGGCAGAGATTTTCTTCAGAAAGCTCTAAAGCTTCTTGCTAAGGACTGCTCCATTTCTAAGCTCTGTGTAACCCTTATTTTACATGTTTTCCAGCTGACAAAAGAAGTGTGAGAGCACAGCTGAATAGATGCAATTAAGAGCATCCAAAATATACAGCTAGTAAAAGCCAGTGTAATGCAAAACATGATTTTCAAAAGCAGAAATTTCCAGGCACCTAGGATTTGGATTTTTAAAGCAATTTTTGTTTGTTTTGTTTGTATGTTGTTTCTTCTTGCCATCACAGTGAATACCACTTCTTCCTGAAATTATTTCTCAACCTTTTCCTAATTTCTCTTACTAAGATTTCAGCTAGCACTTTTCAAATCTCAGCATACACTGTGTATAATCAATCAAAACAACTTTTGACCAGTCTTCTGGTAAATAAGCTGCCTGCTAAAAATGCCCTTCTGCTCAGCACTGCTGCCAAACAAGGGTAATAGAGGATTTGCAAGCCAAGCACTTTTTGGAAGCAGAGAGGACTAGTTTACAAAAGAAAAGGAAGGTGTCAGGTTTCTTACATTCTGGGTGGGCTGGGTTTCTTTGCATGTCATGCATTTGCAACTGCCGTGATGTAGGTTTAAAGGAGGTCCTGATTTACGGTGGTGTTTAAACAGGATCAGGCCCTTCAGTTATACACTTTTTTTTCTCCCCTCTTTCTTTTTAAAACTTTACAGGAAAACTGATGAGGAGGAATAGTAGTTTCCAGCAAAAGGAAAGGGAAGAAATTTAACCTAGAAGATTTTTTTAAAGCCCAAATGACACAAACTTTTATAAATCAAGATGTAATGATGAAATTACATGGTTAAGATTGTGAGAACTGTTCTGCCTGTAGTATCCAACATTCAGTTGTGCAAATGTAACCTACTGCAAGGTGATGTTCTTTCCTCTTGGTTTAAAAGATCAATATGCTAGGAACATGACAAAGGTTTTAGTCTTTCACTGCTAAGTCAGCAGTCAAGAGCACTGCCGGGATCATTGTCAGGGGCTGCATTGCCTTTCTATTCATCATGCAGGAACAGGTACTCCCTTACCCAAGGGGC
The DNA here is from genome assembly GCA_035047845.1 of Dendrocincla fuliginosa. Lineage (NCBI taxonomy): Eukaryota > Metazoa > Chordata > Aves > Passeriformes > Dendrocolaptidae > Dendrocincla > Dendrocincla fuliginosa. Next base: position 56,934,246 of record JAWWMO010000096.1, on the reverse strand, counting down.
TCCCTAGAAAGCATGGAACAGGTCAGAGAGAAGCAGCGTGGGAAAACTGTCCTGTACTCAGCGCAGACTCCTTCTGAAAACAGGCACATCAAGGGATAGTTCAGCACCTTCCACAAGAATCACCTTTGTTTCAAGTATCTGCTGTATTTCAGTAGGGAGATCAATTGGTGCATGAATGGTACTACAAAATGTGAATAAACGAAACATGGAGTTTTCTTGATCTGTACAGATATATGCATAAGTATCCTTACACATCCTTTAGATACGTTGAAATACTAATCTTAAAAACTTTATAACATTACGTAAAAACATCTTGAATGCTTTTATACCAGAACACATGTACAAATGTAATACCTTTCTATCTCTACTCCTACAATAACAAGTGAACAATGCCTTTGTTTTTCTAATTTACTCCCATGTGCTAGAAACCAGGATGAAGGTTTTTTTCTGAAATATTTGTTAAAAGTGATTCATAGTTAAGAAATCTATGATTGCTTGACTAAGATACTTATTCCCAGGAAAAAATAGTTGTTTTTATTGCTGTGATCCTGTTTAATTTTGCTGTCCTGACAAGTTATACAAAACCACTGTAAACATGTTTTAACCAGACTAATCCTTCAAATACCATCTGTATTCAGAATAGCAAAGACAAAAGCCATAACCTACAAACTAATAACATAAGGACAATTGTGATTAACCTCTTCATCCTGCTCTGAGCTACCCTGACGATGTGGTGCAGCTGCAGATGTATATCTGTATCTTGTTGTTCTTGGCTTCACTGTAGATATGCTACAGAAAACATCTAGGACTTAACAGCAGCTTTGCATTATCAGAACAGCATATGTCAGCTACATTTGCTGTCTTACAGGATCCCTGCAACTTATCCTGTTTCACTGTTTTCTCCCTTCCTCAGAATAAAATCTCTGTGTGACATGGATTCGTGGCCCATTGAGGCATACAGACATAAAAATGTACTTTTCCTGTATTTTGTACAATACCAAGATCTGTTTATACAGGAATGCATTGGAGAAACTGGCATCGCTATCCTGACAAAGACAAAGCTCTACAACACTGATTTTGGTAACTGAGAATCTGGCAGGAGGGAGGTGGGGGGGTGGTGGGAGAAGAAGTTAGGGAAAGAGTTCTGTAAATTGCGTGAACTTCAAAGGCTCTCCATTATAAACCTGCAGGGTTATAGCCAGAGCCTTTAAATTCCCCCCCGGTTTGTCTGTCTGGTCTGAAACAACCAAGCATTGTCTTAAAAAGTATTACCATTTGTACCTATTGCATTAACTACACAGAAAAATGTCTTTCTTTTCAGAGAAAGTTGCAATTAAGATTTTGGACAAGACAAAGCTAGACCGGAAGACTCAGCGTTTGCTGTCTCGTGAGATATCCAGCATGGAAAAGCTGCACCACCCAAATATTATCAGGCTGTATGAAGTGGTGGAGACGCTCTCAAAACTACACCTGGTGATGGAGTATGCAGGAGGTGGGGAACTCTTCACTAAAATCTGTACAGAAGGAAAGCTGCTAGAAACAGAATGTAAAATAATCTTCTCCCAGATTGTGTCTGCTGTGAAGCACATGGTAAGTTGCTCTTACACAGGCGTCTTGCCCCTCACTACCCTTGGCAGATTTTGAGGGTGTATCTTTTGGTTTCCAACTAGTAGGTTTACACAAAATTTCAGGCCCAGGTTTCTGAAACGCAAAACAGCTAGAGGAGAGCTGCAATAAAGGTATTGAAGATCTTTCACATCCACCTTGAGTTACTGCCTCTCTGTTAACAGCTTGTGGGAGGAGGCTGAACTGGGAACACCTGGTGGGTGGAATCATCCCTTCTGCAATGTCCTGTCTGCTTTAAGATGCTGTGGGCACCAGTCAGCAAAGCTTCATTTCTTCCTTCCACCTATTTCAAAACATAGGATCAGTCATTCTTCCACTAGAACAAAGTGTTCCAGAGAGGCTTGTTAGGTGTTGCAAACATCCAGCTTGCTTACTAATGAATGTGGGAGGCTGTCACTCACAGACAGGCCATTCCTAGACCTCACTTTGGCCCCAGTCTGTGAGGTTAACACCCAGTAAGTCACTTCCCACTTGTCTGGTCTTCAGTACTTGCATTTAGGATGATGCCATTTGTGTAGGGCCCAAAGCACCTTGTCAAGGCAGAAAAGTAGCAATTAACTACAATACCATGTCCCCTGAACCTTGCATAGTAACTACAGCTACTTCAAACAACAGCATGAAAACATGGAGGACTTTCCTCAAGTTTGAGAAGTAAAAGCAGTACTAGTTAAAGTGGGCTCAGGGTGCCCTCCGGTGGCCCCTCTTCTCCTGCCACTTAAGAGCCTCTGGCCAGGTCAGAAGCAAGGGTGTTCCCAGGTCACAGACTGCTCGTGGCTTACATAAACAGTATGTACTTTTTATATATCATGACAAAATGGTCCTGTAAGTGATGGATTAGCTCCAACACCTTTTCCACAGAGCAGGTACCCTGGACAGAAACCTACATTTCAAAATTACACCACACGTACTTTTTAGAATTAAACCCAGATTATTGAGTTGGCCAACCTCTTCGCTTGTACACACAGACTTCCACACAACATTTTACTTTCGTTAAGCATCAAATCCAGACTACGTAAATCCCATTTCACTGCTGCCAGTCCTCAGCAAAGACAGAAGATCACGGCCCATGACTGATGACAGTTGAAGTAGGATATTGAAACATTTCCTTATTGCCTGCAGATACTACACCTTGTTATGCCAAAGGGTAGGGCAGTGTGCTCAAACACATCCATTCCTTCTTGTTAGTTCAAAGATGAAGCTAAACCCTCACCTAATGAAGACAGGTATGTTTGTGACTAAGCAGAAAAAATTCAGTTTGAATCCTTAGCTACTACTACCCTTTCCAATGGGAAGAAGTTACAGAGTATGTGTTTATTTTAGCTTTCTGAAACTAGAAGACACCACTAAACTTGGTGTCCTGCAACATGAAATATCACGAAGCACAAGTCTGTGGTCTTTTTCTCCTGCCACCACCAGTTCCTCCTAGGACATTAGATGACACAACACAATTGTAGGAACTTTCTCACTTTATCTGTGATTATGTTCACTTGGTGAACTAAATGCTTAAGTCCACAAGCTGTTACATGTAGTAACTGAAAAACCAAGTGTTGCAAACCCTGAAAAAATACACATTTTGCACATGAAGGTATCTAGTCTTATAGGATTAGCCATGCTGCCCTCACAAATTTCCATAATGAAAATACATATTATTAGTTAACAAGTTGAGAATGCTGTTCTTAAAAAAGATGCCAGCATCCTTCTTCTCCCTCTACTCAATTGGTTTTGTATCACTAGAGAATTAAGTTTTATTTAATACTTTTTCAATTTTGTTCCAATACTAGTTTCTGACTTTGCCCAGGATAACTCCTCTTCTCCTGTGGGGTAATTAGTAGATATGGGGTAGCCATTGAGAACTTTCCTGTGAACAAACCAATACCAACTTCTCCTCTTGTTCTACAGCATGACAATAATATCATTCACCGGGACCTGAAAGCAGAAAACGTTTTCTACACCAGTAACACCTGTGTTAAGGTGGGAGACTTTGGATTCAGCACCATAAGTAAAAGAGATGAAACTTTAAAAACCTTCTGTGGCTCTCCTCCTTATGCCGCCCCAGAGTTGTTCCGAGACGAAAACTATATTGGCATCTATGTAGACATCTGGGCACTGGGAATCCTCCTGTACTTCATGATGACGGGTACGATGCCATTTCGGGCAGATACAGTAGGCAAACTGAAAAAGTGCATTCTTGAAGGGACATATACTTTGCCTCCCTGCCTCTCAGAAAATTGCCAGAAACTGATAAAAGGAGTCCTTCAGCCAGTACCAACCAAGCGATACTCTGTCAAACTGATCATGAACAGTGAGTGGATGCAAGGAATACAGTTCCCCAAACCTTTACAGACATTTAAACTGGATCCGAAGTATTTATCAGACATCAATACACTTAAAGAAGAAGAAATTGAAGTGAAAAATATTCTGGAAGATCTGGGAATCACAGAACAACACATTCAAAATAATCGGGGAAGGGATGCACGCAGCTCAATAACAGGGGTCTA
>JAWWMO010000096.1:56890597-56904554 GCA_035047845.1 Dendrocincla fuliginosa | reverse complement strand
GATTACACTTATTGAAATGGTGCCTTATAGGTTTTAACTCCCTTTCACAGAAAGACTCAAAATATTTCTTACATAACAGCTTCTAGGTGACAGAGGCCATCAGCTTTCTGGATTTCAAACCTCTCCACTCTTTGAAGAATTCCTTTGGGAATTTCCTCTGAAATTTTTGTGCAACAATTAAAGGCCCCAGGAAACAAAGCTGGAAAGAGTAGCAACAATGTTAGAAAGAACACAGATATGAATGGGACAAGTCCTAGTTGGACTGCACAGAATCACTGAGGGATTGAGATTGGAAGGAACCTCTGGAATTCATCTGGTCCAGCCACCTGCTCAAGCAGGGCCACCTGGTCCCTGGGTCCTGCTTGAGCTCTGCTCCCAGCCCCTGAGAATGTGGTTGGCATAACTAACACCGCTTTACGAGGCAAGCAGCCATTCCGTGACCAAGCAAGTCATATGCTCATGCCCTTTCCCTCATTATCAGGCCCCTAAAGTCCTGTGAATCAAGCAGGCAAACGACCAGAATCCTACTTCCCTTTCCTAACAGCCCCTGGCATGTGCTGCTGCCTGCCATCATTCCTCCCCAGATGAAGGACTGCATTTCGCCTTTTTGAACTTCATTCAATTTACAGGGAGATTTCTCTCTGCCCATTTCTGCATCAGCAAAACCATGTGGTGCATCAGCTACCGCTTCCAGGTGTTTATCATATGCAAACACAGGCACATTCTCTTCCATCATCCAGGTCATTAATGAAGATGTTGAACAGTTTTGACCCTCATGTTGACCCCTGGGGTTTGTGCCACTGATCACAACCCTGTGCACCTAGTCCTTCCTTTCAGTCTTCGCCATTATTCAGTCATTTGTGCTGTACTTTGTCAGCTTCTCTATGATGGTATTATAGGACACAGTACAAAACTTTTAGAGAAGTCAAGGTACACAACGTGACTGCTCTCCTCTTGACCAACAGGCTGGTGACCTCATTGGAGAAGGCCAGCAGGTTGGTCAAGTATGATCTCCCCGTCATAAATTGGTGCTGACTGCTCCTGATGACTGTTTTGTCCTTCAGATCTTTGGAAATGCTTTCTTGGAAGATTTTCTTCATCACCTTCCCAGGGACTGAGATGAGGTTGGCCTATCTGTCCTGTGGCTTTATGTAGGTCTGCTTTTTGAAAGTGCTCCCTGATTTGTTCCTCCTCCACTGATAATCAGTTATCCTTGCTCCAGACTTTCCCACTGGTCTCAGAGACATGGGATTCTAGAAAGACAGTTTGAACGGTAAAGAGTAAGACAAAAGAAGTGCTGAGTACCTCAGCCTTACCTGTGTAATTTGTCACCATTTACTCTGTCCTGTTTGGCAGCAGGTTCACATATTCATTCCTCTTTCTTTTGCTGTTTATGTACTTGTGGAATACTTTATTGCACATCACATCCCTTGACAGATTCATCTCCAGCTCAGCCTTATCTTTGTCTTTTCTAACCCTGTTCCTGCATGATTAGACAGCAACTCCATACTCCCTCTGAGTCACCTGCACCTGCTTCCACCCTCTGTTCTTTACTGTGATTTTTATGTTTAAGTTCAATTAGAAGCTTTGAGCACATTCATGCAGGCCTCCTGACACATTGCTTGGTTTTCTGTTTTTCAGGACAGAACTTTCTAGAGTTTGAAGGAGGTGACCTTGAACTTCAGCCTACTCTGCTCAACCCTCTTTTATCCAGGATCATTTTCCATAGAATTCTCCAAACAGGGCTCTGAAGGGATTGTAAATCTGCTCTCATTTAATCCAGGACTATGATCTTGCTTTTTGCCATGCTCCCTTCTCCTACGATCTCAAACTCTACCACCTTATGGACACTGTAGCCAATGCTGCCTCTAAATTCATGTCCTTGAACAGGTTTGCCTTGTTTGCGAGTATCTGGTCCAGCTGAATGCTTTTCCTTGCTAGTTCCCTAATTAATTGTGGTAGAAGATGGCATCAATGCACTTGAGAAAGCCTGTGGATTGCTTAAGCACCACTGTATTGCCCTCTAACACATATCAGGTGGTTAAAGTGCTTCATGAAGGGCTGTGAACCTGAGGCTTTTTCCACCTGTTTGAGGAAGGCCTCAGCTACATCTTCCTGGTCAGGAGGTCTGTAGCAGACACCTGCTACGATGTCACTCGTGTTGGTGTGCTCACTAATCCTGACTTGGGAGCTCTCTGTTGGGTCATCATCCAACCCCAGGCAGAGCTCCATGCACTCCTGCTAAAGGCTACCTCCCTCTTCTTGCCCTCCAGCCTGCTCTTCATGAAAGCTCATAACCCTCAGCTGCATCACAGCAGTCATGTAAGCCACCCCACCAGCCTCCCTGACCCCAGGGAGGTATGAGCCCTGTATCTGCAGATAGACTTCAGACTCCTGTTTGCTCCCTGTCCTGTTAGTTGAAGGGCATTTCAAAGCCACGCCAAGGGTTAACTATCTCTACAGCTTGTGGGATACCATCCTCTCAGCTTCTCCCACAAGAGAGACTGGTGTTTTTGTTGCTTAAAGACCAATTTCTTTTACTTCTCCTTGTGTACACTTATGTAAGGGCTTGTTACAGTAAAATAAAAATTATTTCAAAAGATTTATTTTTACTTTTGGAAGAAGATCACCAGCATTACTGACAGAGGAAGTGTCAGGAGTATAATTTAAAAGCTCTGCCTTGTGAGGTAGAATCAGGGCCACTATCCTTTGTTTTCCTTTAGAAATTATTAATGCTGTTCCTTGGTTTTGTGTTTTCTTTTGCCCCAAGGGCTCCCATAGTTGAATATGTCTCCACTAGAGTATTGTCTTCTGCAGATTTTTTTCCTGGTTGCTAATACCATCTCAAAAATAAAAAGTCACTGAACTTTAAAAAACATAATAATTCAAGATGCCTTTTTTTTTTAAGTCAAACACTAGAATGTTGGTATTTGATCTTCTGTGCTAGGGCAGAAAAGGAATTTGCTCAAGGACAAGCAAAGCTGTATTGCTCAGGGAAGTATCTGGGATGAAGGTCTCAGGATTAAACCCAAATTTTGAAGTGAGCACAGCCTGGACCCTGTGTCCCAGACAATTAACTAATCTGGGAGAAGTGGGGAGAAAGTATGTTCTTCCTACTTATTTAAAGTTTTTCCCTAGTCATGCTGTCCCCTAAGTAATCATTTAGCCTTGAGTGCGAGAGTCATAGAGAGAGAAAAAAGACAGAGGCTCAATTTCAGTTCCTGAAAGCAGGAGGTAAGTCTGTTTAAAATTTTTCTGTAAGCAAGAAGATTGTGTGGTCTGCCTCTTAAAAGAGTGCTTGCTGAGTGCTGGACTAACCAATGCTGGCACAGTGAGCTCGAGCAGCCAGCGGTGGAGCAGGAGGTGCTGGAGAGCAGTCACACTGTCTTCTGCAGGGGGCTTTTGTACCTGTGGGGCTGATGACAGACGCCTGGGACTTCAGAGTCAGAAGAGAGGGGGAAAGGCAGCAGCTGGCCTAGCAGTTGTCTCCTCAACAACTCACAAAGAAGGACTATAAATAATCACATGATTCAGAAGGGCTAATTAAGTGTTGAGCATTGCCTGTATTATTTCCCTGTTGTCCTTTGCTTTTCTCTCAACACCATACTTCTTGTGAAGCCAATTAATTGATGTTTGCAAATGGAAATTCAGCTCATTGAGCACCACTACGTTTAATTTTTTTTCCTGAGGCCTCAAGACAGTGCTGGCAACACTAAAGTATAAACTTTCGTTGTTGCCAGTCAGGTCCTGGCAGAAGGAGCACATCATAAAAAAGCTCAAGGAAGGGTAATTATATTTTGAATTCTATCTGAGGTTGCCTGTTATGTTTTTTGGAGAGGCCTGGTTCTGTGCTTTTTGGAGGTCTAGTAAACTAGAATACCTGGCAAGGCCACCACTGCCAGCACGTGTGGAATGGCTGGATATTACAGGTGGTGTTAGGGTGAGCCAGCTGTCCCCTGAACTATTTCTCAACTGTTTTTGCTGATGCTTGGCTACCATCTCTTGTCCTTATCCTACTTTATGTTCTTAAAAAACATCACTTGCTTTGACCTGATTACTCAGATCTGAACCATCAGTATTGCACTTTACACGGCACTATGTAGCACTATGTCAGCCATTTGTACACTTTGTAACTAAAAATTAAGATATTAATATTGATGTACTTCTATAGCTTTGTAAGGAAAAATAAACACAAGCTCATCCAATGGAAATAAAGCAAAATCCTTGATGCATCCAGGTGGATGCTCCTCACGGGCCACTGGTGACAGGCTGCACTTTTGCAAAAAACAGCCAACAGGAATTGTATCCTTTAGAAACTGGTTTATAACTGCACCTTTAGCTACCATGTACATAAGCAGAGTAGTTGTTTCGGAGTGAATTCAATTACCCAATGCTCTTCGAACTGGAGTATTAAAGCCACTGGCATCCAACTCATGCGGGTGTACAAAAGCTGTGCCTTGTGATGTGAGCACAGACAGCAGACTGCACGTGTGGCTACTGAATACTCCAGCAGAAAGCAGACAGAAATTCTGTATAAAACACGAGATTGTGCTTATGTTCTTGCTAATCAGGCAAGTGTTTCTAATGGAGATTAAGAGCCTGCTACTAACTTTTTATTGGATGTGTGTGCCTGAGGAGGCTTTCTTGCTTTCATTGGTATGTATTCCTCAAGGAATTCTGATTTGCACTGTTTTTTTAATGAAAAAGAAGCCACCACTTTTAAATATTTGTTTGGGTTTTTTTTGTTTGTTTGGGATTTTTTATTCTGTGCACAAAAGCACAGCTGCAATATGGAAAATACCCTTTGAACCACAGAATAATGCATGGCACTGGGGACTTTATGTCAGAGAACACGAAAGTGTCATCAGCAACCTTCTGTTTACACAGACATTTGTGATAACCGGTACCTTTGTACATGGGAGTCAGTTTTAGAGGTGATTTTTTTTTCCTGATTGTGAAGAACGATCAGAGAAGTGACCCAAAAAATTCCTGTGTTTTCCCAGGGCCCAGGAGAGCTAATGCTGCTCTCCTGGACCACTGAGCCCTCCTGCAGCTCCATTATTACTAAAACTTCACTCTAATCCTGAGAGTGGGATGAAAGCAGGAGGTAATAAGCAAAGCTAATGATCTGTGCCCAACCCAATACCATGATTTTTTTTGTGGTTTCAGTAATTAGGTCAGGGTTATTAGCAATCATTTATCTAAAAAGTGATTAAAAAGAAAGAACTGTAGTTTCCCACACAGATGATGGCATGGCCTTTCATATGTCATTTATCAGTCAATGGGATTTTTTCAGTGCTGCCCATTTCATTTGTCTCTATGGCTCAGTGACACAATCAAAAATACACAGCAACTTACCCAAAAATGGTTTAGATCTCATATTTGGCACTGAGACTCTTGAACCAGAGAGCTAAAGGAGTTGCTGGAAGGACCAACAAGCTTAGTGATGGATCTTGAGACACATCCCCTCAGGGATTGCTCTGTTGTTATTTCAGCAGGTGGTACTATCTGCTTTGGTATTTCATCACAGGGAAATCTTGTTGGGAAAAGACCTATTGTTTTTTAAGTTAGTTAGCACGTATGAAAAAGAGAAAACATTTACTTTGTTTCTCAACAAAAAAAGAGTATCCCTGAAATTGTGGAGAAGAGAATGCTCCAGGGACACCTCATGGCAGCCTTCCAGTACCTTCCAGTACCTCAGTGGGGACCTACAGGAGAGCTGGAGAAAGACTGCTTAAAAGGGCATGCAGTGACAGGGCAAGGGGGAATGGCTTCAAACTGAAAAAGGGTACGTTTATACTGGATGTTAGGAAGAAATTCTTTACTATGAGGGTGGTGAGACAATGGAACAAGTTGCCCAGAGAAGTAATGAATGCTCCATCCCTGGAATTGCTCAGGGCCAGGCTGGGTGGGGCTCTAGGCAACCTGGTCTAGTGGAAGGTGTCCCTGCCCAGGGCAGGAGGAGTTGGAACGAGATGATTTTTAAGGTCCCTTACAACCCAAACCATTCTATGATTGAAATAGGAATGATGCACAGTGAAAACAAAGGCTCTGATGGAATGAGACCTCTGTGAGTACTATTCATATATACTGTGTCTTTACACTTGATCAGTCTCTCTGACTACCTAAAGTTTCTTATTTCTGCTACGTGACCAAACTTATTCCATAGAAACTTTTCTCATCCTTGTGCTTTACTTTTTTCACTGTCATTCCCAAACTTGAGGGCCACACATTAATCAGCTGAGAAAGGGTGTGTTGTCTAGGGTTCAGGCAAGAAATATTAAAAGCAGTTATTGCTGCTTTAGGCAGAACTTGTGCAGCTCTTTTCTTCACAAGTTTCACTCCAGCAGTTAGTGTTTTAACCAGGCCTTTCGTGTTCCCTCCTGAATCCTGCCGGCAGCACAGAGGAGCCTGTCAGTACTGCTGGCAGAGCAACTCATTGACTTTCATGAACTGGATGTGACCCATGGACTGCTGAGTTAAAGGTCATGCTGTAGTTTTTCTCTTATGTAATAAAAAAAAAAATGAAAACAGCTCTTCAGTTAACAAAACTAAGGGAGACCAGCAAATATGTGTAATGTTATTAAGCAGGATAGGTTCCCTCAACACACTGTGTAGTCTGAGGGAATGTTTTTCTTGTATGGTGAGATCCATAAATCTGAGGCATGTTGTTTCTATGCTGAAATGTGAGATTTGCCACTAATGTGCCTCAGGTTCATCCTGAACTGATGCAGCTCTGCCCCCATTGCACAACTTGGCACACCTGTCCTATTAGCATCAGGCATTAGTGTTTCCTAATGGAATTCTTTTGTGACTACAAAGTAGGCTTTGTACATCTGAAAAACCCCCACCAAACCCAAAAAACAAACCATCAAATCCTAAACAATTTGCATTGATTAATCGGATTCATATCTTGCTTAGTCAGCAGATGGTATATATTGATAGGCTCTGACATTCAATACAGCTATTTCCATGGACAAGTTTCAGCCCTCGATCCTGTGTTGTTGGCTTATGAACATAGAATCCAAGCTCTGCCTTTGAAGGGAAATTTACTACCACATCACCTATGCTTTAAATTACTATAAGGCAGCTCATTTAGTACTCATTTGTTCATGAAGCTGCCAGAAAATGTTCCTCTCATTTGAACAAACTTGAGGCTATTTTAAGAGTTCAGCATCTGAAGGCAGGTCTTTTCAGCTTAACCTAATGCAATCCAGTAACTATTTCATTATGCAGAAGGCACTGATCCTGGTTGGCAGGTGAACAAAGCAGGATGCTAGAATCCTTGACAAATGCAGCATGGCTGTAGCCTGTAAAAACAGGGAGGTGGTTTAATAGCTGGACTTGAGAGGGGAACTCAAATGCTGAAAAATGCTCTAGTGCGTCCTACTATTTTGACTGTGTGGTAATACACACAGTTGAAGCACAATTCTGAGAGATTAAAAAAGGATAGAAGGGTTTCTAAGGTATAACCATAAATCAATTATAAATAAAAAATACATAAATCTATAAATCATACTATAGAATTCTGTGTCAAGAATAAATACAAATGTTTTTATATGAGGAATGCTGATAAAACAGACATTTTCAAAGATGGAAGGCTGATTGGAGATGGACAGATGAATATTTCACACAGGTCAGGATTTTCAGATGAGTCTTTGTCCATCAAATCACAATCAGATAAGCTCTCTCTTCCCACACAACATCTTGGTGCTTGGATTACAGAGCACCAAGGAAATGCAGGCTGGAAATTGGCAAAACAGACTGCAATACTGATGTGGCCAAACAAGCAGTAGTATCTAGCGCTTACCAGAAGGTGAAATCTCTGCTATGCCTAACAAAAACAAACCTCATAATGTCTTGCACATTAAGACACAAAAAGAAGCTGTCATCTTCATCAGAAGGTGACACATTTTGATAAGAAGGAACTCATCTCCAGCACTGAACAGACCACACTAACTCTCACCAGACTAGCATTACTGGAATAACTTGAGTAGGATAACTGCAGATACTACTCTGGGAGGGCTCATTTTTATTTAGTTGTTATTCCTGTGCTGTTGCATCCAACACTTGGATGCTACTACTTTACAAGAATTACCAAATCGCTCTCTTCATGTCTTCAAGATGAAGTACATGTAGGAGCTTCCATAAGAGAATTTCTGTCTTCTCAAACTGGAATTCCAAAACCAAGCCTCTTTAAAATCAGTTCCCTAGTCCAACCTGCTGCATACTCTGTCACTCTGTCATGCAGTGCTGCTCCCTTCACTGCACGTGTGGCACTCTGTAAATCCCTGGCACTGAGATGTCATGATGCAAGACTACCAGGATTTTTTTAAGTAAAATTGCAAAAGCTTGTTTTGAATTCTCTTATAGAGAGTCGGGGTGGGGGTTATAGAGGGGGAAATCCCCATTACACTCTACAAAATAATGTTCTCATTTTCTGTCATTGCCTGGCCAGGCCACATTCATGCCTGTCTCTAGGTGTGATTTTGGCCAACAGATGGCTTTTCTGGCCTGTGTCAGCAGCTACCAATTCACGTCCACAAGGAAAGGAAACTTTTGCAAGTTTGAATGTATCAGCCCCAATCTCATTTGTATATCTATACTGTCACCCTGAAATAAATGGATGCATAATGGAGAGCCTAAGAAGCCTAACCCTAGGTAGGGTTAACTGCAAATCTAGTTCAGCTCAGGGTAGGGAGTGCCTGTACCCAGACAGCCATGTGCAGCTCTGCTCTGTTTTAACCTGGTTTCTGTTGCTGGAGTATTGCTGCCAAGTACGGATTGTGTTTGGGTGAGGAAATTTAGGTGGTAAAGGCATTTCCCCTGTGCCAGGTGGTTCAGTACAAAAGAACGTGTTCTAAGAGAACTTTTACTTTGACCTGTGCATGTACGTGCCAGTCCTGTTGTGCAAGATCTTGCTGACTGGCCAGACCATAAATCTAGTACAAAAGCACTCGCAGAGCCTTCCCATGCCAGCAGGTGCAGTTGCCATTTTAACAGGATAAAATTTTAAGGCAGATTTTGTCCATGCATTGTCTAAATCTTCAAGGAAATCCACTATTCCTACTCCTAAATGAAGCCAGTGGAGCTTGAGAAAGGATCACCCGAAAGGATGAAGTACTCCAGAATCTGAGTTATCTTCTTTGTGAACCCAGTTTATTTTACAATAAAAATTACAAAGAAAAACTAAGAATTCAAGCACAGCACTGGTAACCTGTATTGAATTTTTTAAAATATTATGGAAATGCATGAAGTGTTATTAGATCTCCTGAATCCTCAAGACATGCTACACTGAACGCAAAGTAAAGGTGCATACAAAACTGCTTTTCTGCTGAGAGAAATCAGTTACTTGAAGTTTCTCATAAAAAACCCCCGTTTTGAAACGTGTGCCACCCAGGGCAATTTCACTTTAAAGGGAAAAGACCAAGCAATTTTCTAAACATAGTCCCCCTGAGAAGTTGGAAAAAAGAAAATTACACCTGAACTAGAGACATCCTTTTGAATAAATACTGAAATTTTACTAGGTGCTCCCTGAGGAAATTGTTCTTTAAAGGTCTTACACCTTCAGCAGCTAAAATCTTTTCAGTTCTCTTCTTGATAATGTTTCCTATGACAAATAACTCAGGTTTTCCTTGCTTAAGCCACTTCACGGAATTATAAAGTGCCCACATCTGTTGTTGAAATACCAGGTTTGCTGAGGAAATGCTCAGGCGACTCCACAGAAAATATCAATGGCTCTGTGCTGTTAAGACAGCCATATTTCATTTTTTGAATCTTCCCATGCTACAGCAGAGACCTCTAAACTATCCACTCTGGTTCTGTGCGGAGCTGCAAAGGCTCAAGCAGACACAGTTCCAGGTAGACACAGGTGGGGTCTTTTTTTCTTCTAATATATTAAAGTATAGAAATAGATAAAGTACAATTTTACTTACTCTGAGATGTCTGACTAACCGTGACTGCTAGAACAACCAGAACAGTGACTAAGTGCACATCCATTCCTCCCAGGAGCTGCGGGAACACAGCTGCAGAGCAGGTGAGCTGCAGGACTAACACCTGACCCTACCTCCCGGCTGCTGGGGATGAATGTGGCTTAAAGCCCCACCCTGAGCAGCAGCTTGACGTCGGCTCCGTCCTGTGTGGCACTATGGACTTCAGTAGGATTCCTCTTCCCAGCTGTAGACACGTGGTTAAGTGTTTTGCCAGATGAGAAAATAGCCTGTATTCCACAGAGTGCCCCAAGATGGTACTGCCTTACAGCTGGATCCTCACAATCCTCGCTGATGAGGCTCTTCAACAACAGAAATGCCAAGAGTAGAAATATTTCAGAAACAACTCCTTGCAGGATTAGGGCAGAAGGACAAAACCCTTTTCTACTAGGTATCATCCCCATGAAAGCTAAACATGCATTGTTGTGAGCCAAACCTGCTGCAGTATAAAGAGGTACAACCTCAAGGAAACGCTTAGCCTTGCACCAGACTTGCATTTGACCTGTGCTGTAAGGATCGCTGAGCAAGAGCTGTGCTACTTGTCATTTAGCACTGGTTCAAACCTTCCAAAACCCAAAAAAAGGTCACTGTGCAGTCTCAGACTGAATTGAAGGTTGTGGCTGTGTGGGTAGCAAGCAGTTGCTGTACTCCACCAGTCTGTCGGCATTGATCTTTCCCAGGGCTGAACCAGAAAAATCAGTTTGGGAATTCCCTAGGCTGCTCAACCAAGCTCATCTTTGCTCTTATACAGCCATTCGTACCATTCCGAAATTTCCAGAATACAAGTTAGAAGAAATTGCTAACCTCAGGGACTTTAATCTCTACTTACACTGTCCCAACACCAGTTTTGCAATTCTATCTAATAATAAATTAATATAGTGCAATCAAACCTTCTGGCTATCAGTGTTTTACTTCATAGCTCTTGGTTTCTTCTTGACACTCTTATCTACCAGGATAAGAGACTGGGGCAAATGCAGAGTACAACACTTTGAAATGCAAGTCTACTGTTAAGAGGAAAAACAGTAGAAGATAATGATGTGTGCTGTTTAAAATATGATTTCAGGGAAGTAATTTATATTGAAATCAACAAGCTGATTCATTGTCGCTATTTAACTACAGTGAAAAATCTGTATTAGAAAAGCTAAACCACCATAAATATAAATAAAAGCTCACAATACTTTTATTAACTTGAACCTACATAAGAACAAGACTATTCTCAGGATTAATGTTCTTCAGAGTAGCATGAAGAGGAACAAGCTAGATTAAAAGAAATACAAGGAGACAGGTGTTACTGGAGTAACATGGTAAAGAAACAGCTTCAGTCAATATTAGATTCTGTATTCCAGTGTTTGGTTGACGCTGCAAACTGGGGTGCTTTGTTTCCCTGCTGATAATTAATTAGTTTGCTCTGGCAAATGCTTTGCATGGGATCTCCAGGCACAGTTTTAAAGGTCTAATACAGATTACAAAAGTCTGCATGGAGTACAAGGAGATGTAGCAGTGATGGGGATGAAGGAAGAACTGAAGCAGTCTGTGTTTCTTAAGACTGGTTTCCTATGTGACAAGTTTGAAGTGTTTCCAGGAGGTTGCTCAGACACAAGCACCTGCTATGTTCTCAAAAACACGAAGTAAATACAGGTATTTGCAGGTATTTATTTTCTCTGCTGCTGTCAACAAACAACAGCATACTGAATAAAACTTACTTTTTTCAGCTTGAACTCAAGTTTTACATCTTATGTTCCCTTGGAGTTCATGGTCTCATTTACAGTCCAAAATAATGTAAATGGTTTTTAACTTCAACGGGAAAGTGCAGCAAGGAAGCTATGATTGTGTCAGACCCGGAACATGCTTTCCACTTTATGGAGGCTATATAACGTGTCAACAATTTAAAATGCTAAACCTAATAGAACAGGAAAAAATGTAAAATGAGGAAACAATGCTGATTTATGAGATTGAGAAATTAAAAATAAAAACAAAGTCAGAGAACAATTGCAAATATTGTTCTATGGCTCCACAGGAATGCACAGGCAGCCATCCAATTCAAAAAGGAAGAAGGAGTTAGCCAGAAATTCTGTTCCAAGAACTGGGCTGATATAGTTGACAGTGGCATTAGTTACAAGTATAGCTGAAAGAAGGCGAAGAGTTTTATTGACATATTGACTTGGATTGCATTCAAAGCTCAAACCAAAGTGCTAACCTGCAGGCAGAAAGAGCTGCAAATGAGTAGCTATACATACTTCTATCATGAGAAACAAAGTAAATTCTTGTTTTAATCCTTTTTGAAGTTCTACCTTCTCTTTGTGAATAGAAGGTTTTTAACCTAGGAAGGTTAAAACGGACAGCGCTTTTGATCTGACACTTCAATTTTTGAGCAAAGGTTAATGATTGTAACTTCTTCTACACTAATATGCATTTTAATATAACACCCTCAGTTATATATACCTTTCTCCAGTTATTCAGGTGGAGGCAATAGTAAATGGTTCATCTATAACCTACTCCTTGCTGTCAGACAATGACGACAACTAAACCATGGACTCAGTCTGCTAAAGCAGGACAATTTATGTTAAAACAACTTTGGATCTTTGCTGTTTTCAGCAAACTTAATTTGATGAAGGCTTCTGATATACTGATAAATGCAATAGGCTTATCACAGTTCTTCCTATTCGTAAATGGTCACAATCATCAACTCACAATATTTTTTTCTTTCTAGACTGACTTAAATTAGGAATGGACAGATTTCACAAAATTGTACTTTGGACTTCAAATGTCTCCACTTGCTTGCACAGGCATCAAAATCCCAGACTGTGACTTTCTCAGATGTCTCCTATTCTAGACTGCATTGACTGGCCCTGTGCCTGCCATAAACCCCCTGACTTTAAAATTCTCTGCATAACTCTCATTTTGTCTCCTGCATACCAGAAATTTATCTCTGGGTAATTTATTTTTTTGGGGAAAGAAAAAATAGTCCAGAAGAAAATTTTGAGCTGTGAACATTATAAATGGTAAATTCACTTGCTAAGATGCAAGCCAGCCAGATTTAGTCCTCTGCCAGAAACAGAGGGACACATTCATTTCTCAGGAAAGCTCTCCAACAGCCAGCTAAGGCCTCATCAGGGTGTATTTTACACTCAGTACTCTATCTTTTTGTGACATAAAACCAAGAAGAAACTTGAGGTGGGACTGGAGCACCCATTTCCCTTCTATCAGGTGAATTTACAAACAGATAATGCTCTCATGCTCCTGCTGTGCTTAGCCTCTCCAGGGCTCTCTGGTGCAGAGAATTACAGCACTTGGCAGGAGGAACTGAGAGGCTTGTCCCTCTCTGTGCTGTTGTCTGGCACTTAGGGCATGGACCTCCCACTCCCTGACTGCTAAATTATGATAGGATAGGATGAAAGTTGAGTTCTTTGGAGGAACGCAGGGTTTGGTACTGCAAAAGATATTTCAGGCATTACAGACCAAGAAGGCAAAGGAGCCAGCCCTGTCTGCAGTGCTAAAACTGCAGAGAAGTACCTAGTATTTTCCATTATCCACTTCATTAAAATGTTCATTAGAGGCATTTTGAATTCCATCTGAAGCAGCTGTCACAGACACATAGATATAGGCAGACACACATATGTCCCCTTCAGGCATTTTACCTGAAGGTGTTTCTGCCAGCCTTAACCTCTTCCTGTGGCAGCTGCTGTCATCACTAATGGAAAGAGCACAGAGAAAGCCCCTGCCACCAGTACACAGCAAATAGGGAGTGATCCTCACAGAGAAATGCTTTGGAGGACAAACCATAGGAGGAGGAGGGAATGCTGTGGCACAGCTGCTAACAGGGATGAGAAGCTGACTGGCATTCAAAAGAGAACTGAAAATCTCTTTGAAGTGAGAACTGTGAGAAAAGCTGAGGCTGGTACAAGTTCTATACTGTCTCTCTGTGAAGGCAAGAAACACAGACTGCAGGGAAGATGGGCATGAAAATG
>JAWWMO010000096.1:56872192-56882246 GCA_035047845.1 Dendrocincla fuliginosa | reverse complement strand
TAGTACATTACATTTTACATTACATTTTAAACTAGAATATAAACTGATAGGAAATGTGTTCACTCATTCTGTCATGGCCATGAAGGAATTAGGAGAAATTTTATCTTATTTCTCCAGAACTGGGGAGAAGAAACATTTCAACATTTTTCCTTTAACCTGGCAACTATTAGTACCTACTTCTTAATGCAGCAATACATTAAAGCAGGAATAAAAGAGCACAGTTCTAAAGTAGATCAGAAAACGCTCACACTTCCTTCAATTTTTGACGTTCAACTTGAAATTACTTGGAAAAAGTTTAGATTGGCATACTAAATGAACCAATGAAATACCTAATATTTTAGTGATATGTACATACATTGTGCACAAAGTCATTAGCGTGTTTGTAAACCATATTTTGTGTAATTCATGTGCTTTTTCGCATTCACATATAAACATATATATATATAATAATGCATGCAGTAAAGTACAAAGTCATTATGGTTTTAGTATCTTGGTTTATTTTTGTCATGGTTTTGCTATACATTGCAAGCATCAATGCAGAGTTGAAAATACCAGTCAATTTGAAATGTACATGAAACACTGGTAAGGACTTGCTGGGCAATTCACCCGTAACAGGCAGGTGAATCTGCTAGGTGACTTGTTCCAGTAGGATACTCTGCCTGGTGTGGGGGATAAAACAACTCTACCAACACTCTGTTTGCAAAGATACCAGTGATGAATGGAGAAGGGGCTGTCCTGCTGCTTTTGGGTGTGGAATAACGTTGAAACCAGCCTGACTCATCAGTCCTGGAGTTAAACATCCTGACAGTGAGGTGAAGCTGTGGCAGACCTGGTAAAGCCCCTGATAAAGGAAAACCAAGTAATACTACTGATAAACTGATCTAAAGATGCTGAGCTGACACAGCTGATCTGGAAACATATGGCCCAGTCCCACTTTTTAATGCGATGGGCTTGTAACATGCCCCTTTCTGGAGTATGTGCAGATTCCTCCCTTGAGTGGGGATGCCCCTCAAGCCCTGGAGCCTGAGAGAAAGAGATTTGTCCACGGTCATTGGTATGGCTGAGTAACATCAATCTCGACTTCATAACTGCTTTTGATAGCTTTGATATAATTGTTTCAATAGAATTGCTTTAATATAATAGCTTCAATATTGCTTCAAAAATAGTGCACTGCACTATACTAGTAGTTATAGCTACCAATACTGTGCAGTAAATAATTTTGATTAAGATCTTTTAGTCTAATCATCATCATAATAAATAATTTCTATAGAAATATATTTGGTTTGCCATCCTTAATCCTGTTGGACAAAGTTGTATAAAGGTTCAACTCCACATGTACAATCCTTTAGACATAAACTGTTGGCAAAGTCTGGGGCAGAGGTTGGATCTAGCCATACGGACTCTTCTCTGAGAAGTTCAGAAAGCAAGAGGGTCCTTTCTGCTCCTCGTGAGTCAATGGGGAGGCTTCTCTAATAAACTTTGCCTGAAGCTCCCACTCTGCCTGTGACACACGGGCTGAAACAAACACTTAAGTTCTCCCTTGTCCTCTACTCTGTTTACACACAAATTACAGCATTACATGCAACATCTCAGTTTACCTCCAAAAGTTGCCAGTGGCCTCAGCTAACGTTGCCTAAGTGTCAGGTTGAGGTGTGAGACTGCCATGTATATTTGGAGAGAGAGAGAAGAAAGTAATGTTACAAGTGCTTGCTATTTTCCTTAACACATTTCCAAGTGGCGTTCACCCACTGCTGTGGTAGAACTGGTGTAAGCACATGACCAGAAAAAATACTACTTTGAAATACAGCTGACAATTATTATAAAAACTCACACAAAAAGAGCTAGAAATACAGAGAATGAAAAGATGTGGTTTTAAACTACTGAAGACATCCCCATTAACTGATCCTTAAAAATAGCTAGAACAGTACAGTACCAATCTTAAGGACCACTGGTGGACATATAGTTACCAAAAATGCTACACCCACAATCTAAAAGTGAGAAAGTGCAATACCCCACTTTGCTCCTATATACATTTCCCTTTGCAACAAACCTGGATAAAGCACAAAATTATACAAATATTATACCATGAAACAAGAATACAGAAATTTTTTTACACAGACTTCAGTATTCATTCCTTGCACAAAATATATTCATTATTGGCATTTCATAGCCTGTAGTTTACAATACAGGATAGAAGTAAATAAATGAGCAGTGCTCCTCTAGCAAATTATCATGCCTTTGGATAAAGGACAGTCTTGCTCTGAGGGCTCTAAAGCAAGGCATTTCTTTTGCTGTTTCTGGAAAACTATGTGACAGAAATCCATAGCACAAGGATAACCCTTTAAGGAATGTTCTGCTTTTCCAATCTTCTTTCCAGAAGAGAAACCTTTTATTAATTTTATAATAAAGGCTTAACAGGCCCACTGTACTGTCAGCCAAGTGCAGAGACTATTCTTCTGGTGGACAGACACACTTTAAAGGGGTGAAACACTTTCCCTAATTAGGACAGTGTCCTGCAAAGACCCACGGAAGGTCTCCAGTTACTCATTAGCCAGCTATCCCAACTAATAATTTGTTTGGGTTTTTCTTTTTGTACTTTATACTAGCACATATTTACTAATGTAAATGTAGTATTAACACATCACCTAACGTTGGCACCCCCTGGTAACTTAGGTTCATCACATACCCTATATATGCTCTTCCATAAAAATAATCCCTTTTGACAGCTATTCATTACAAACTGGAGTAGTTAAGGCCCCATTTCTTTAATGGGCAATGGAGTTCAATTAATAAAAACATTAAAAATTATTAATAGACATTCTCAGCTTGTACACTGTAAACTAGACATGAGTCTAGACAGTCTTGTCTAGTTAGACAAGACCAGACAACTTTTGAGACTTTTTCTGAGAAATTCTGTAAATGGAAACTGAGTAGTCCGCAGTGCAAATTACTATCTCATAACCCTGCAGCATAGTAACATTTTCCTCAAGAAACTTACTTATGAGGAAATTTCTATTTCTATATAATAACAACCATAATAGTAATGCATTTTATTTTCCAATTATGAGGATGATGTTGCACTTAATGGAAAATGACATTTACAAGTACAGTAGTAATGCCTTTAAGCAAACTCACATTTTGAGTAATTTTTGTATTCTCATACCTTTCACAATCTTTCCTAAAGTTTATGTTTTACTTTAATAAATAATTGCCTTCACATAACCTTTAAATATTTACTAAAATTCTGAGTTTCAAATTAAATAGTATTCATAATTAGTGTATTTTTAAAAATTAAAAACAATTTGGCCAACACTTCATAATATTATAACCAAACTGTCTTCTCCTTTATGACCACATAAAGGAGCTAGTGATTATTTGCAAATTCAGTACCAAGCAACTAGAGGGGAATAGAATTTAATAAAACACTACATGATAGCAGGGTTCAAAGAGGTGTGGCTAGACAGCTGCACAATGTGAAATACAGACAGCACGTTGTTTAAAACAGTCCAATACAAGAGTCCAGGAGGACTCTTAACAAATAAATATATTCAAAAGGATGACACATTTTTTTTACAAGTGCCATAAACTACTAAATCCCCAGTAATACTTAGCATTTATATAGTACTTTACATTTTTTAAAGCTCTATACAAATGCCATTTAGATTAAATGTATTCTCTAAAGGCAGAATACAAATCCAAAGTGAATGGTGATCAGAAGAATGACACCATAAAGTAAAATGTAATGCAATTACTACAGAGAGGGACTAAGTAATTTAAAAATCAGCTAGCTATGCATGAGCTATCATGGGGGACCGCATGCTTTACAAGGGGAATGTACAGATATAAAATTATAATTACTCATTTAATAGATTCTGTGACCACAAGAAATTGACACAGGGGCTATAATTGGCTCTACAACCTTAAAATGCCTAATCTGGAAGGTGTAGGAAACCTAAGGAAACCCCTTCAGTGACAGGCAGATTATTTCTAGTGATAATAAAATGGCCTTTAAAAGCCATCATTCTTATACATCAATGTGGATTCCATGTTTTATAGACATCAATTCTCTAGTGCCTGTTAGATACATGACGAATGAACATAGATGAGGTAAAGATGCTGTAATTGCCACATACAGCCAGTATGGCAAAGGAGGAGTTTTTCCAAATGGGCAGATCCAGAGGCCATGACGAATCCCATCACGGACATGATGAGAAGTCCAGGATATGAACAACATCCAGGGAAGAAAGCACCATGAGTCCTTAAGCCTGAAAAGGTGCATAATAAACTTTAATGCCAGAGCCACAACAGGAATCACGGTAGAACAGTGAAGAAGTGGTCTCCGTGGAAGAGTCAGAGCAGCCTGCAGGAAAGAAAAATATAATTGGCAGTGGCTACAATTGTGACAAAGGAAGAAAAGTGTCACGGGTGTCTACAGGTGTACTGTCAGGTGACTAAGTGGCAGCACAAAGAAAAAACATTCCTTTCCACTGCACTTAATCCAAATCAGCAATATGACTATTTTATGCATGAGAGCTGTGTGCTGCTCTGTCGCTCTAGTGTATGATATGAATCATGCATCTTACTGAGCATTACTGACAGCAAAACAAGGAGGGAAAGGGAGATCTATCCTATTTGACATATAATCATGTGGTATGCAGAACTTGTAAAATCTACTGCACTGATTATATGTATTTAATTTTAAGGTAGTTAAAAGGAAAACAACCACCCAATACACTTGAAATATTTAATATGCTTTACTTGAAATAAATCATATGCTTTAATAACATTTATTTTCAAAAACACATTCTATATTTTACTACAGTTAGCATCTTTAAAGTTGTTTCAGTTGCACAATGTTTAAAACAAACCAGTAATTTTCAATACAATAAAAAATATTTTTATTTAAAAAATATTTATTTAATATTTTTATTTAAAAAAAAAAGTAGATAGTGATATAGGCTATTGACTTGTCTCTATTTCTGCACTTTGAAAAAATCAGTAGCGAAGTCTAAATTAGTCTTTTCTCTCTGCCCTATTAAGATTAGGTGCCAACAGCAACACAATGAGTAAGATTTTTAATGTTACTTATGTACACAGTTCAGCAGTATTGGTGGAAATCTTTATCCATTCTTGCAAAGGTGATGCTTAAATTTTTTTTCCTAGAAATTTAGATGCAGGGTTGTTCATACAGCAAACCTGCATGTTCAGTTTTAGTGAGAGAAGACCCTATTTTATAACTGCAATACAGCTGTTATGCTTCTGAAATGCTGTTGCCCAAGAACAGTCTGTTCCCATTTTCACATCCTGTGACTAGAGAAACACTTACATCCTTGAGTTGCCAAGCCCGAGGGACAGACAGGTAGCTCTGCTTGACAATATAAACTCCCTTTCTCCTAACATGACAATTTGCTAGTATTTAGAAAACAACAGATCTTAAAGAAAAGTAAAAATTGAAGTTACAACAATTTTCTGCCTTAAACCTCATGGAAAAAGTTGCAAACCAAATTTATTCACCAATGACCTTTTCCATTTGCCTACATATTCAATCAGGTGCAAGATTATCTTGAAGTTCCTGCTCCTCCAGCCCCTCTCACACACTGTGATGAGCAGATGGAGCCAGGAGACATGCAGGAGAACCCACGCAAACTCTTTCCTCACAGAGACACTATGGATGTCATGCAGCAACGCAGGCCCCCTCATCCCTATTCAGTGAAGTTTCACAAGCCTGAACTCCTGAGTTTATAGAAACATACTCAATGCAACATGTATAGCAACATAGCATTATATTACAGTAATCATGTTAAAAATATTATAACATAAGCAATGGTATATGAATTGTGTTTGTGCAAAGCTTATTCTCCAATTCCAGACAATTCCTGTGCAGCCCAGGTTGGTCAGCAGTGGCACATGAACCGCTGTGTTATGTATGTTTGCTGGTAGAATCTTGTTTGCCACTGACTGCATTTTCTATGCTTTCAGAAGTCGGTGAGTCTTCAATAGCAATACAGCAATTTCTGCAAGTCTGTTCTGCAACGTGAGGGTCTGGGCCATAATCCTGGGGAACACTGGGAGAAGCCCATCATGCCATGTCAGCAATCCTGACTGACAACAGGCTGCAGCAACTATCACCTTTAGAGCTACTCAGGTTATTCAAACACTGATTCCTGGATTCTTCTACAATTTCTGTGCACAGTAAAAACCACACGGAACACAAAGAACTATGAATTCCAAGTAGTGAAGTTCTAGATTTTATACTTCTTGCAAAAATAATGTGGGCAAAAGGGCAGATCACATGGTACTTGGCACGTGAGTATTTATCAAAGCAAACATGTAAATGCCATAGATATTTACCCCGAATACTCCAGAAAAATAAGGATGACCATGGAAAACAGAGCAATTCCAGCAGTGAGCTGCATCAGCAGGAACAGAAGTAGATGACTGGAATACTGTGAAGGCAGCAACTGGAGGCAGACGGAAACATCGCCTTGTGCTGCACAGAAAGGTTACTTAAAAAAATTAACCCATCATCAGATTCAAAAGTGATGATGAAATGCTTTATAGATAATTGTGTAATGTGAAAAATACTATTGTTACTACAATAATAGTGGTGTGGCTAGCTAATTATACTTCTTATTAGTGAGCTAGTTATTTCTTACATAAGCAGTAAACATTGTAGTCTCTTAAATCAGTTACTCTTAATCCTGCAATTTAAAGATGAAGAATGGGACTGTAATCAACAAATACATAGTAAAAAAGTATCTAAAAAATACATAGTAAAAAAAAGTATCCCACACAGTAATAAATTACAGCCTGAAATTAGGACATGAAACTGAAGAGGTGCATCACACTAAACTGAGGAAAGAAAATTCAGACACTACAATCAGATCTAGCTTGCCAGACAGCACAATGCAGAAAAGTTTATGGGAACTACATGACATCACAAACCAAAGAGACTCTGACGGCATGGCAAGAAAACATAAAACTTGTAACAGGTTTGTTTTTTTTTTCTTTTTAAAAAGACAGAAGTGTGTCTATGTGTCATTGAAAGGAATTAATCTCCGCTATTTGGCTCAAATGAAGTCTCACCTAAAATACTGCCCATGGCTTGGGACAGGGCCCTTTCCAGATAATTCAGGCAAAAGGCAATACAGAGGAGATGAGTAAAACAATGAGGTTTAGAAAACATAAATCCAGCCCTGTAAGATTTCTTTTTTTGCAAGTTATTTTAGTTGAGAAGAGAGTTTTTGTAAAGCATAATGGCTTTGCAATTTGTAACGCTGTTTCTGCTCTAAGTCAAGGGACCTAAACTGCATATGTTTCACAGGTAAACATCCTTTATTAGCCCAATTAACATATGGAAAGAGAAGAAGTTTGTAGGCAAATCACTTTGGAAAACCCTTTGGACATCTTGTCTTCTCCTTATCCCAGTTAAGTAAGTTTGGCTACTGAAAGGACTATGATTCCAGCATCCACATGGTGTGTTTCTGATGTGAAAAACATTTTTGAGCAGAGCATAGAAATCAGCTGTCTTTTGCAGAAAAACCTTATAGAATAAGAAAACAAGATCTAATTGTCAACAATAATAGCCTGGATTAGAAAATTGATTGCTAGCTGCTTGGGAAATGAAACAACACAGAAACAAATTAAACCATGAAATTACAGAAATTTACTTTGTTTTGGATACACAAATATTCTCCATCATGGAAAGTGTTAAGAATATTTAACCTTGTCTCGCTGAAAGCAGCAGAGACAGGACACCTCCCACCTCAATTTTCCAAACAGGCACTGGTGAAGAGAGACATCTAGTGTTCACAATTAAGAAAAAAGTACTGGAAATCATCTCAAATGCATGAAAAAGCAGCAATACAATTTTAATAATACTTTCTAATAGCAAGTCATTCGTTACTTGCATTTACTGATTTTAAAATATGAAAATACACATGAGAATTACAGATTTAAATTCTACTCCATAATGTTAATATTATAGGAACCATTAATCAACCAGGCTCAAGGGTGGACATAAAGGGAACAGAGCCAGGCTAATGGTAGCCACTGACAGAGTAAGAGGCAATGGGAATGGACTGAAACACAGAAGTTCCTCGTGGACGTAAGGAAACACATTTTCACTGTGGTGGCGATTGTGCATGGGAACCAAACATGCTACTCGAAGAGATCGAATGAAATCAAACAGCAGCTCTATCATTTACTTTTCAGATATTTAGACCCCACATTTCAGATATCTCTACCCCTTACTGTAAGCAGGAATGGAATAACCCACCTCACACACAACAGTGTGCAAGGCAGCACTTAACTGCCTAGCTTGGATAACAAAGCAACTACATGATACACAAAGGGTAGCACATACAGGGGCTTCCAGAACTCTTTTTTCTATAGCCTTCTGAATACCAGAAACTTAACAGTAGGTGTAAAATATTTTTACAGCTTTTAAATTCATAACAACTGCATATAAATATAATTCCTATAGATCTACTAAAATATATTTGAATAAATTATTGGAACTTTTGAACAGTGATAAAGATATAAGTAAGTTACTGATCTATCAACTTACCTTCAGTGACAGGGAACCAGCAAGAAAGAAGTGGTCCACGTCAATGACAGAGGCAAGGAAGCCAGCCAGAGTGACCTCAGTGAAGTCACTTTTCTTCCTGAGTCCAATCACTATCGCCCAGGACCACATTCCCAGTATACCATGCACTGCATTATCAGAGAAGGCTCGGAGCCAGTCATTTTGCTGAATGAAGGAAAATTGTAGAAGTCTGTCTGCTACAAAGCAGAATATCCCCAAACCTAGACTGGAAATAACTGAAGCTGTGCTGAAAGTCTGGAGGAGAGCATGGGCCTTTTCAGTCTCAGATGCCATGACAAAAACCATGTCAGAGCACACAAAATGTCATCGGAATACACACTGTGCATTGTCCTTTGTATCGTCAGTTGTTCTGTAAATGTCAGAGATCAGAAAGAAAATTATTAAAGAAAAAATCCATTAGCACAAAGCATTTATCACAGATACAACTGAGCATAAAAAACCCAAATTCAATGTCTGTACTTAATATTCCTAGGGAACGTTTCATTTCAGTTAATTTGTTGACTTGAACATTACTTCTGAATTAAAACACTTGTCCTGTTTTAATTAGAGCAAGCACAAGTAACATGAAAAGCTCTAATTCCACTTACTGCAATCTTGAATTTTACAAAGTAATTTGAAGCATGTCTATGATAATACATTTCAAGATTCCTTCTGGTCCTGAATACACGGCATTAATCCAATTAAATGCTTTACACTGTAACAACAAAAGGTGATTCAGTATGGAGGATTCCTAGGACTGATGCTCAAAAATCCCAGATCTCTCAGTACAACAACTGTTAAAACTGAGTTTTTAATCTATTATCCTAATCACAATTTTAACTTACATACTTTGCAAACATATGTATTATGACCCTGATACCCCTTCCCAAGAAACTCCTTGTTCAGCTTGGAGACTGGAATGTTGAACCACTGAAATATCTTCTCTCTTTGTGATAAACACAGACAACAACCATTCAGTCAAGCAAAGTAACCCAAATTGACTCCCTACAGGACAAAACTACATGTGCTTTTCCTTAGGATGTGCTCCAGCAGCAAACTCTGCTGTCACTTTTAGAACTATTGTCTGCCACATGACCTTCACAACTCCTGCTTTTGCAGAGGAAAAAAAAAAAAAAGAAAATTAGCTAATCCCAATAATTTTATTTTTCAAAACTTGACTTGCAATTTGAAAATCAAGGTACTGCTATACTCCTCAATAATAATTTTAAAGTTCTTAGAACCTCCTTATGTTCTGTAACCCTCTGATACGAGGTGATGTTTTGGGAATAATTACTTAACTTAAATAATTGCTTAGTACCTCCAAAAAAATTTCAAAAAATATTCAAGATCTTAAAAACACCCCCAGCCCACTCCTCCAAAACAATTATAAGATACCTGAATTACAAAGACACAGTACTCATTTCAGTGATAACATTAAAAAGGACACTTTCAAAACAAAAATCCTCA
>JAWWMO010000096.1:56840043-56857402 GCA_035047845.1 Dendrocincla fuliginosa | reverse complement strand
GAGTGCGCCCGAGTCCGGCCCGAGTGCGCCCGAGTCCGGCCCGAGTGCGCCCGAGTCCGGCCCGAGTGCGCCCGAGTGTCTGCAGGCTCAACCATGGATAAAAATAACCTGCTATTACCCTTTGTAATAAGTATTATTCTGTATAGTACTTGCCTGAAGCAAGTTTCAAAGTATATACTGGGATTATGAATGAATTATAAAAATTAATTTGAATTATCGATGATGCATTGTATTTTGCTGACAATTTCACTGCTGTGGTTGGAACACTCAGCATAGGAACTGTGGAAGTAGGTCACACAGCCTGAAGTAGAGGTGGCAAATCAACAATTCAGGGTACAGTGTACTACGTTCCCTGACTTTTTCTGTTCTTGTCATAACTACTAAGATCCACAGGCATAAAATGGATGATTAGAGCCATAATTTAGTCAGAGAGAAGGTGCAAACTTGAACTCTAAGTAATTGAGCTCTGTGCAGTAGGGAGGAAAAGCAGAATGTGATATGGCAGTACTGTCCCAGACAAAAACAAAGATTATTATTCCAAACCAGACTGTCACTAATACTCAGTGCCAAAACAGAGTACTGTATTGAAAAAATAAAAAGTCCTAACTATGCACAATTTGTAATACCTGTGATACCTGGCATGGCTGGGGCTAATCTTTCTTCTTTCTGTAGTGCTGCAATTACCCTAAAAACCAACAGTCAAAACCCAGTAACCATCTGTTTTCCTAAAAAGGAGGACAGTAACAAGAACTTCGTTGCAGATTTCAAAGGACTCTACTAAGTGGACTTGTTTTCTGAATAGGAAAATCACTCAAGAGCAAAGCACATGCAAAACAGCACCTCTTTCAACCCACTTTGAAATTACTTTAAACAAAGTGTGATTTTCAAATACTAAATATTTTTGTTAAATCACAAGTGAATTTTTCAGAGTGGCAAATATTGTGCATACTTTTACTGATCTGTGAAGCTTGGTTCTCATGTTCAAATTCAAATGTGAAGCCTGTTTCTTTTCAGAACCAGTGCTAAATAAGCTTGCTTCATATTTCCCCCAAATTCTGCTTTTCATGCCCGTGTCTTTGCCGATTTACCATTACATGATCAAGAAAATCCATTTTTTAAAGGGTTATATATTTTTAAGGCATTGTTCAGAAACCTGTAGGTGAGAAACATGTACACAGTGCACTTGAAATTTGTAAATGCTAAAATTCAGGTGAAAAAACACCCCTTAATTTAAGACTCATCGCTATCACGCATAGAACAATGGGCATTTGAAAGTGAGCAGACAAGCAGCAAATGGTGATTCTGAGAGTCTTCAAAACCTCCTGCTTTGTTTTGCTCTCTCACATCTCATTCTACCATTACTAATTTGTATCAAAGTTATATGATATTTAAGACAAGTAGGAAAGTCTTAAATGTTTAACAAAAAGATTATTCTGTGTTCCTTATGCAGTAAGACAGGGTTAAAACTAATTTTTCCCTACTACAGTAAAGGCTTAAGGCTCTGACAATGCTTTATAGGTACAGAGACAACAGACTTCTCCACTACTTTGAAGAGAAATCTCACCTTATGATTTTTCAGTATTTCTGGTGAAGGAAAAAGGTTATGTTGCAAGCTTGACCTAAGTTGCTTTATATACACAATTCCTAGCTCCTGACATGTAAGATACACTGTCTCCCCAAGCTGACAGAGTGCCTCTGGAACCTAAGAGCTACTTTACAGAAAAAGAAAACTCACCACAAAAGATGCAAAACCTATAAAGTGGAGTCCCTCAGAGTCACTGTTACTTTACTATAAAGCATATATGAATGCTTGTTCCTTGGGACTTTTAGTTTGGATTAAATACATTTTCCAGAAAACATCTGCTTATAAAGTCAGCAGGAAGTCTGACCTGTATTTGGATTAAAAGTTTTGAATAAAAATTATGCTCAACTTAGAGCATGCATGTCTGAAAACCACCTAATTTTCACATTTATAGTTTCTGGATTGTAGCCTGAAGACTTTGAAATGCTAATACAGTCCTTATGACCATACTGCCTTTTGATACATTTTATTGTTCCAGTGAGTATTAAAGGATAATACTCTCTGCCACTGTGTCCTTTGAAGGAAAAAAAAAAAAAAGGAGCGTTAGGTGAAGGAGATAACAGAATAAGGCCAAAATTCATTTTTGTTTTAATGCAAAAAGACAAGGCAGTGAAATTGTATCAAAGGAAACAAAGCTGGTTAAGTTTTATTTTCCAAAACTCCAACCTAAATAAGCATGTTAAATAAACATCCAGAAAACAGTCAGTGCTCACTCTATTAGCAGATGCATAACTTATGTAATCAAACAAATAACAGTGAAATATTATCAGAATTATTTACATGCATATTTACAATGCGTGTTCTTTATAGAAGTAGCTAACTTCTGGGAATATTTGCATCTGTTCTTGGTAAGTTTTTCTACTCAGTCTAACCAGTAAGAGGTAACAGGAAACAGTTCAACTGAGTTTGGCAACAAAAGCAACGGAGTATCCTAGGAAAACTAACATGATTATATGCAGTCAAAAAAAAAAAGAGAGGTTGGTTTCAGAAATACATGAATTTACTCCAACTACAAAATTAAATCAAAATACATAAAATTAGAAGAATAAAGGAAGTTACAAGTGTTGCCAAAAGGTTAGACATGTTAGACACATTATTGAAAAAAGAAAAAAAAAGAAAAAAAGAGCACTGCACATACCTTGAGAAGCATAGGTTGAAACATAACTATATTACTGCAGTCTTGAAGAACACAACAAATTACAGCATAGCTTTTGCTTGTAGATTTGAAAATAAGCTTATCTGAACCAAAGATCTTGAAAGCACCTCACTTCCAAAATACTGCTTGCTTTTTCACATATCAACATATAACATTTATTCCAGGGAAAAAAAGAAAGGAAGAAGTCCAGACCTCACCCATGTGTTTTGGAAGAGGAATAAAAAAGAAATAAACAAAATAAAAAAACCATACACAAAACAGAACTTTCACAAACCACTTCTCATGATTGTGATCTACAGAAAAAATTAATTTTCAATCATACTCTTCAGGGGGAGGGGAAAGGAGGAATCAAATACAACATATACTGTATATGGTAAACATCATGAGTATATCCCCAATATATAATAAAGCAAACAAGCAAGCAAATTCAG
This sequence comes from Dendrocincla fuliginosa, assembly GCA_035047845.1. Taxonomy (NCBI): domain Eukaryota; kingdom Metazoa; phylum Chordata; class Aves; order Passeriformes; family Dendrocolaptidae; genus Dendrocincla; species Dendrocincla fuliginosa. The sequence goes on along the minus strand of JAWWMO010000096.1, from coordinate 56,854,233 downwards.
TTCATTATTCTTTCCCCTTCTCCCTCAAGGGAAATTTTATGGGGCAATTCCCCATTAAACTTTAATTTCAATTATAACTTCTAAATCATTTTTATTGCAGCCAAAACATTGTTCAAAAAACGTTATTCATAAAATAAACTATCATATATACACAACATTTTAAGTTACAGGGCATAAGTTTACAATTTTTGGCAGATTCTGTTAAACAAAATGGAAATTGTGTAACTTTAGTTCTTGGAGAAACTAAAGTTCCTCATTTTGGTACAAATGTTTTGTGTCCCCCTGTATTCTAACCATACCTAAACAGGTTTAATAAAGTAACATTAATATGTAACATCTCACTGTTTTCTCTTATGTTCTGATTCTAGACAGAATTTTTCATATGCTTCTTCAATTTCTGGATCCATCTCATCATCAATCTCATCAAAATACCTACAGAAAAAAAAAAGTAAGTCACCAAAGGTGTTAAGTTTACGTATATGTTTTGAGAACCATTTGTGTAGTGGTCAAGAATAAAACAAAGCTTTTTAAATGACAGTATTTGTGACATTTTTTAAAAGAATAATCGGAAAACAAATAAATCTCAAAGCAGCATAGATGTGTATAAATACCTACAGTGTTTCGTCACCTTTTTAGGTCATCTGCTGCCCAATTTACAAGACAGAAATAGTTTGTAATATGATAGAAAATGCAATCATGGAATCTTAGCTTCCCAAAACTTACTAACGCATCTGTACTGATCTAGTTACAAAATGCATAATTACTAACTTATTAGCAAGGTCCACATCCTGGCTCAAGGAACATGTTTATATAGAATTAACAGAATTGCACCGGCATGTTACCTTGTGTTATCATGGTAGCTGGACTTTCAGAAAAGATCAGTCTTATCTAGGTCACAGGAAAGACTGGATCCCATTAATTATATAAGTATTGCACACAACGGAGACTACCACAGCACTCCAAAATAAAACTGGGGACTGACAGGCATCACTTCAGCTTTCCTTCCCCACACAGTATATTGTGAAGTATCTTGTGTGTTCCCCATTTTCTCCATGTCCAACTCTAATGTTTATAACCATAGACTAGGACAGTGGAGCTGTAGTTTAAACATGATAGCGCATGTAATCCTAAACAGCCTTAAAAAACCCAGTTATCAGCTACTGACTCTCCAGAATTAATGGAGTGCATTAATTTCAGGTGCTCAGTTTACTACCTTTGTGTCTCAATTCTAAACAAGGTAATTGGCATGTCTGATCTGCACAGAGGCCACAAATGCTGTTTCACACAAAACCTCAGCAAGCCATAGAAAATGTGTATGAAAAGGATTTTTACTTCAGTGTTGTACAGTAAAAATGCTACCTTCACTTTCATTTGTTCCTTTTTTCTTGCAGCAGTATAGACTCCAGAAGGCAGAACCCACACACAGAACCTTCCTGATGTCAGTCATGAGAAATAGCTGACAATCAGCAGTCATTTGTCTAAGCTTTCATTAAGCCTTCAACAAAGAAGGTTACAGAATCACCTTGCTTAAGGTTGACTCAGAGTATTCTACATGGCACTCTTTGGATTTGCTGTGTTTTTAACTGCTGTCTGCTCCAACCTGCATTTATTCTTCTAAGCCCAGAGGTTCACATGGGTCTTTTCTAACCCCTCAGTATGAGCTTGATGACATTTCTGATGACATCTCTTACTTATCTTCTGAAGTTGCCACTCCCCCCAGCTAGGTACAATCTGAAAGTTTTCAGATTTACTAGCAAAAATATTGATCCAGGCCTACACTCTCATCACACAGAAACACACTATAGGAGAAGTTATTGGGTGTCCAATTATGATCTAAAAGTCCTTCTCTGTAAGTACAAAGCTCAGAACAATTTATTTTAGACCGTATTTCTTCTACTTATTTTACACATTTCTTTCTTATCTGGCAAACTGATCCCAGAAAGCCAGATTACTATTGCTTCCCCCTTTGCCATTAGGTTGCTTTTCTTGCTCTACAGCAATACTTAAAAACATTTTAATTCGGTGGAATACTGCTTATGCTGAGGAGAGAAACTTAACAAATTCCTCCCTTTGAAAGACTGACAATTCAGTAATCATCTCTAGCTGGGATGCTTATGTCCAGCAGTCAAACGAATTCAGGTTGCCTCACTGCAAACACTTGAAGGCTTGGTGCTTCATTTTGATTGCAAAATTTTTAAATGCAGAAGTATGTTTGTACACGTGCAAAACTACTTGAAACGTAACAATCCTACTCAACTGGATAAATAGGAAATTGGTTTCAAACTTGTGTGGTTACAAACCAATTTACACCCAACAAACACATCCACTGTAGAAATAAGTAATAATTATCTTACTTAGTTTCATTTTTGTCAAGATTGGAATACTAAATCTACAGTATCACAGAGTCACAGTAAAAACAAATATTACTAAAAAAACACATCACTAAAAGACAAAACATACAAATCTCCAGGTCCTGATAGATCTGCTCCATTTTCTTCATAATAGGGAAACAAATCCTCTCTTTCAAGCAGCTCTTGGTACTTTTCTTGATAATCTGGCAAAGTAATAATGAGATTGAGTAACATATTAGACTTATCCTCTAAATATAATTAATAAATTAATAATTTATAATCTGTAAAGCTTGAAAATAGCTTAGTTAAGGAAACCATAAATGGCATGAAATGTGTTAACGGGAAAAACCTCCAACAATTTCTCAGGACATGATCTGACTTCTATGAATGACGCCTAACTTCCCACAGAACTGTAAAGGTAGTGACAGATGTCTTTACTTCAAATGAGGTCATGCCACATCATGCTCAGATTACAGATAACAATGAAAGCAAGGAATAAAATCCCCTTTGCCACTAATAGTGGACAAAAAAAATGAAGACTTGAATATTTCTGGCTTCCTGGAGAAACCAAATGCTGAGGACTACTGCACAAATTCTTCTGAACTATATGAATTCAAATGCACATTCTCCATTTCAAACATGTAAATTCTTTTAATGCAGAATAAACATGTGTTCCACAAACCGAAGAATTCAGACAGAACTTTGTCTTTTAACTTGTATAACTTTCATATGTCTGAGGAACAACATTTTATTTACTTCAACAGGCCATAAACTTAATTACAACTTTTTAAAGAAGATTGAGAAGGCAGGTGAACTAAACTTGTGACATACCTGGGTCTGCTGCAGTGAAAGGAACGCCGTCAGAAGTGTAAAATGTGGGCTCATTCTAAGAAAAAAGTAATACAGAAAGTAATATGTATTCAGAAAGACAGCTGTCTGTAGTTCTGAGTAATGTGATTGTCTATGAATCAAATTAAATTCACATTAAATTAAGGAACTGAAATGTCCATATATTCTTACCATGAAATAGTTGGGGTCATTTTCTGGGGTAGCTTCTGTAGGTGGAGTTGTTCCATGAACTCTACCCCAGTTACTAGACCGCAGTTCTACTAGTTTCAGAAGCATATGTTTCACATCTCTGAAATAAAGAAAAGTTAGAATGTTTTCTGCCAAGCAAGAAATTTGGCTTCTCTTATTGTGCAAATATGGGAGTCTAAAAAAAAAGTCTAGGAAAGACAAAGTTTGGGCCAGTCTGCAGAAAATTTTGAGTTAAAATTTTCATCTGCAGGCCTAGATGCTTTATATATCAATTATGAGATACTCACCCCCTCTGCCTCCTTTGCTGTTAAGAAGGGAGCTCATATGGAAAAGGAAATTGTTACAGTTTTTATTAGGATACCACACTTTGCACTACAAGCTCGGGAACAAATCTTTTTGTGATAAAAGGAAAACACTGGGAGTAACAGGGGGATGATCTTCAAATTTTACTTTAATCATCTCTTCTATGCTCCTAACTTCAGCTTCTTTCATCATACTGAAATGTAGTAAACAGTGAGAAGTACGTTAGGTACCAACACCCATTTCATCCCTAAAATAAGAGAAATTGCCTTTTTCTTTTAAGCAGGTCTGTGGAGAAGAGTCTCATTAAGGAATAAATAAAATTTTTGTTGTTTTCTCAATTGAAATGAATTTGTTGTTCTGTGTCTTTGAAGCCTCAGTTTGGGCCATCAACTTTGGTTCCTCAAGCAAATATTTTCCTCATCCTTCTTTGGGACAGCTCTATTACAACCCACAGATGCTATGAGGTACCTCTTGGCCTCCCTCCATATGGCAGGAGATCAGCGTCTGTACTCACTACAGGTTTTTAGTGCGTTTGCAAGAAGCTGAGGATGAAGCACAGCAGAATCAGATAACCTCAAGCACAGAGCTGGTTAGTCAGCCACTAATACATTAGTGAACCACTCATTTTTTCCCAGGCTGCAGTTAAGACCTTGGCAAAAAGGTAGGCCCTCCAGAAGAAAAACCAAAAACCAAAAACAAAAAAACAAAACCACAAAGCACATTTCATGTTGCCTCTACATTTATAGTAATTTGCATGTATTTAATACTGCTACATATTTAGCATTGTTTATATATATATATAATCCTCTTAAATTCAAATTTAGAAGTATAAACTATGAGATATGGGCACTACTGTCTCTTTGTATATACTTGCTTTTTGACCTTTTAAGCACTTACAGAAGGTTCCAAGACCTAAAAGGTTAGAAAGAGTGGAACATGCTCCTCTATTAAAAGAGAAAATATAAAAAACCCTCCAAAAATCCAAACCAACTGATGTGCCAAAAAATCCACACACTTCAACAGAAAAATACCTCTTCTTTTTTTTACATAGGAAATTACCCAAATATCACTTTACTTTTAATGAACAGAAGGTTTTAAGAAAATTTTTTGGACCTATTCATTATTCTTGAAATTTTCAAGGTGTTCTGTTTAATATAAACAGGCCACTCTATATAAATTTATCTTCTCACCTGCTACAGTTGGCATCCAACACAACATTTTCAATTCTCTGAATCACTTCCTCCATATCATTCTTCCCTTTGTCTTTCCAGGCATCTTCTAAAACTGAGCCTGTCAACTAAAGACAAGGGATTAGTTTGTTTTTTTTTTAAAGAAAATTAGAAAACTTTAATAAATGGTCAGCTCAAGAAATTCTGTAACAATTCATGATGCTCAGATGCACTGGATGACTGAATACCTGAGGGCTGAAGCTCCCCATTGCCTGTATCTCTTTTCAAACCGATTAAAAGACCTCATAAATAGTTTAAACTACAGACAGTAACTCTATGTTCAATATTTATGTTACCTAGAAGACCACAGCCACTTTAGTCTTGAAATATGATTTTGAAACAACTCTTCAGTAACAGTGATCCCACTTGATTTAAGTACATACCATAATAAAGGAAACCTTATTTTTGCAGCTGATGCTACCAGCTTACATGAGAATAACAAAGAGTTTAGTAAACTTTAGAAACACGTCAGTCAACTTGGCTAGCATCACACATGCCAGAGATTTCATCTGGGTATAAAGGAGAACAGAATTTTATCTGACTGAGCCAGCCTAAACCTACCACACGAAGTCTGCGAGGCCACAGCTGCTGCTGAGAAAGCTTCAGCAGCAGCAAGTCTAGAACGGCTATGGATGAAAGCCATTTACTACAAGATTAGGTACTTCATTGCCCAATAATTGCACAATAGGAGTTAAATAAGAAATAAATTATTTTGCCACTATGACCAAAGTCAATAGCAATTCCTGATCTCCTCAGCTTAAATATTACATCATCAAAAATGCTTAAAGAGGCACCTGATGGTATAAAGGGATAAAATCCTAAGATAAGAAAAGATATATTGTTCAGCACTTGTTTTATATTCAGTATTCTATTGTTGTCCTACCTTGATACTAGAAAATTAGGTAATAGAATCAAGAAAGCTAATTAAAATAAACATAGTGTACAGCAAACAGGTGAAAAACCTGTATCTATCACTGTATTAAAAGGAAAAGATAACATAAGACATTTATTATTTTAGTAGTGAAACCAAGGTTTTGAGCTAGCCCAGTCTAGCTACATATATACTTGTCTTGCAGTATCTACAAATGTTATCAGAAAACACTTGCATTAAAAAAGTCTCTATTCCATAACAGCTTTTAGATATAGCAATGTCATAAAATAGTATAGATCACTATTGCTTTCTTTCAGAATAAATGCTGTGAAGCCAAATAAATATGCCAAGAATAGTCACAGAATAGTGCAATCTCCACCTTCATTGGAGATTGACTTAAAACCAGAACTGCAAAGCTTCATCATTTGTGTATTTCATGTTTGAAAAGGTTCTTCAGTAGGCCTTGCCCACAGGGAAGCACTGCCAACATAAGGACTGGCCACAGGAGTGAACATACTCATGGGGCTCCGTCTCACACTTGCTATAAAACAACCTGCTTAAGCATCCAAACTTCAAATGAAGGTTTTAAATTGCACAAGCTTACTTTCTATTTACCCCAGTAAAAGAAGCTGTCAGAATTGAAATTCAAGACAGAGTCTGAGAAACAGTGGAGAGTGAGGAAGGGTACAGAATAAGGAAAACCAACCAATCAAAAATCTTCAGAAAAATGTTTAGCACTTAACTTTCATTCCTAAAATAATCTGTGTTTTCCCAGCTGTGAGTATAACAATACTAGTGAAGATAAAAGTTTCTCTCTGTAGGGAGGTTAACAATTTTTTAAAGAAAAAGCAAAAGATGTTTGTTTTGAAAGAGAAATAGATACATTTCTACAATAGCAATGACACAGACAAAACAGAAGGAAGTAACTGATATCAAGAACCTTTTGCAACAAAAAGTGGTGGACCCTAATGGCCGAGTGTCCTTCAGAACACGGAACATACACAAGATCCCACAATTCATTCAAGCAGGTTACAGTTTTCTCCCACAGCAGAAGCAGCAAAATAACACCTGGAGAGACTGCTTAGTCCTCTGCACCTTGGCTTAAATTCTATTTCTCTTGTTTATTCACAAATGGCCTTGAATTTAATTTTAGAGCATCATGTTACTTTTTCTACTGGCTCAGTTAGGGAAAGAAATGAGTAGTTCGCTCTGCTAATGATGGAATGCATAAACCTCCATAAATACTTTCTCATTTGCAGTTTACCTTGCTGTTCCCAACCCTAAGGAGGTTCAAAAACAGGTTATTTTGTCTTTTAAAAGTACTGTCTCACCTTCAGGAGTTTCACTGCACATATCAAATTACTGTCCACTGGATTAGAGAAGAGAGCATTTAGTAATTCCCGAAGCCCTTCTTGAAGAATTTCTGCTCGCATTACTTGTCCCCTTGTTCCTTTAATCTGCAAAATATATATTAAAAACATTTAAAAGACTTGAGTTTTAGAAATGTAGGCACATTTTATCTCTTGAATGCTGTATTATTTGGTTTCTGATCAACACAGTTGGTCTCTATACTGGGAAGAAATCACCAAATGTTGCAGCCATTTTAGATCACAGGTTTTCACAGAATTATGGAATGGTTTGGGTTGGAAGGAACCCTAAGGATCATCTAGGTCATCCCCTCCCTCAACCTGATGGCCTGGCTTCTTTTGATGCAGCCCAGGATGCAGCTGGCTTTCTATGCTGTGCGTGCACATCGCTGGGTCATGTTGAGCTCCTTGTCCACCAACACTCAAAGGTTCTTCTCAGCATGGCTGGGCTGCTCTTGATTAATTCTTCACCCAGCCTGTATTTGCACCTCACCCAGGTGCAGGACCTTGCATTTGGCCTTGCTCACACAGGCCACCTCTCAAGCCTGTTCTGGTCCTTCTGGGTGGCATCCCTTCCCTCCAGCACATTGACTGCACCACACTGCTTGGTGTCACCACTGAATGTAATGAGTAATATCCTTACAATTCTGAAATAAGAATTCATGTCTAGCATTCTGTTTCTCTGCTAAGAAACGCTACCAAATGCCTCGCAAATGGTTCACAAAATATCCAATTCCCAGACCCTCACGCTCTTTTCCACACTATATTATGTATTCTTTACAGCTGTGGTGGCTTATGTCCAGAAGGCACTCTTTATGTATTAAGAAAATAATAGAAAATTATTTAAAAATAAATGGTATATTCCAAAGAGTACGGTATACTCCACAAATGGACAACTCCCTCTCCTTCAAACTCTGCAAATCTTCCTTTTTTCTTCTAGCAACTGAAAAGTATATTTCAAAAACCGCTTATGAACAAAAATGGAAGAGTCAGAGAATGTTCTGCTGGCATGAGGAAAAAAATTTTCTATTATTATGTATATTTTATATTATACTCTGCGTAAATCAAACCATGTAATAATCAAATCAAAAGCGTATTTTTAAATACACTACAGCAGTTAGTGAACTTGATGAATGCACGGGCAATAGAAATTTTTGCAGACTTTTTTGTATGGATCACAAATACAGAAAAATCAATCTAAACAGAAGATATCATGCTTCCTGCATAAGCCAAGGACTCAGCCACCAGGAGAAGTATCTTTAAAAATCTGCATTTTTAATTTGTCATTTTGAGGATTTCCACATCTTCCTCTAGGGTTTGTTAACACTTCGTATTAACATCTGAATACTGAATTACTGGGTTATTGATCTGATCTGCTTCTGCTAGGCTGGAACATTTCATATCCTGATTAAGTCTAGTCATCTGGGAATTTTGCCAGTAAAAGAAAATACCACAAGCTTCATTTCACAGGTATTTTATGGTCAGTTCCTTCTGTGAATTGTTATACTTTAATTTCCACACACTTGTCTTCTATTGATCTTGTCCTTTTTTCATTTTTATGTTACTTGGACCCACACATTATAATGAAAATGTTCTTAAGTTCTTTTACTGTACTCCCCTCTGCCTTTAGAAGAACATCTCAAAGTATATTCCAGTTCAGCGTTTACCTAAACATAACAAAAAAATAATGAAGAACCACATGACAGGAAACTCTTCTTACCTCTAAGTTAAGGTAAAGTTCAGCTAAGAACAGCACAAAGGAATGAAATTGGGTTTTAGTAGTCTCATCACCTTTGGTAGCTTCATCTCTGTTTTCATACTCCGTTCGACATCTGCAAACATTAAGAGAAAAATCATATAATCTGTAGCCATTCCAACATATGTAACATGATACTCATTAAAAAGGACTGCTAAGAACTTATGACCTGAATGAAAACTGTTACAGGCTGGATGCGGGGAAGAATGATACCGGAAGAAAATGAGAGGCCTTCACAAACAAACAGTAGATTTGCATTCTTTTAGACAAATACATATGTCTTTAAGCACTAAGATATCTGATGCAACAAAATGAAATAAAGCAGTTTGAAACATGTAGAAATTAAGACAGTTAATTTGTGTGTTAGAATATGGGTCCAGGATGTGTAACACTAACGCTGGCAGCCAAATGTCCACAGAAACAATGCAGACAAGTTCCTCCCATCAGGATGCTGCCCACGTTGTCCTAGATGTGTTTACACTTATTTGATAAATTCCTTATCTCACCATTTTAAGTGACTGTGATACACATGACACCGAGCTGAGTGGCACAAGTGATACTCTAGAGGGAAAGGATGGCACACAGTGGGATCTTGACAGGCTTGAGAGGTGGCCTCCTGAAGTTCAACAAGGCTAAGCGGGAGGTCCTGCACATGGGTCAGGGCAATTCCAAGCACAAGCACAGGTTGTGCAGAAAAGTAACTGAGAGCAGCCACGTGGAGAAGGACTTGGGTGTGCTAGTTGACAAGAAGCTCAACATGACAGTACGTGCTTGCAGCATGTTCCAGGCTGCATCCAAAGCAGTGTGGCCAGCTGGACAGGAGATTCTGTCTCTCTAATCTGCTCTCCTAAGACCCCGTCTAGAGTACTGCATCCAGCTCTGGGGTCACCAACATGAGAAGGGCACAGACATGTTTGAGCAAGTCCAGAGGAGGGCCACTAAGCTGATCACAGGGCACGAGCACCTTTCCTGTGAAGACAGGCTGAGAGATATAGGGTTGTTTAGCCTGGAGAAGAGAAGGCTTTGGCAACAACTTACAGGACCATCCAGTACCTAAAAGGAGCCTAAAAGAAAGCTGCAGATGGACTTTTCACAAGGGCATGTAGTGATGGGACAAGGCGGAATGGCTTCAAACTGACAGAGTGCAGGTTCAGATTAGATACTAGGTAGAAATTCTTTCCTGTGAGGGTGGTGAGGAACTGGAACAGATTTCCCAGAGAAGTTGTGGATGCCCCATCTCTGTGAAGTGCTCAGGGCCAAGCTAAAAGGGGGTTTGAGCAACCTGGTCTAGTGGAGGGTTCCCCGCTTATGGCAGAGTGGTTGGAACTAAATGATCTTTAAGGTCCCTTCCAACCCAAACCATCCTTTGATTCTGTAATTCAAATATAAATACATATGATTAAGATAATATGGCACTGAAGTAATTTTTATAGTATTCAAATTTTATAGTATTTATGTGCCAAAAATACACAAGTTTGCATATCAGTCCAAAGACAAAAAATAGTGGAGAACCTGAGAAATCTAAAGAGTTGAAATATAAAATTACAGGCAGAAGTTCAGCACAGAAACAGAAAAGGAGCTCTCTGTGGTCACATCGCTAGGTCGTTTATCTGCACACACCCTCCCTCCTCCCAGTTTCATCCATACTAGCAATAAAAATGTAAGCAACTTTAAATTCATGGCTTCAGGGTGCTAAAATGAATGTTATCTATTGGGTTTGCTTCAAAAATCAGGAAATCCAACACAAACAGGGATTTCCTTTCATGTTCAAGTAACAGAGTTAAAAAGAAAACAAAAGCAGTAATTTTGAAAGCAATAAAAAAGGGAAAAATGAGTATTTCCAGCTTTTGCATGTTCTGATTTTAGTTGTTGTTTCACAGTATTTACAGTACATCAAGAATCTTCTGCTTCTTATCCCACCCACCAGTGAGGAGGCTGGGGTGGCACAAAAAATTGAGAGGAGACACAGGCAGGACAACTGACCCCAAATGACCACAGGGATGTTCCATCCCACGTGGCCTGATGCTCAGAGTATGAACTAGAGAGAAAGCTGGCTGATGGCTGCTGTTCAGGAACAGGCTGCGCATCGGTGTGTGGGCGGCTGGGTGGTGAGCAACTGCATAGCGTTTCACTTGTTTTGTATATGCTATTTCTTTAGAAAACAGAAAGACACATTAGAGGGTAATGGGCTTAAAATGACCTGCTGGTACTGACCTTTGAAGCAACAATTGCCGGAAGTTCCCACTTTGTGGACTAATGGTTAGATGGTGAGATAGATAGTTACACAAGCGTGCTCCCATGTAGGAAAAATTTGGGACAGATGTGGCCTTACAAAATAAAAATGGAAAAATAAATTATTCACAAAACTAATGATTAAGCTATCAGGAAATATCTTTAAAAGCTTTTTTGAAATCTCTGTTTAATAACAGTTGATTAAACAACTGAAGAGCAGAAGACTAATGATTAATAATTACTATTTTCCATGTTCATTTTTGCATCTCATCAACAGTTCACTATGTGCACTTCAGCACTTAAAAGTTCATTATGGTGTGATTTTGTGGCTCTAAGAAAGCCATCACCATTATACCATGTATCTTCAACTCTACTTTTGTATTGTGACCTACAGCTAAAGAGTGTCTGAAAGTCACTTTAAAACTTCTACACAAAAAATCAACAGTGGACATTAAAACCCTTTTTCAAGGACACATACTCTCTCAAGGATCAATATAAACCTGCTTACTTGGGTTACATTAACATCACTAAGGCAGACACATACGAACTTCAGCAATTCTAAATGTTTTGTGACAAGGCAGAAAACAAATACCTGCTCCTCTGCTCAGGACAGAAAAACACTTTGTATTCATGGAGTAATTTGTATTCAACTACAAGAAGTGTAGTTGACTTATGCTTAAACACTATCCTATTCTGACATACTACAAATCTAAAATTTGATGCTTTTGAATACTAGCATACGTTTTTTGGCTTAAGTTGTATTTTTCATCTGATTTCAGACTGGTAACAACTGTGCTTCTTAACTGAGGAAGGCATAGTAAAACCTAATGCTGGACTTCTTTTAAAACACTTATTTTTAAGTTACATTAAACGCAAATCAATGTATTTAAAATACAAGAAGTTTAAAATAGCAAAAATTCCTTTCCCCCCCCCTTCCAATAAAGTTACATGGAATATTTTCATCTTTTTATAAATATCCTTTATGTGTTAAAGACGGGAAAATGATGCTGCCAAACACAGCACAAGTGGTCTTAACATCTAACTAAACTGTTCTCTGTTAAATGTATATTAGTTCTGCATGATAATGAGAAACTTGAGACTCTACAGCTCTGTACAATGATCAACCAGTCATTCCACTTCTACATACTCCAGATTAAAATATTCTGCAGGTATCTGCACTTGAATAAAAGTTTGCATTCAAGGTAGAACTTGAAAGCAACAAACCCATGAAAGGGTGAGACATCCAATGTAATAAATAGCAAGCAGAAGTGTGGCTTCACTCTCTGCAGTGAGCCCAAAAGACAGCAACAGCAGCTCATTTGCTAAGCAACACATATTAAGCTGTTCTTTCCAATGGCTCCCCCAATTAGTACAGAGTTCAGCTCAAGGTCTCTGTCCTCATTTCCGTGGCCATCAATGGGACTGGACCTAGTTACCCTCAGATGAGCTTTCCTCTTCTCCAATTATGCTGTTCTGAAATAGGTATACTCCAAATAAAGAAGAAAGCAAATAAAGAAGAAAGCTTGTCGATAAAGAAGCATTTCCCAAAGGGTGATGTGTACAGTGGGCATGAACTTATTTTTTTTTAAATAGCAAGAAATTAGAAGTATTTTAGGATTATGAAGAAATTTTTGCAGGATAGAATAAAAATTTACAACTCTGTTATTGCTTAAGAGTTTCAAATATAACTTCTTTTAATTAAGCACCATAACTTCAACTGTAATATTTTACCCAGGAGGTAAAAATACATAATAAAGGAAACAGCAAGCTGGGGAAGTGTATACAATCCACATTTGGGCTACCATTTCAACTTAGTGAGCAAACTCTTGCCCTATATGTTTCAGTCTAAAACAAAAAGAAATAAAAATCAAACCATTAAAATACTATATTCATAAAATTACATAACAAATTATACTGGTACGCATATCTTGGACATTAGGTAACATATCTGTGTTATAAGACAGAATACACAGACTACCTGCTGATAGATGAGTTCAACAAGTTCTTGTAAAGCCTCATCCGTAGTGACACAGCCATTCAGAGCCTCAGCAAACTGCTCTATTTCAGTTTCAAAACAACCTGGTTGCTCAGTGAGGTGATTTAGGAAGTCTTGTACATATTCTGCCAAAGTCAGATAGCCATCATATCTATCTTCAAAGGAAGAATCCTATAGAAGTGAAAGAATAGCAACCACTTAAAAAGAACCTTAAATAATGCTGTGACAATTACCTTCAGAAGCAACCACACAGCCCCTACTTTTGAGTCTCTGCATACTTGATTACATAGTTCACTTCAACATTTTACAGAGCACAGACCTCACCATATCAGAAAGCTCTTGTAGTCTGATCATCTTCAGAATGAGGTATTTTTATAGATATGAAGGGTCTCACAGCAAAACTCCTCAAAAAACGGATTAAACAGAAATCCATTTCCCAAGTTGAGCGCAAGATTACCTAACAAAGTATGTCTGTTAAGGGTAGAACTACCAAACTGAGGCTTAACACCCACTCCTGATGTGCACATAGACTACTGTGGATATATGAAATGTAGAAGGAAAAAGAACTGAAAATTCGAAACAAAACATTTTGGGCTTACATAGTGTGTACAGTGCTCCAGAAACATGCAGAAGGGGGAGAAATTAAAGAAATACAATAAATACAGTGGAGTGTTCCCATGTAGAAAGTCTGACCAGGAAAACTGATATTATAAAGTCAATATATTTGCATCTCTTGGCAATAGATGAAAGATTACAAGGCATGAAATGAAACTATTCAAATGGTATTGCATTAATTTTCAGCTATTGAGCTTAAAAACAAGACTGTAAACATACCTGTTCCCTAGACAGGAAGGGCTAGCACAATAACGCTTTATCAATCCTTATGCTCCCACTGATGGAACAAAGGAATGTTGATTTTGTCCATTCAAAAATGAATGTAAGAGCAACTAAAGTCAATGCTGGCACATGAGGGTAATAGCAAAAAAAGCATACTTTGTGACATCCCTCATAGTAACACAGTACAATTCACTTTGTCACACTACAAAA
>JAWWMO010000096.1:56754423-56765975 GCA_035047845.1 Dendrocincla fuliginosa | reverse complement strand
ACTATGTCCTGATTTTCACCAGTATGGAGTTAATTTTTGCAGCATCCAAGACGGGGCATGGCCATGACCCAGACGTTATTCTATACCACTTCACATAATTTTCTGGGAACAAGGGAAGGGCTGCCTTCTGTGTCAGGGTAGCCTGGCAGTGGTTGGGTATTGTTGGGCTCTGTGTGGTATTAGTGATGAGCATTTACATGTGAATCACTTGCCTCTCTTGTACACTTTTTTTATTAATATTGTAACTGTTACTGTTTGTTTTCTTATCTCATTGCTGTTTCCAGTAAATTGTCTCAAACCATGATCTTTCCCTTTCATGCCTTCAAGTCTCCTCTCCAATGCGCTGCAGGGGAGGGAGATGGAGAGGGGTAGGAGAGTGAGTATTGCATGATTTGGTGTGGCTTCAGTGGGAATACTAAACTGGAGAATGCCATTCCTAAACCACAATGAACTGTTAATAAGAACAGGTAGAAGAGTATCTAGTTTTATAACTTAAATAGACTTACAATTCAGCCACCAGTGAGAAAAATAAGAGAAACAAGACTAATACATTGTGACCAAGGAAATTTTAGTAGCATGGTGGTAACTGACAAAGTGGAATAAAATATTTGGGGGGATAAACAAAAGATATAGAATAAAGGACTAAGTAGTATCAAGAGGATTGGCATAATCATCAGTGCATGCTGTTCCTCATACTCTGAACAGAATGCCAGAGCTTGTCATTGATGGTAATAGAAATGGAAGCTGAGTCCTTCAAGGACGCTGAATATGCAGAAACTAAGAGACTAGAAGGCCCTATGAAAGAAAGAACCAGAAAAAGTAGTGCAGAGCAGGGAGGAGATACAGCCATGGAATCAAACATTACATGTGGAGGAGAAATGCTAATACTTACATAGTGAAGTCAAGACCATAAAAGATAAGAAAAGTAATACTGGCAAATGAAATAAATACTCTGAGATTAAGATAATAGAATTTCCAGGAAAGTGGAAAGAGAGATGAGAACTCAGTAGAGAAAGGAGAAGGGTCTCTAAGAGCAGGTTGGATTAATTTGCTGCCAGAGAAGCTGAAAATTGCTAAAGCATCTTTTAAAGTTGTGCCTCAACAACAACAAAATAAAAAGAAAACCAAAACCAAAAAAACCCAATCAAACAAAAAAACCCAAACAAAAAAAAACCCTACAAAAAACCCCCAAAACCACTAAAACAAAACAAAACATTCAGCACCAATAAAGAATCTATCAAACCGTGGATCACTTGAAATATGCAAAAATGCTGCTGACTCTTAGTTTGACATAATTATTAGCCCATAGATTCATTGAGAAAGAGAAGTTGACTTCCTTAATAAAGACCTAGTTTGGAAGCAGTATGCTACAGTGAAGTCCTTTCCTTCCTGTGAGACTGGACCTTTTATGACCAAATCAGTTTTATTCAGCTTCTGGGTTTTGGAGACTGGTCAGTACATTTCTGTCCCTCCAGTTTCTGAGGCAGTACTACAACTCCTGGGCAGTCAGTTCCGTCTGGATAGGGAGACTGGGCTGTGTTGGTTGGATACTTTTCCAGAGAGCCTACCTGGTGGTGGAGCTCTTGTTTCTAGTCTTCAGGGATATAGTAGCAGGCAGTCAAGAAAGTTGGGTTTAGCCAAACCACAATCACTTTTACTCTGGAAAACACTAGACAGTTACAAAACAACATCCTGTATGTACCCTCCTCCTCCGCTTAGTGTGATCTCACCTCTCCTGGGAACCCTGTTTTGGACAACATCTTTCCTGACTATTCACCAGCCATGTGGTAGTGGTTTGGCCTTTTTACTCACACGATCAACTTTTGTCGTGGTCTATCATTCTTTTGTTCACATACTTCAACTGGGAGTGGTGTAGTTTGCATACTCTCCACCCTCTACTGGCTTTTTTACACAATTTGTCAAACCTATGACCTTACTGGTAGAAAACCCCTTTTCCAGTAAAAAAGGATTACCAGAGACCAATGGATCTCGATGGCTTTCTCAAGCAAAGAAGGCTATGAGTAAAAGATATGTTAAAATGACATTTTCCAAAGGAGGAGCCATTCCTAGGATAATGTGGATGAAGTCCAGTGCAGAAGTACTTCTGCTCTGTATATTAAAAAACAGAAACATGGCCATAAAAGTGATTATCCCATGCTGCTACAGCATAAAGTTTCCCCCCCACAATCTGCCTGTTTTACCCTTTCCAGACAAATTAGTACTTATACATTGACGACTTCTTGATGTATTTACAAATTATGCTAGTCAGCAGCTAGTCCACTCAAGACTGTTCAGGTTGATGAACTTTCATGTTCTCCAGACACCAGGCTTTTTCTTACAGAGTCTGTATTGTAATTCTTTCTTCTAGGAATGTTTTTCACCTCAAAAAGGATGTTTTTCTTTTCTTTGCAAATGTTCATTTTGTAGCTAACTGAAAGCCTCTTAGATTGCCTTGGTCCATATCATAGTGCAGATGAATTTGCATCACAGAGAAACACTGCTACTATGTTTGGCTTTAGCTGAGATCCTTGCTGAGTGTTTGAGAAGAGAGGCCAAGGATTTGATTTATCATGGGACTGAATTCTTTTGTTACCTCTCCCATGATTTGGTCTCTGCTCAATGGAGGACTCCACCCAATGTTAAATCTGGCACTGTCTTCAAGCAGCATAACACTTGAATCAAAGCAAGGGGAAAAAAAACTTAGAGTGTTCTTTTAGTTTCCACTTGTAAACACCACCATGGGACTAATTTATTGTGATCATGCAAGCATGCTGTTTTGCAGTAGTATTTTAGAATTCTACTGCAGAATTGTTAAATAGACAAACTTTCCTAAGTTGAGATGAATGGGCTAAGGCTGGAAGTCTAGAATGGACTGGTGTAAATGAAGGCGATGGAGAAGATGACAGGCGAATATGTTTTCCCCATATTGTTATTTTACATGTTACATACTGGTGTGCTTTCACAGAAGAACATTTGGTAAAATATGTGATTCAAGTGGGAAAAAATGACCCAAATATGTTTTGCCATCTTTTACTTTTTTGGCTTTATGGAGAGTGTTATCTGCTAGAAGGAACACAGGAATTATTTGAACACACAGGAAAGACTGCCTTTTTTTCTGCCTAACTGGGAAAAAGCTCCAGTAATGTCTGTCATGTCTGGTGAAAAAAGTAGATAAGTACTTATTTCACATTTGGAGAGCTATTCATATTTTTATGTTCTAATACTTCAGGGTTTTTTTCCTCCTGTCTTTTCAAACAGGCCATTGAGGCTACTTTTATCCGTATGCCACATTAGAGATATTTGAGATTAAAGTGACTGCAGTGGAAAGAACAGCCAATACTAGAGAAAGAGCATTATAAATCATTTCTGTCTCTGAATCAGTTTTGTCTCAGACATATTTTTGTCTCTATGAAATTGATTCTAGTGCCATTCATGACTAGCCCTGAGTCTGGTAATTTTCCATGGTGAAAACTAAGATGGATAACTTTTTAACAGCTGTAAGAAAACAAAAATGATTCCGTTGCACACATCTGGATGAACTGAAATCCAGCTTTCCAGTCAATCCATTCTCTCTAATGCTATTTTGAGAAATAATCATGCTGTCTTATTTAGGATTATTTTAAATACTCTGGGCTTATTTGCAAGAAATATTATTTCCTGATTTATAACTCTAGCAGCCCTATTGACTTATATGGAGAGCGAGACAGTGTCTGACTCATTGCCATTCTCAAAGGTATGTAAATAGCAGCTGTCAGTACAAACAAGACTGCAAAGAACCTTCCTTTGGAGGCCATGCATGAGGTCTGGCTATTTACTCACTGTTGGAAGGAAAGTGGCCAATGCGTTCCCTGTAGGCACTGATACAAAGCCAGTCTCTCATGACAAGGCAACTCTCTGTCAGGTCATTTGAAGGGATGTTTGATCCAGGAGTACATTTTACTATTTTTATAGATTATGAACTCTTGCCTGGTGTAGCCCTGCTGAAGGCAGTAGAGCTGTCCTGGGAAGCTGAACTCTTTTTGCCATATGTAAAGTCTTTGTTGTGTGGGGTATGTACGTAGTAGAGGATCACAGGCTGCTTGTGTGGTATACTGTAAAAGATGTAGTTGTGTGATATACAGTGTTGGATGGAATTTGTGACTAGAAAGCACAATTGAATTACTTCACTGGAAAATACAGCCAGCTGGCTTGGCATTTGGACTAATAGAACCTCTTGTGAGAATATTGTTTCAGTCTGAGATAAACTGTGTACTTCCAATCAGCCAGATGGGAGATAGGAGCTTTGCATAAGTGATAGTATTGAACTGTGGAAGCACTGTACTGAGGAAAGGAAATGGTACTGACGTTTTACAGAGAAAGGTATCTGAAACAGATCTGGTGGAGTCAAAAGCGTGGAAGATGCTCGAGAGGGCACTGAAAGCTGGCTTTTATTCATGGATCCTTTGAGCAGTTCTACAAGAGAAAGGGAAGAGTTAAAAGTTTTCTGTTTTTTTTTGCTTGTTTGTTTTGTTTTCTTCTTTAACAAGCTCCTCACTGGCAAAACCTCCCATAAGTTAGAAATTGATTGGATATTCAGAAGAGAGGTAAAACAAGGGAAGAGAAAGAGCAGATTTATTTAAACAGCAAATTATTTTAATAACCTGTTTGGTATACACAGTTGTCATAAAAACACCATAAATACAGTAGTAGGTACTATGGTCAACAACAGTTTGTGAATTTGTGATGTATTTTGCATAAGTCATGTTTATATCTTGGTCCAAGGTGTAGTGTAGAACTGGATACAGCCACATGTTTCTAAAGGAAAAGAGGTGGAGTACAACATGGTGTTGCAAAAACTGATAGTACAACTATTGCATAGATAAGAATCACTTTTAAGAGGGAAAGCAGTTGCTCCTGTGAAGTAATCCAGAAGCCTCTGGGAGAGTCACATTTCAAAGTTACAGTACTTCATCTCGTCCTATTTTTATTATGTTGCCAGGATTTGTTTACCTGATCCAAAGCACTCTGCTTGGAAAGCCTTGTTTTGATTTCAGCAGGGCATTTCGTCCTCAGGGCTTCCACCATTGTTAGTGTATACACCGTTTGCTGCTATTTCCTCTGGTATCCATAGAAGTTTCATCTAGGTTAAAGGTGAAGTGTAAAGGATGAGGAAAACCACATGTACGCTTTTTACCTGAAGGGCAGTCATACCATAAGCTAGGTATAAGCTAGATACCTGAGTGCAACATCTGTGCCAATATGTGTCTGACAGGGCAAAGATTTGCTAGAGTAATCCCTCCTCTGCATCTCTGTTATTGCTAGCCCTGAAAATGCTCTGCAACATTACCGAATTCACATGATATGAAGTAAAATATGACAGGGAAACTAAGATTCTGTTAAATGCTTTTGGTTTTGAGTCTCTATCAATAGAAACTACCTCAAAATCATTTATGTTTGTCTTCTGCCATTTGCAAGTCCCTGTCATTGTTGTTGCCCGTTTATCTGTAGGCGGATAGGAGCCAGTGAGTTTCCCCATTCTTTGTAGGTCTGTTGTTGAAGGCACTCCTCCTAGGAGGTGGGAGTTCTTCCTTGTACTGTGTGTTTCATTATTCATCATTCTTTCATCATATTGCAGTATCCTCTGCAACATGCAGAGATACTTATTGTACAGTTTTTCTATTAGAATTTGAGAATCTAAATAGCTTTAATACCTGATCTCTTCCCACATGTAAATTTTCATAATTTCTTCTGCTTAATTGATTTAATTTCTCTTTTTTTCTGTCGTAAAATGATTATGTTGTACATTGTATCTACAAAATGATTAATGAAACTCTCTACGGACCTTCTGCTTCCACATACCTAAGAAACTAGTTCTAATCAGTTTTAGTGTGCTTTAGCAGACAACAGCATTCTTAGGTAGGAAACAATACATAAAGATTAAAAGGGGAAAAGATGTGGGCATCAGCATGGAACAGGAGAGAGTAAAAAATTTGTAACTAAATAAATTAGTTTGGAAATTAAAGAAGAATAAATTATTTAAATTAAAGGTGATATTAATTTTAAAAAGGAAGGAAATTAAAATACTTTTTAAAAGTAGACTGGAAATTGAGTCTAGAGCTCTATGAGGAGACAAGGGTTTATTAAGAGAAAGACTGGCAGAACCTTACAACATTAGTCTGAATTGGGTTTAGGGATTAAACTCAAAACTTTCACAGAGTCACAACCAGCAAAGTACATAACTAGCTCTTCATTTTAAACTGTTACATGAGTTATTCTTACCAAGGTACACTCTCCTGTTGGCTGCAGCTAGTGAATAACTGACTTGCAAGAGGAGACCTATGTAAAAAGAACTGGAAGATATGTTTCCTCTTTAAACTTCTATCGAGGACTTTGCCAACTATTCAGGAATTACATGAGGCCTGAGGCTACTTTTAAGTCTTCAGTGTAGACTTAGGAACAAGATCAGGCTATAGTGGGGTAGGGCTAAAGCTCTGGTAATCTTTTAGGCAATTTTTGAAGTAGGTTTGCTATATTTTAGGTTCCTGCTCTTATGAAGGCCTCTCTAATATTCTTTGTGCTTCATATTGCTTTTAGGTCCACATTCTTAAAGCTGATGCTGATCCTGACTTCCACAGAAGCAATAGGGTAATGACAATTTTTAATGATTCTTAATCATTGCTAGTTCCTAGACATAGGCAGAACTCCTAAAGAGAGCAGAAAGGGAGCAAGCTGAACAACATAGAAAAGAAATTGAAAAAAAGGAAAAATAAATGGTTCCTGCAGTAATTACTAGGTTCTCAGTAAAAATTCAGCCTGGGTTGTTGAAATATAAAGTTGTTGCTATGAATGTGAATGAGAATTAAGAAGAGTCACACAGAAGTCCCACCTCGCACTCTCCATTTAGAGGCCAATTAGGGAGTAGGCCTTGTGTTGTCAGTTTCATATTTATGTGGTGCTAGCTCCATGTATTTGCTCCATGGAGAGCAGAGCCATTCCATCCTTGATGGCTGTCAAGCCAGGCCTTTAAATGATTCCTTGATACCTATGTTGCACAGCAACTTTAGATCATTAAGAACACCCAGACCATTTACGAAGCATGTGATGTGTGGCTTTTCATTTTTCTCTGAAATGGTGTTATCGCAAAGAGAGACCACAACTGTAGTGTAGGCATCTTTCCCTGGGGTTTGAAAATATGACACAAAAAAGTCTATCAACTGTAATGGAGTAACTGGAAGGAATGAGTTCACTTGTTTCAAAATGTATTTAGAAAACAGTAATAACACCATCAATGATGATTGTGACATGAAAAAAACCAAAACACATCGATGTAGATTAATGGCCTTGGTTTTAGTATCTCTCTTCGATAATTGTGAAAATGCCAACAAAGCAGAGCCTTTGCAAATTAAAGCTTTTTCTCAAATGAGTAGTCCAGAACAAAGCACCATAGAATTCATCAATAATGGTGTAGTCAGTTTGGATACCTCTCTCAGGTCCTTGTAATCTGTCAAAAAAGTTCCAGGTTAAACTTAATTTTGGGATCAGGTGAGGACACGCAATCAGATTTTTTGCATCACCCACTGTTTAATTAAACTTAGTACAGATCATAAATTAGTCCTTTAATCGTGACCTGCTGGCCTTGGTTTACCTGATAAAATCTGAACAAATCAAACACAAGGCAGTCAAGTCATAAGTGTAATCCTTCAGTGGAAATCACCTTTCATTTTCCATTCTATTTATAAACAGTTCTCTCCTAAAAGCAAGAAAACAAACTGTGATTCAGAATCATTACCTCAATGCTAACAAAAGTCCTGATGTACTGCATGTGCAACCAGTAAATACTGGTCAGCTAAGTGTCCACCATCTGTTCTATTATCCTCACAGTAAATAATCACTGCTGCAGCACTTAAATCAAAACCATGCTTAGAAAACTGTGTTTATTATCAGACAGAATTCAGTCCAGCTCATCACACTGTTTCAAAATTGATCTTCATCTTTTTTCCATCTGGGAATATTACAAGCAAGTAACAAAACAGCTGTGCACGCACTTGGGGCACCTGAGAACATTTTTAGACCTCAGGAGTATGTCTGCTTATGCTAGTTAGGCTTTCCATAGTATTTTATGCAACCAGTAATGATGAACTGTTTGGTGACTGTGCCAGTGCCAGAAAGACAAGCGGCAGCCTTTCTATGGATTGCACAGGGACTCAGTTCAGGCTTAATCAGCTCAGCCTGAGAGCCACACAGTTTACACTGGGTGTATTCAGTGGTTTAGGATAGGTATTAGCTTAGTCGCTGCCATCCTATGACTATGAATATGACTTCATTATCTTACTTGTACAATCCTGCCAGCAACTGGATATCTAACCTTTCACTGAAGAATACAGAAATTATTTTTAAACCCACTTCCAATTTTCCAGTTATTTTGATTTTTGGCCAGTCTGAAATGTTAGGAATATGCAATTGGGAATGAATGGTTAAGATTATAAAATGATTGTCCTTTCAGTCTGTAGTGTTTTTAGTGAGTTAGCCTCAGTGTTTACAAGAGACTTGCAAAGTTAAACCTTCAAAGCCTTAAAGTGAATTGCACTGTTTGTGTAATTTGCTGAGGAGGAAAATGCTTTTGCAAGGTACTTGGTACAACTTTCTTTGAAATTGTTAGAGACTTTTATTTACCAAACAGTGTATCTTGTTAAAAGTAAAACTTCCCCTGTGCTCTAAATTTTGGTCCAGTTAATCTTTCAGCAGTGCTGAAAACAGAGCTTTAATTAGCAACTTTATCAGTTAACCCAGTCACTCATCCCAGTGCTTATCTGATACTGTGTCCATACAGGCACTTGGGGACATCAGAAAAAGGCCGACTTCTCAGTGGGACAGCTGAGAGGACCTTGGTGGCAGAGGGGAAAAAAGAGACCACAGAAAAGGATGACATTAAATGGAATTTGATACAAATCCAAAAGGAATTATCTGACCACAGTAGCCTGGGACAGGCGCGTATTTCTCTTGTATTTCTCCCTGATCTTCTCTGGTATGTCACCCACAGCAATAGAGACGAAGACAGTGGTCTTTTGCTGTGTGAATGTAGCATCTGACACGATTGAAATCCTTTGCTGGGGAGGTGCTGACTGAGCTGTGAATAAAACCGTGCTGATGCTGTCGTCACAGGAGCAGCCGGCTCAAGCCAGTGCGGGGCTCTTGGCCAAGGCATTCATTAAGCTCTTTTGCTGTCTTCAGCAACAAAGATTTAGGGAGAAATCTGCTCTCCCTACTTGCCTCTAATTTTTCTGTTTTCTGTTGAAGGGGAAGAGGGTGTGTGTATATATGAGTGCAGTTAAGGGGGTGACATTAGCGTTGGAGAGAGTGGACTGAAAATTGGACATCCTTGCCTGTAAAGGGTACTGGGAACAGTAATGGGTGAGGATTTTCTGATGGATGGCCAGAGCAGAGGAAACCCATGTTGATTTGTCTTGGGGATGAAAAGGGAAGGCAATCCTTGATTCCTTGTATGCCTGTCATCACAGACTTCTTCTAGCAGAAAGAGTCTTGTGCTCCAGTCCATGTTGCACTCAATCACTATCAGTATTTGTCATGTGAGAACTTCAGTCTGTGCCTGGTGGACTCTGTGACTAGTCAGGCAGATCTGTGGCTTTAGAGGCCATGGTTTGTCCTTTGAAATAAATAAATAACAATACCCAAGGAGACAGGTGGAAATTAAACAATCAGATGAACTAAAATAACTGATGTGGTCTGTTTCAGATACTCCTGCTCAGTAGTAAACATGGAAAATACAAAAGAAAGTAAGAACATAAGCGTGGAAATGCAGAACAAATTGCAAAGAATGAAGGCTGTTTATAGAAAAACCAAAAAGTAAACCACTTTATGGGTAGTGCTGGACTTTCATTCCATTCTTCACTTTACTTCATTTGCATTTGTGAAGTGGTCTGTAACACTTCTTGTGCTCGGTTTAGTCTTTCATATGGCATCATTTGTGGTTCAGAATTCTTACTCACCTCATTTTTTTCCCCCTAAACAAAGAAGTACCATTCATATAGTTGTAAAAATGTTTTGTCAGCAAAAAATCTGTAGCTCTTGCCAATGCAAGGAAGTCTGATATTAAAAGCATGCACGGCTTTGCTATCTTAAGATGAACCCATTAGCATGTGGCTGAAGAGTAAGTTTGAGGGAGAGAAATTGTGTTAAGAGGATGGAGTGACTACCTGGTGCCAAGAAGATATTTTATGCTTGCTCAAGCAGTTTTGATGAGTTGATAGCTGAAATGTTTATGCTTTTATTCACATAGATAGCATACTAAAGAGTTCTATTTTAAACAGCAGATAATCCAAATTGTGCATTTAGTTTGTGATGTAACTGTGGCTGGTGTTCTAGGGATTGCAGGATTTGCTCCTGCTCTTATTGACTCTTAACTGGGCCCTGCAAAGCGTGGCCCTTGACTTCTTCCCAACATGAAAACAAAGAACTGAGAAGACATATACTGGCTGTAAATTTTCTGTTCCTGTTGATGCAGAATAAAAATGCAAAGCACTGTAACGATTTCCACTCTATTTCTAAAATGTGTAAAGTCATGAAGATTTCTGTTTTTAAAAGGAAAATCTGTGTAAGTGTGTAGCTCACTGTTATGCAGGGTTCAGTGAAGCCCAGTTTCAACTGGGGTTTGATTTGATGTAAGAATTTAAATGTCATCCACAACTTTACTCTGGAGGATCTTGATTTTTCATATGTACTGTCACCTCCTTCAAACTATCATATTCACTACCTTTGATTACTTGCTTTCCCCAACAGCACTTTTCTTTCCTTTTCTAATTCTTTTTCTGCTGCGAAATTTTTGCCCCTTCCTTGATCAGGTGTATCCCTGGCATCAGATCTTGGCTACCTTTTAAGGACAGTGGTATATGTGTTTATTCTGACATTGTTAGTCTTTTTCTTCACAATCCTAGGATGCGTAAAGGAACTTTTAATATAGAGCGTACAAAAACAGAGCCTACTAACTCTAGCAGCCGCACCTTTCTATGAAGGAGTATTTATTTTGATGTAGCTTCTCACACACTCAGAAGGGGCAGTAAACTAGAGCAATCAAAATAAAACAAGCTGAAAAAGAACAACAAAGTATTTATTTGACATCCATTTATCCTATCCTTAACCACTCTCTGTCTTGCAAATCTCTCTCCCTGGTGATGATAACTAGACCTATTCTAGTAATTTTTATATGTATGTAACTGTTCAGACTATTTCAGAAACACCAGAGGCTGGTACAGATTCTTGTATTTACTGCAGCTGGGGGAACCTTCCACTGAAGAACTTCCCATACAAGTGAATTCCAAGTGTCTTTGAAGAAAAGCTAGTTGAAAAATTTAAAGTATGTAAACTTTTCCATCTTTGTCTCCAAAGGAGTGACATTTTACCAAGACACTTGGTAGTTTCTGTGATAGATTATTTAGCTAATGTTATGACAGATCCTCAGTGTGTATCATTTATGTCTATTAGCATTTGTCAAGGGCTGCCCAACAGCAGTGACTACCATGTGCCATCTGTTTGGGATAGCTCATGACATTCTAGGA
>JAWWMO010000096.1:56725773-56739084 GCA_035047845.1 Dendrocincla fuliginosa | reverse complement strand
GTTTTCTTTTTTTTTTTTTTTTTTTTTAATTTTAGATATTTAAAATATAGCTAAACTCTTGAGGGAGGATAAACTGTGACAACTTTATGCATGAACATATGGATGCATAAGCAATACAGAGGAATTATTTCCGGTGACTTAGCAATAGGAGAGTTAGCTAAGAACATTAGGAGACATTTTAGAGGAGGAAACCTCCTGGCCATGAGAGCTATTAGCCATGGAATAATTCCCCTGGGGAGGAGCAGGTACTCTGTCCCATGAAACATGAAAAGCCAGACCGGATAAAGTGCTGCTAGAAATACAAAAGAGGTTGTACTCTTGCATTCAAAGGCAGTTAGAACAGAGAAGACCATAGGTCATTATTTGCAGATCCTATGATTATGGAAAGGATTGATAGCTCTCCTCTGCCCCCACAAAATGGCACCCTGCTGCTCCTTTTGGACAGCAGGATAAAACTGACCCTTTCTGCACAGGAGGGAGGCTCAGATACGTGTATGCAGTCATTCCACTTGGATTAATGCCCAACCATAATTTTGTTGTTGGTGAAGTTTTTTTGGTTTTTAAGCCTGAAGGCAAACTTCTCCTTCCTCTATGCCATCTACCCCAGCTTAACTACATGGGTTGTATATTTCAGAGCTTTACAGCCTAACACTGCTATTCAAACTCTTGACGTTTTGACCAGATCTGTTGTATTTTCAAAGAATGCTGTCTTTAATCAAATAATACAAAAATTCTTGATTTAACTGTGCCATTCTGAGAACTGAGTGCTTATAAGTCAGGGCAGAACTTGTCAAAATGATTTGAGACTGCAGGGGAAAAAGATATTACAATTATTTAATCATCTCATTTGATATGAAACATAGACAATTAACATTATGCAATTTTGTAAAAATTGCTAACAAATATAGGTGCAGTGTAAAAATTCAGTGACCTGGAGGAGAAATTCTGTAAAGCGTTGTCTTTTCTGCATTTTATAATTCCAGATGCATGGCCACTCAGTGTATCCTTTTTTCTTTAGAGAGGGGCAAATCTATGGAAAAGGAACTGAGGCTTCTTCATCCTTGACTGATAAAAGTGTAACCCGCTAGGTGTGTGATTTTTTTTATTCAACAGAATTTTAGTATAAGAACTCACTAACTGTGCCTATATAGAGCAGGAATAAAGTATCACTTGCATCTTAATAAATCTGCCCCTACTGGGACAGAAAATTCTTATCAGAAAACTCACACCCATTTTCAGTACATTTTGCCTGTGAGAAGAGTAAGTTCTCTTCACAGATTCACTTTTAGTGTTATTCTTGATTGAGAGAGTTCCTTTAGGCTCATTTCCACTGAATATGAGACTTTCATGCATGCATTGTATTTTCAGAGTGCGCAACTGTTTGACATGCACTTGCATGCTGTAACAAGTGTCAGTCTCCCAATTCCTGCTTTATTGGTACACAAGTACATTTGCTTTGGAATGGCTCAAATCATCATGATAATTTCTCCATCATGATAATTTTTCTCACACAAAGAGAATGCCCCTATCCCGAGTTTTTGCAAAATTATGCTAATATGCAGAGTAGGATCTTTCCAGTTAAGGAATAACTGAGGAAAGAAGAAGGATGAAGGGAAATACTTTCACAGTCATTTGTGAGAATAGAAGTAATTGCCCGTTACCTTAAAAAATGTATTAAAACAAACAAACAAAACCCCCCCCTCCAACAAAAAACGGAAGATGAAGCCATCCTTTCATCTTAGCATAATTGCAAGTTCCATGCTCCTTGTCTAGATGAACAGAATTTTAAGATAAGACAGGAAACAAAGGCAAAACTGCAAGGGCTAGGTTGCAATCTTTTGATGTACAAAAAGCCAGTTAAATGTGCTTTTCATAGCTGATATGAGAGATATTCATGACTCAAATTTTTTTCCTTCAATTGTCTCATGAAAATAAACACCGGGGAGAAAAAAGGTTTTGGAGACCTAGAGCCAACCACAGTCAGTGGGATGCCAAGAGAATAAAATTAGCAAGAATGCTGCAGGCTAAAAGTCACAGAATCCAAACCCAGAACGTGCCTGTCAGCGCTGTGTGTTTTCACGCTTTTGTTTTCAGGGTTGTGATAGTTGCTAGGGCTGAAAGGAGGAACATTTTGGTGTGAAGAGAAACACATACAGCAAGAATTAAAAATCAGGATGATTCTCAATGTTGCAGGCTGCCAAATAGGTTGTTCCTTTTCCTCCTCTTAGAACTGAATTTGGTGAGATGGAGCTTCCGTCCAGTTCTGGGTGGCGAACTGCAGTTCCAGGTTTTAGGACAGAGCAGTCCCTGTCAGAACTCTCTCTGCCCTGTTCCAGTGCCTAATACATTATTGATTGTGACATACTACCAGTTAGCAATAGGAAGATTTGTGGCTGTACAGGGTACTTCCAGGAATTACTGAATCCCCCAGTGTCCTGAATTAAAGGCTCATAAGCATTTCAGAACAAAATAAAATGCTTTGACCAGCCAATTATCTGAGATATGACCCCTGAGAGTGTAGACATCCTAGCTATAATTTATTTAATTTCATGTAATCAGTGTGTTTAGTGAATAAAAACAAGTGCGCAAAGAACTGTAAAAGCAATGAAAGCACCAACAACTTCAAATTAGACTCTTACAAAATTAAGTTGCATACAGATAAGTGTCCTGGAGATGGACGAATATCAAGTATTTAGGAGATTTTTTACCATCAGGAAGTGTTTAGGGAGAAAACCAGAAAGCTGCCTGTAGGAAGTCTGGGAACATGAGCCTTGTGCATGTAAGGACAGCTGAGGGCAGCAGTAGAGGGGGAAGAGGAGCAGGTTCCCATGAAGCATGTGTGGACAGGAACCACACTGTGATAGACGCAAGTGGGCAGTCTTGGTTACACTGACCCAGGTTGTGGTGGCTCCATGTCTGTGTCTTGTGACCCAGAGATCTTAGAAGCAGTAAGGTTTTGAAACTGATTAGGCAGGGATGAATGTCAAATGAGAGTGAGCTAAATCCTTCAGATTTGGACAAGCCCAGTGGGAAGGTCACCTGCCAGCCTAAGAGACAAGGTAGGGGTCTTATGAAAGTATAAGGCTAATCAGAAAGACTCAAAATACCACCTGGGAAAAAGTAAAGGAAATCTGACTTTTGTGATATATATAGAGAAAGCCAGAAAGTCCACAAGTGAGGTATGAGGGAAAAGAACTTTGAAGACAGAAAAAAGTAATTTTAGGAAAAAAAGTGGGGAAAGATGAAATATTGAGAAAGTATTTGCTAAAGCAAAAAAAATAAAAAAAATCGGAAATCTGTCCCTTTCTTTATAAGTAGAATTTCCCATATGTGTATATCCTTACAAATATTTTCTGTTCTTTTTTTTTTCCTGTTCCCACAACTACCAAAAAAGCTGAATTCAGAATCTACAAATATGGACCAGGCTTTTTGAAGACAGATTCTTCTGTCCTTAAAAGATTTTGTAGGTCCTAACTTTTTCTGAGCAGATGCTAGCAGATTTTAGGGAGGATCCCAGAAAAATGTCTGTAAGATGTGGAAGTAAAACAAAGGCCAAAAGAGGGTTTTTCAGTGCTGAGTAAGTTTTGTTTATAAAACAAATAAAGACAGATCTTGTGTCCTATGCAGAGCAAAATTTCCTTTGTTATTTCAGTTTGTTGTTCACTTGTTTTGTCCTTAACTATAAAGTTGAAATGCAACTGCTATAATTTATATTTAGGACAATTTATATTTAGAACATCATCCTGACCTGTAGGGTTGTCTGGGCTTGACTAGAATCTTAATTCTATATTAGTGTCAAAAAACATCTAAAGCAAATAAAAAGGGAAAATAACAGACAAACTTGGAGTTTTGGTTATGCATTTACTAGCAAATGCAGTCACTTTTTGTTTGGAAATGGGCAGGAATAAAAATTACAGATCTCTAACTTACCGGCTGCAGAACCAAAAACTGTGTCTGCTAATACACTTGTTACATGAGCTCACTTCAGGGACACTTTGCTAATGACTTGGTTGTGTTTTAGTCTCTCTCCAATGAGTGATGGTACTGTTAAATTGTTGTCTCAAACTGGAGAGTTAAATTTTTCAGTGTGGAGGACTCATTGGAGGACCAGCTGAAGACCTGTATGAGACCAGTCTGGCCTCCTGCATAAAACTAGTTCTACATTACTTTTGAACTGAGCCACTTTAGAATTCAGAAAGTCATAATAGTGTCTTTGATGTGACAGTCCAGCTGCCCATCCTGTTGTCTTTCCCTTCTTGATAATTGGCTACAGATTATGTCTGTCCTCAAAGGAAAAAAAATATTTAAGATAGTGAAATATTGTTCCACTCATCTGTAGTAATAAGCAGAGCAAAATTTGGTTCAAAAGGTCCGATTTATGTTATTTCCCTCTGTTAGTCATCTCTGTCAATAGCAAAAGATTTTTCCCTTGCAAACCCAGTTGTTTGCAAAGATAACATTGGGAGAGTCAGAAAACAAAATAAACCCAATAATGGAATTTGTGCAGACACAGACTTTGAGTTCATATGTATATCTTCTATCTAAAAATGTTAAATATAGGCAGTGAATATATATGAAAAAGAAGCGTAAATATAATTTCTGGATTTGAAGTGTAAAAGCAATTTCAGAAATATTCATTTATATGTTCCCTCTCAGTGAACACTATAACCACTCTGAAATGTACGTTTCACCTGCCACTCTGTTTTATTGCCTTGTTGTGACTGTAATTTCCTAATAGCTTTGTTTCTTTGTTGTTTGATTTTTGCTATTGTTTTTTTCATGAGTGTTAATAGTCTTTGTATTTATGAACACAACAGTGTAAGCATACACAGTCAGTTGCAGTCAGGGGGTCAGTTAATCAAAGTTATAAAACTAATTGATTATTCCAAGCCAAATTTTTTGTCTTTCTTAGAAAAAAAAAAGTTTGTATTATTTACTGCTGGTTATTATCTTGATATATATTGCTACTACAAAAATAGATATAGGTGTGGGGGTGTTTTCTAAACTACTTTCATATCACATTTGCTCAGAATCAAAAGTTATTTTTTTCCTACTGACCGTCGTTCATGTCCAAGCTGGAAACTAAAAGCTGGGCTGCCTCTTCTATTCTTGACAGTCATAATTGTTCTGTACTTGCAAATTAGGTGACAGTGCTGTTGCTGATGCACAAGGATGGCCTGAGTCCAGCTCCCTGTTCTACAGTGTATTTGGCTTTGCAGTGCTAACAGAAGTGAAACATTCCTTTTGTCAGAAAAAACAGGAGCTACTTCTCATAGACACACAAAAAGTAGGGAGATTTTGAAGGAATGTGACATTTCTACAGAGTTGGTTTCTTGGACTGTAACTCCCATGTTAAAAGAAACTGATGGAAATATTTGGAACAACTCTGCCCTAAAGGACACATTACATGGGGACTTAGACCCTTTACCAGTTCTTAAAAAAACAAAAAAACACCCCCCCTAAAACAAACAAAAAACCCCCCACCCCACACACAAATGGAATTCTTTCACTTGAGAGTGATCTGTTGGAATGTATTGCCTCTCTCTGAAGTGTAAGTTGCCTTTTGTAGGAAACACAAATTACTTCCTCCAAAAGGGTTTACAGAACTATTTCTTGACATTTATAATTCAGCCTTCCCTGGAGCACACAGGGAGGAAGTGGGGATGGTGGGCTAGGATGGGCTTGCCATGACACACCTGCAAGAAACCTCAGGACGCACCAGCTGGGAGAACTGGATTTTCACCTTCTCATTGTTCAGCAAGTGAACAACAGAAGTCTTGGTGGCTCTCTCAGTTTGGTAGTTTTCTCACCTTGCACACTGATAGACAAACTTATTGCCTGTGCTGGAGGGTGGGGACATGGAAATCATCATGTTATCTTGGTCTTCAATATGCTGGTAGCCATTGAATTGCACTCTGATCTTGTGGCCAATAACTTGTGTGCAGGCAAAATGTTCTCCACAAATTTAGAGGGTGCGTGAAGCATCAAAGATTGTTTTTAAAATTACTGGTAACCCTAGATGTGTTAGCACCATGTCTAGTCTACACTTCAGCCTGAAGGTTAGTAGTCATGATTCCTTTCTTGGTATTTTCCATCTGTCCTATCTAACACCTTCCCATCAGCATCATGGCTTTAATACTCAGTATTCTTGCCTCATGATGACACTTGGACACTGTAGTCAAATCCCTGTTCCTTTTCAAAATGTCTCTTGCTACAAGACAACTAACTGCTCCTCTCCTCTTCTGATAAATGTTTCTGTTGCTGAGAGCTTTTGCTCATCCTTCTGAAAATATCATACCCCGACTTCTTTCCGTTCTTTCTATACCAGCTCATTCTTGTTATTCCTCTCTTTTGACTGTATAGAAAGTGTCTTTAGTGCTGTGGAGTCTTCCTCTGCTTTCTTCCCCTAAAAAAAAAAAAAAAAAAGGGAAAGGGAAAGTGTCATTGAGGATGGAAAGTGCCTTTAGGATTATGAAGTCCAGCTGTTGACCTAGCACTGCCAAGCTCATCTATAAACCCTGTCCCTAAGAAGCACATCAAGACATTTTTCAAACACCTCTAGGGATGGTGACTCCACTTCACTGGGCAGAGTGTTTCAGTGCTTGAGAACCCTTCCCATAAAGGGATTGTTCCTAATATCCAATGTAAACCTTCCTTGGTACAACTTGAGACCGTTTCCTCTTCTCTTATTACCTTGTACTTGGGAGAAGAGACTGACCCCCACCTGGCTACAACCTCCTTTCAGGTGGTTGCAGAGAGCGATAAGATCTCCCCCAAGCCTCTTGTCTCCAGGCTAAACATCCCCAGCTCCCACAGTCACTCCTCACAGGACTTGTGCTCCAGACTCTTTACCAGTTCAATTTATTTCCCTTCTATGGACTCATTTCAGCACCTCAGTGTCTGTCTTGTAGTGAGGTGCCCAAAACTGAACGCAGTGTTCAGGGTGTGGTCTCACCAGTGCCCAGGACAGGGGGACAGTCACTGCCCTGGCCCTGCTGGCCACACTGTTGTTGATACAGGCCAGGATGCCATTGGCCTTCTTGGCCACTTGGCCACATGCTGACTCAGCACTGCTTTAGCTGCTGTCGACCAGCATCCTCAACTTCCTTTACCGCTGGGCAGCTTTCCAGTCACTCTTTGCCCAGCCTGGCAGAGTACATGGGGTTTGTTGTGAATCATGTGGAGGACCCACCATTTCACCTTGTTAAACCTCATACCTTTGGCCTCATCCCATTGATTCAGCCTGTCCATGACCCTTGCTATCTCACTGCACATCAACACTCCTGCCCAATCTGGTGGTGTTTGCAAACTGCCTGAGGATGGATTTGATCCCCTTATTCAGATAATTTATAAAAAAAAACAGGACAGGCACCAGTATTGAGCCCTGGGGAAACCCACCATTGACTGGCCACGAGTAGGATGTAAGTCCATTCGCCACCACTCTCTGGGCCCGGCCACCCAGCACAGACTTTTAGCCAGCAAAGAACACAGCTGTCCAAGCCACGAACAGACAGTTTCTTCAGAAAAACGATGTGGGAAATGGTGTCAAAAGCTTTACTGAAGTCCAGGCAGACAACACTGACAGCCTTTCCCTCATCCACTAAGTGGGTCCCCTGCCACAGAAGGAGATCAGGTGGGTCAAGGAGGACCTGCCTTCCCTAAACACATGCTGGCTGGGCCTGATGCCTTGTGCTGTATATGCTGCATGGTGGTACTCAAGATTATCTGCTCCATGCCTTCTCTGGCACCAAGACTGACAGGCCTGCAGTTCCTTGGATCCTTCTTCCTTGCCCTTCTTTTGGATAGGCATCATTGGCCAACCTCCAGTCAATTGGGACCTCCCTGGTTAGCCAGGACTACTGGGAAATGATGAAAAGTGTCTGGGTGACCACTTCCACCAGCTCCCTCAGTACCTGTGAGGGGATCCCATCAAGCCTCAGAGACTTGTATGTGCCTAAGTGGTGTAGCAGGTTGCTGACCATTTCCCCTTGGACCATGGGAACATATCCTTTTTAATATTTGCAGCATCTTTTTCTGACTCTGAACATCCCAGCCAGCAATAAGCCACAATGGTCATGCCCAAATTATCTAGGCCTATGGATTTTAAGATATGTACTTCTAACAGACATTGTGTTTGACACTTCCCCTTGTTACTCATGGAAAGTGCATTTGCCTTTGTGATGCGATATAAGTAGATAAACCTGTTTTCTTCCAAATTCAGAACAGAATGATTTATTGCCTGGAATTGCTTTTGTTGATTCTTCTTCATCCTCATTAGTAACTTTATCATCTACTAAAGAGTTAAACTATCAGGTTTTTTTGAACTGAAATGTTAAATAGTGTCTCAGAATTACCCTTCATAATCCCTATTACTCCAGACAGAAATGTTTATAATATTTCTCATGAGTCTTAAAGATTTAATATATACTGGTGGCTACTATTTATTATTTTGACTTTTGATTATTTTCACCTTATTGTTACACTGAGATGTTTTTAGACAAATACGTTATTTTCTTTGTGGGAAATGACACTTCTTTACAATAATTTAGCTCTTCAAGCATTTTGTTGTGAACTCATGTTTAAGTATCTTCATACCACTGTTTTCAAAAACACCCTGTTAGGATCAGGGAATAATGGTTTACTGTGTGAAGCTCATCCAGGTCCATAGAAAGGCCATGGCCCATTTTTTTCCTAGTCATTCTGCCTAGGTTCCCATCTGTCAAAGTGGAATAATGCTGTTTCTCTACATTACAAACCTTTCATGAGTGTATATCAAAGAATGAGCAAGCTCTTTACTCAGGGCAATATATATAGAAAAGCGACAATCTCAGCATAGAACTTGAAAAATACTTGAATGTGAAGAACAATTTCTGTTGTGTTATCCTAAAAAAGTAGTTATATAGTTGTATAAAATCTTTGTCTTGCATGGCTTGCTACATATGTGAAAGTATGTTCCTTGTTTGGATATACTGTTAGTTTAATTTGTACTTGAGCTTCTACTTCAACAAATCAAGTACATAAAGAGATATTTGGAGATAATAGGATAAGCAGTGAGTTATTGTCTGACACTCCTTTCCTGTGCATTTAAATTCCAAAAACTTCACTGAAACACATGCAGTTAAATTGACATAAAAATAATTCTGTATAGGAAAATAAAGCTCTACAGTGTTTGCATTACTATTTGCAAAACAAGCACTTCTCCTTTGTCTTTACATGTAATTTCCTCCCACATGCTGGTTTGTTTCTTCTTTTGTAGGATTAGAATGGAAATCCAGGAAATTTTCTGATCACAAGGTCAACTGGAGTACATGAAGCATAGTGCCATTAGAAAGGTTTGAATACAAAAGCTGAAGGACTTGCCAGTAAAATGGATGAAAATTTAGGAGACATTATTAGTCAGCCCTTGGAAAGTCTTGCAGAGACATAGCAGGCGTCTTAGCAGAGGTAGCTCTCACCACATCTCAGTGTGAAAGAGTCTGGTGTTTTCTCTCCCTCACTGTCTTGCTCCATTATTTTTTCTATGCTTTCAAGACATCTGTAATTACAGTTAATCTTTTGCACAAAATGTGATACTTAGGGATAGAACTGTTTTCATTTTGGGCACTGTGCAGTTAATCCAAAAATCCTCCTGCCCCACCCATATTTTGATGAAGCAGTGGCTGCTCAGCTATTCTCAGTGCGCAAAATGAGTCTGTGATGCATAAGTTCAGAACGATGACTTCTGCCTGTGTTTACAGAAGTGTCGGAAGGGACAATGGAAATCAAAAACTAAAGTGCTACTGTTGAAGTGAAGGGAGTGAGAGGGAGAGAGGTTGCTATCACTTCTGCTGGATTCAAAAGCTCTGTCCTTTACTATCCTGCTGCTGGGCTGTACTGTGATCGAGGTCTTACCCTATAAATCAGTAACACACCATTCCTTGGCACCCCTGTGTGATGTTCAGAGCTTTTGTGTATGAAGGAAATTTGGTTTTGAAAAGTGTTGAACACTGCTTGATTCTTCAGTGATACTTAAAAAAAATCAACAAAATAACCAGGGAGCCCATGACTGGAAGAGACAAGTTTTCTATGTAATTGAAGAAAAATATTTTGTCATTTGAAGCTTTTTTTCCTCTTTAGTTTACACAGGATGCTACAAGAAATTTTCTTCAGTGACTAGGAGCACATCCAAGACACAGGCAGGCCTTAGCAGGTGTTTGCCACATGCTGTTATGATGGCTGGGATTAGTTGGGTAATAGTGAGCAAACATCTGTCTTGTATTATTCATACGACTTCATTTCAATTCATATCAATGTTCCTATCGGTATGTGACAGTTGATTTGGTTCTCCAAAGTTCAGTATGAGGGCTGATGGTAATGTATCCAGTAAATACATCTTTCTATGCAGGGTTGCAACTTCTTCCCAGCAGTGATGACAGGATTTCCCAGATCAGCTGAACACAAAGAAGGGAAAACTTTACCAATCTGCATGTGTGAGGGCTTTTTTTTTTAAAGTTTTTTTTATTCTGGCTATACAAAGAAAGTAGATCTACAAAACGTATCTTACCCAAAAGAAAAGTTTACCATAGTATACTCCAATGGGAAATTAAAATATCAGGAAACAATTTTATTTTCTAGTTTGCTAGAAATTTTATTTTCTATGTTTGCTAGCTGCGGAACAGAGTCCAATAAGTATAACAGACCTGGCTTGTTTAGTTGTTTCCTCTTTTGTGCCCAAATTTCTCTTGCTAGTCCTCTCACAGTCCCCTTTTAGGCTGTTTATTTTTCCCTACATACCAACAGGCAAGCAGAAATCCAGGCAAGGAAAATATGTAGGAGACATTTCCTAATGTCTCACTGGCCTTAATAAAGGAAAAAACAGTTGAGCTAAGAAAGAGTATCAATCTGTTTTTTATGTAGTGAAGAACAGTGTGATGCGGAAAAGGTAATTAACCCTCAGGGAATGTTTCTTCAAGACATAGCACCATTTTTTATTTCTCTGCCTCTTTCCATGGCTTATTTCTGTTCAGGGAACTTCTCTGGAGTCTGCTCTTCAATATGTGTTGGCTGTTTGGCTTATGTTTATTCAGTTTTGGTTGTGGATTGTGTGTGTGTGTTTTTTTTTGTTTTGCTTTGGGGATTTTTTTTTAGTTTTTTTAATTTTTTTGTGTTTGTTCTAGGATGTAAGTCAAGATTTTAAAATAAACTTGCTTTGAATTAAGATGAAAGGGTGAAATCTAAAAAGCATAAAGTCAGAAAAAAACTACTGTTATCAATCAAAATATTTCTGTAATTTTGGACTATTTTGTTGTAGTTTGCCTTTCCACCCAGACAGGGCCATAGTCAACCAAATCTTCCTTAAACAACAGGAAGAATTCTCATTATCACAAACCTAGCTTACTGAGTAGTATTTAACTTCCCTAACATCTGCTGTAAGGGCAACATGGCAAGTAGCAACCAGCTGAGAAGACTTCTGCAGGTAAAAATGGTACCTTCCTGATAAAGATAGTGGATTGGCCAACCAATGGAGAGGCAGAGTTGGATCTTCTATTTAAAAACAGAGATGTAATTGGGAACATGATGATCAGTGTCTGCCTTTTCTGTAGCAACCAGGAACTATTGGAGGTCAAGAATCTGAAGGGAGTAAGGGAAGTGAGTAGCAGATTTAAACTCATTAAGAAGACTAGTAGGTGAAACCCGATGATACTGCTCTGAAAGACAAAGGAGTTAGGCAAATCTTGCAAGTCTTTATGGACAGAATCATGCAACCATATTTTGTTCTTATACCTGGGGGAAAAAACATAGTATTCCAGGAGCAAAATGCAAAGCCATTCCCTACTAGTCATTGCCAGGCACAGTCTTTACCCTTTGCAGCAGCAGTCCAGGCTGGGTCCTGGCTGCCTGGATGGCAGCATGTTGAGTAGGTCCCTAGGGCTTTGGGAGAGACAGAGGGCTGCACAGGAACGGGCTGCCTGCAGGTCTGGCGGCACAGAAGGCCAGCACCATCCAGTGCTGTATGAGCAAGGGCACAGCCAAGAGATGGAGAGAAGCAACTATTCTTCTTGACTTGCTATGCCTATGTCACTGACACTGCATCCTCTAGTTTCGTCTCCCCAGACTGAGGTAGTCATTGCCAAATGGGTGTGAACACAGCAAGGGCCACCAGGATTCTCAGAGACTGGAGCACCTGGCCTGTGAGGGAAGCGTGAGACACAGGGCCACTTCAGCCCAGGGAAAGCTCAGAGCAGCCTTCCCATACTTGCAGTTGCATTAATAGGAGGAGGAGGAGGCCAGGATCTCTGCAACAGTGTGTAGCAGCAAGACATGAGACAACAGGCATAAGCTGAAACAAGAGAAGTTCAGACCATATAAAAAGAAATATAAAGAGATAAAAATTTTAATGTGGAAACAGCCTGGAGCAGAGCAGGTTGCCCAGAGAGGTCATATGGTCTTGTATCCTTCGGATTTTTTTAAAAACAGCTTTCCTCACTGTTGCTGTTTAGGGCCAGTTGTTGCACTGGGGACCACCTGATGTTCTTTTCAACCTGCTTATGATTCTATGACTTCTCTGTTTGCAGTTATCAGAATTGTTCTGTGTCTTGAACAGAGAAACTGCAATTTTAAAGGGAAATATCAAAAGATTTTTCAACATTTATTACTTTTCCCTACATTATTTTTTATATGAGAGTGATTTCTTGTTCTCAAAGTCTCAGTTTTCTGAAAGACAAAATATTTTATTGAAATATAGCTAACCACCTCTACTTTGTCAGTTGCATTTCACCTGATGCAAAATTAAGGGTAGGGTTCAGGATGATATTGGGTCAGTTCAAAGGAAAGGTTCTGTGTTTGCGGACTTCCTTCTGCCCTTGCTTTGATGAAGCCTACAGTTGTTAATCTGCCAGTCATGCTGAGTTTTCAACTTCACTTTGCCATACAGTGGAAATAATTGAAAGCTAATGAGAATTCTTTTTATTGGCAGACCCTTGGTTCTATCTTGATTTTTTAATGCCAGATCATGATTTAAATTGTCTGTGCATTTAAACAGATGAGCCATCTGCAAATACTCTCTTAGCAGTTGAACCCGAGAGATGGAGAAAAAGTAACCTGTTTTACTTTGAATAGTTTTTACAGAAATCTAATTTTATTTTTTTTATACTTTTGTATTTAGCGCTTATCTTATCTGAAATATCAATAAAATTAATTCACAACATCACTTGTGGATATTCTCAGCTGAGGGAATGTTAGGCCCAGCAAGATATTTTTTATTATTTTATCCATAACCAGTCATGAGAAATTTGTAAATGTTATTCATGACACCCGTAGTTGTGGTGAGAG
>JAWWMO010000096.1:56706771-56725714 GCA_035047845.1 Dendrocincla fuliginosa | reverse complement strand
AGAGTCAGTGTTCCCAGCCTGTGGGTGAAAGGGTTTTTCACCTGGGAGGGGCAGGTTGTTGTCCCTTGTTTGCTTTGATAAGACATGGCAGGGTGGCTCAGGGGGTTTGGCTGGAAACAGCCGGGAATGACATGAAAGGGATGCCTTTCAGATTAATTTACTCTGCGTGTTTTGAAGTGGTGGTGTTTGGAAAAGAGCTCACATGGTATTCCTAAGGCCATGAGTTCAACCTAGCACCAGTCTTTTTTATCTGTTGCTTTTCAACACATATTGTACTCTTTTATACTTTTATACTCTTTTATACTCCTTTATGCGACAGCGTGGTGGAAGTGGGCCGCACCTTTATATTCTGTATCCCTAAACCCCTATAAGTAAAAGAACTCTTCTCTACTTTAACCAAATAATGTTGTCCTGGAAAGTTTTTTCCTTCCCCTTATGGCAACATGTTCATAGAAAAATTGAAATACTTTATAACCTAAGCAAATCAAACAGAAATTACATTAAAAGAACCATTTATTTCTAGATATTTTTAAGGTCCTAAAATTTTCTGGATTTCCCTTTAAAAATTAAAGGCAGTGTTATTTCCCTATCATCTTCATATTTTCTCACATTAGTCTTAAAATTTCATATGTATTCCTTAAAAATAAAATCTTCTTATTGAAATCTTCATGTGCTAATGATATGGAAGTTTAGCTCAGTCTTCTTCTTGTTCATTATGCTGAATCACTGAGTTAAAACTGCACTCCATCAACCACATATACTGCATTTCTGAAAATGGTGTTATTTAGCATTCATCTTTTTTGACATGACATTTTTAAATGAATACTATACAAATGTAGACAATTTAGTAATGGCAACTAGCTATTGCCTTAAGTTACATCTTTTTTTCTGGTTATACAGTGTATATAGACGCCTTAAAATTCTGCTTTGTTATGGTACCAAGAAAATGGAAAGCAGAAGAAAAAGAATGCGATAAGAGCCTTCTGGATGGCTGGACTGCTGATACACTGAAACTATTGTGAATCTTTCCATTTGCATGTCTTCAACATTCTTTTCTCCTCTTGTCTCACACTTCAGGCACTGGGACTGTTTTCATTTTCGAGGACCATACAGTTCCCAGTAAAGCAGAGTTTTGGTCCACAACTGGGGCTCCTAAGCATTATGGTAATAGAAAGTAAAGTAGATGTTTGTAATTTGAAAAACTGTGTAGCATTTTTAAGACAAATATATTTGGATCACATGCAGAAGTTTGTGTCTTTGTTCCAAACAAGTGGTACATATAAATAGATATTAATTCCACTGAAGTCTACTGTGTATATAAAGAGTCATTCCATTCAAATCCATTAATTTACACCAGTGTAAAATATTTCATTTATATATTCCTTCTTTGGTGTACACCTAAAATACTTATAGCATATTTTCCATTAAAAAAATCAGGAAAAAAATCTCCCAAATTTTAAATTGGATCAAATGCTGTAAATCAGCCTAATTTGGAAGAATTACAGATCATTCCACTAATATGTATTGTTTGGAAAAATCGTTCTCTGTGATCTCCATTGCCTGTCATAAAAACATGCCAGCTATCATTTTTGATTAAAATCTTACGATAAAATAGTTGTGATGAGCCATCTTCCTTCAGAAAACATGTGGACAATGATTTTGTGTAGATTAGTGATGACTGTTTTTTTATGGTTGACTTCACAGATTATTAGTTTTTTGCTTTAATCTCAAAATAGACAACAGTTTTGGAGAAATTATTTTAATTTCTTACCTTTATCATAACCATCTGATTCCCAGACATCCAGATTTTGGAGGCTTGCAATTTTTGGTAAGAAAGAAAAAGGCAGTTAATCCTGAATACGCATATCTGAGAAAATGTCTTGACTGAATTAATTTGATGCAACAATTTCAAGATCAATTAAAACCTTTGAATTTTAATCAGGAAAAAAAGTGATATGTGAGTTTTTAAGGAATCTTTCACATTTCATAGGAAGGGCATTCAACAAAGTAGGATGCAATGGTTGGGTTTTTTCCTTGGTTGGTGTCTTTCACTGTCATGTCTATGCTTTGCAGCAGACACGGTCAAAGGCATTCTACTGCATTTGAGCTTTCCAGTTTCTTCAGGCTTCTTGTATGAGAGAAGGTATAAAAGTATATTAAAAAATCTTTTATTCTTGGCGACTTCTGTACTAACAATACTAAAGAGTAGAAGTTTCAGAAATCCAGAAAAAACAACAAACTTGGACTTGCTGTGAATGAGAAGGCAACAGAACAGACAATTGTAATTTTTTCCCTTTGCAGCAAACACACATAATCATCAGTTTGACAACTGTTTATGCAGTGTCAATTATTTAAATAAATTCCCAGTATTCTCAGTATCTTTTCTGTTTTAAGCAGTAATTTTATGACCAGACGTACCTAGGAGTTCACCTTCAGTTATGCTGTATCACTTACCTTGGGCTGGATGAAGTCCTGCCGTGTTCTTTTCTGTCTTCAGCCGCTAAAAGCACTTTGTAGCTTCTACCAGTATATGGATTACTCCTTATGCTAATAAATCTTTGTTAACCCTGAGTCTACCTGAAAGTTTAGACAGGGACATAGCAAGAGTATTGGGCAGGACTGGGGAAGCAGTGCCTTAGATGTAGCACCCACGTACAGTGACTTTCTGTTAGCTGGTTGCTCATTTCTGGTTGCTGATATCTAAGGCAACACATGACATTTAACTTTGTTTTTGGCTTTTCTATTTAGTGTTTCTCAAAGCAGTGAGAGACATCGATTAACAAATTACCTGGGGAAACTGCTCGTCTACCACTATCTGGATATTGATGCAAAATAGCAGTCTGTCTAAAGGATTTTGGAGAACAGTTTGACTCTCACTGATACGAGGATCATATGACAAAATAATTGAGGGCTATCCTACTTGTACTAAAAATGTTGTGTAGAACTGAATTTTAGGACTCAGACTATAGATTACAAACAGACATTCTTCTGGGAGTTATTTTATGTAATTCATAGTTACTGCTTAAGAAAAACCAGGCAGAATTTTCTCTCCTAGCAATAATTCCTAGCTTCCTTGAGTCAATGACCTTTATATCACTACCAAAGCAGGAAATGGGAAAGCTTACTCGTATCTAGTAGTCCAAAAAGAGAGTTTTTCTTTCTCGCTTTGGTAAGAGATGTTTTATCCCTGTCTTTCTAAATACTGACAGCTATTTCTGGTAGATTATTGGTTCAAGTAAATGCAGTGTTATATATGGTGCTAGTAGGGTATAGGTCTTTGCTGTCACTTCAAACTGAGGAATGAGGCTACAGAAATATCTGCTTGACATGGGCTTTGTCTAAAATATCATACTAGAATCTTTTCACTCTTATATAGACTGAACCTGAAATATTAGAATTTAGCTATCTCTGACCTAACATCTACCATCCATATGGATATAAGGAGAAAACAACTCTCATTATTTCAGTTTATTATTTGAAACACTGGAACATCCTCTTACTTCATGTCTTGTACAAAACCCCTAAGAATAGTTGAAGAGCATGTCTAGACTGCTGGCAGACAGGGG
Source organism: Dendrocincla fuliginosa (assembly GCA_035047845.1). NCBI lineage: Eukaryota > Metazoa > Chordata > Aves > Passeriformes > Dendrocolaptidae > Dendrocincla > Dendrocincla fuliginosa. The sequence continues at coordinate 56,722,148 of JAWWMO010000096.1, read as the reverse complement.
AAAATCTAATTCTTTCCTTTTCAATGCAGTCAGGTTTTAATGATTGGGAATCACAGAATGGAGAGAGGTAGCAAAGCAGAAATGCACTGAGGATGCCCATGGCTTGGGAGCTGTTAGTGTGCTGGCTCTGAGTCACAGAGTCACATGGGCACTTGTTTGTGATGACCTGTGTGTATAGACCAGCTTAACAGTAATTTTCTAGGCTCTGCTTTCCAAAATGTTTTCTACTGATTATTGCCGCAGGGTTTTTTTTTGTTTTGTTTTTGTTTTGTTTTGTTGTTTCTTTTTTTTTGTTGGATTTATTTTATTTTTTTTTTACCCCCAAGTTCAACTTTAATCAGTTTTAGCCTCTGATGCTGTTGCCAGAATCCTTTTGGAAAGCCAAAGATTAGAGCACAGGCAGTCCAGCAGACTTCAGTGGACTGGAAAAGAAGTAGCTAATAAAATGAATTAAGAAATAGTCTTGTGCTGTAAGAGCAATAGTGTTTGCAGTGCTAGTGGAGATCGCCATTCAGCAAGGCTTCCAATTCAACACAACTTCAGTTTCATAGCTGACCAACTTTAAAAGTTGTTTATTTCTGTTCACATCACTGTTATGCCACATGAATTCCCTTTTATCTCTAGGTTCAGGTTTTGGATACACTTTCTTCTGGATACCTTTCAAAGTCAGTAAGCCAAGGCCTTATAGTGCTGAAGAGGTTGGTCATGGCTTGGTCCAACTTCTGAACAATGATTAAGCTTATGGTTTCTGAAATGTTTATGTGAGCTGTGTCTTGTATTGTTTATTGCTGTTGTTGACACTAACACGTATGGTCCAGATGGCAGAATAAGATCTGCATTTGAGATTATGTGTTGTATTGTAAACTCAGTTTTGCAGATGTACTTCTAACTAATCAAAGACAGAACAATTGCTTTGAGTCACATGTTGGAAAGTTAATAGGGATATTTAATGCAACTCTTCTATTTCCAACTTGGAGAAGTTGACAGACACAAATAACTGGAGGCTTAGTGAGACATTTCTGAAGCTACTAACAGGCTCCTTTCTTTGGAAAACCTTAAGTGCAGCTGAAAGAGAACTCCACAAAATATTTACAAAATAAAACAGTAATTAATACCTGCTGGTGAGAGCAGACTTAATAAATACTGAGTGTTCTGAAAAGTGACCTAAACTAATTCCCATACAAGAGTCCGATGAAATACATAAATATGTGATTACTCCCATGCTGCGGCTGAGGAAAAAGATGTAGACTTTCATAACATGGGGGCATGACTAAGCCTGGAGCCTTTTCACCACAATTTCCCTCTCAGTCTGCAGGGCCAGCTAGATTCTTCTAGAAAGTCTGTCACTTTTTAAGATGCTGAACCACACACTTCTCCAAAGAGTAGCATTCTTCATCCCCTTTGACTTGTGAGAAAATCATGGTCTGAACCAACTACCTTGGATTTGTGTTAAAAACACCTCAGAGGTGGGATTTTAGCACTTGTTCAGGTGCCTAGACTTGTACTTAGAATTTGGCAACAGACAAGAAACTGATATTTAGTAAAAAACTGTCAGAAGGTACTGGCATGATCCAAATGTAGTACTCCCATTTTGCCAAGAAGGCCCGAGGGCCAGAAAGAAAATTTGAGTCTGACCTTGAGTTGACACTATTTCTCTAAAGCCCAGTTCAATCACATTTTCTGTTGGGACTGCTTTCATTGGAATTAGCATTTCTTTGCAGTTCAATTTTTATTTCCTTTGAGCTTTGCTTACATGATCACTTATAGCTGCTAATGGCAGTGGATCAGAGCATAGCCTTGTGAATAGTGATGAAGTTTCATTTCAGCTGGGTCTACCACAATAGCAACAACAGCAACAGCAAAAACAACAGTGTCAGGGTAGTAATGGACCTCAACTGGTATCACAGGCTTGGAAACTTTCAAGTCAATCAGAATCTGTTTTTTTACTGTCACAATTTTACTTGATTTGAAATAGCTCAACCAAGATAGCAATATAACTCTGGGAAATAAATAATTTTTAGGATGAATGAAGTGAGACAGGGATCATTTTTCTCTGAGAAATACAAACAAATTAGTAAGTAGTCTGGATTTCTGGAAAAGGTTAGGATCTGCAATCTATAGTGGTTGCTATACCAGATCTGAGAGGTTTAATCTCAGTTTTTCTATACAACTTGTCTTTTGTTCTTATCTTTGCTGGGCATCTGCTGGACTTCCTCTGCAGTCAGGTGTCCTGGACCCATCCTCCTTTTTTGCACTATTTACATGGACAGGGAACTGTTTACAATTCCTGTTACACTGAGCTGAATGTTCTGCAGATTACAATTTCATTATTCTCCTCTGTACTTTTATTGTCCTCCTGATTGACCTGTGATAACGTTTGGTTTAGCACAAGTAACACTGCATTTTTTCAACATAAAATATTTAATCTCTTTAGCTGTACCAAGTGCTTTGCACAGGAGAAACTTTTCCTATTTTCCACTTTCAATTCCTTCTGGAAATTATGAACTTTTAATATCTATGTATTTTTAAGGAGCAAAGTTGTCTTTGTTTTTGTGTTGCGATAGTCTTTTTATGACAGCATAGAGTTTGAGTAATTTTTGCTTATAAACCACACTGTTTTTCAATAAATTTGCAAATGCAGTTTATACAGAAATAAACCACAGACTAATTACCTACAAATGCAGTGCAGCATTGTTTCTTATGATTTTCATTATTACTGCAGTATTGATAAACCATTAAGAAACAAAAAGTACTGTTTTTTTCTTAATAGTTAACACAAGTTTCACATGTGTTAGGCAAAAAGAAGTAGGTGTTATGAATGATCAAATAAAATAAATCTCAGTAGCAAAAACACACAAAAAACAAATGTATGCTTTTTGTTCATACTCAAACATTGTGATTTATTAATCTTTTAACATTGTTATTCAGAAATCACCAAATATCTCCAGGTGCTAATATAATTATGAAATTTAGATTTTCCACAATAAAAATAGCAAATTTTTAGTTATTTTTTTATTTAATTAACAAATTTAATTAGTTGGTTAATTTAGTTAAATAGTTAATTTGGATTTCACCTGTATATATGAAATATGACCTCATAAAACCAGGTCATATTTCACCATTTATATTTACATATCTTGGTTCTAATATAAAATAGAATTATACAATCAGGTTATGTGAAACACATTGTTTAAGTACAAAAACATTTCTCTAATCTCCTTTGCTGTTTAGTATGATTCATTTTGTAAATATTTACAAGTTTGTTTCTAAAAGCAAGAATTTTAAATGAAGTAGGCAAGAGGAGTACAACAAAAGTAACAAATCAGGAAAGCATTTTTCCTTGGCTACATACTGATTGGGCTCAGAGATTGAAGAGTGTTGCAACATAGCAGTTGCATGGAGGTAGGGATTCCTTTTATCTTTCCCCCACAAGAGCTACCACTGTATGTACCTTTTTGTGTCTTTGTCAGCTCTTACATTTATCCACATTTTACAACATCTCTTGGTAGGTGCACTGGCACAACAGAGCTCAGATGTTGCCTTAAACTTTTGCATAATTTACATTAAAATATTTAAACACAGTTGGTCCACCTGTTTTGTGAGAAGACTTATGTAGTGATTTTTGAATCAAATGATCTAGAAAATAATTTTATTTATTCATATGTTTACATGCTATCTCTGCCCATTTTCACTGAGGTTGCATTGTAACAGTTTTAACAAGATTGGTTTTCACACAGAGGTTACTTACTGTATAGGTGAGGAGTGCACCAGATCTGGATGACAGCCTGAGCCCCCAAGGTGGACGGTACCACAGGCAGTTGGGCTATGGCAAGATTATGGGAAGGACTGCTTATCTAATTACTTCAAAGAGCAGAAGTTGAGGGAAGGAACTTTATATGTCTGACTCATCTGCTTTGCTTCTCTCTGGCAGATCAGGATGGGCGGGGGTGCCTTCAGAGATGTTTCTCAAGGCTTGGACACAGGGCCATGGCTTCATCTGAGCTATTTGCCTGGTCTCCAGAGTTACAGGACTGCTGTCAAGTTCATGGGTCATATTTAGAGTTGGACTCAGTAATCTTAAAAGTCTTTTTCCAATCTAAGTGATTCTGTAATTCTTTGAAAATCTAATCAGAAATGTCAAATGTCTGCAGAGATTCTTCTGAAGGAGGACAGTAGGATCTTCCATCACATCTGGGATATAAACAATCTCTAGCAAGTGGGACTGTCCGAGAGGATAAAACTGAGCAGGTTATATTTGCTCTGAGTCAGAAACTGAGTGTGAAATAAATAGGAGAAGCACTTCGACAACTGCAAAAGGACTTGTTGGCACTGGGAGAGTATGGAAGCCTTTTGCGAATGTGGCTGGACAGAGCTGTGTGAATGTTGCTTATAAATATTTATTTGACTTACAGATGCAAACTTCACTGTGACTCATTCGCTTTTCTCTTGTTATTGAAAGAATTTTATGAGTAAAACTTTACTTGCAGAAGTATCCTTGAAGAAGGAATAAATGATTGTGTGGTGGATTTACCAATGCAGTCACATAGGAAATACATGCAAACCTGTTTTGAAAACTCTTTGTTTGAAGATCATGTAATGAAAGGAATGATGATAGAAAAGTTGTATAAGTCAGACAACCAAGCCCACTGAATTCTGCACAGTGTAACTTCAAGACCTTGAGCACAGTTATTACTTAATAAACAAAAACATGGCACCAACAATTCACGTTTCAAAATGAAATAATTGACGGCAACTAATAATGGGAAAATGGCTCGTCTTTTCCCTCCCACCCCCACCCCTGTATCCTACAGGAGAAACAACCTCTCCTGGACTGCACTGCAGCTTCTTACTTTCTGTGCCTCTTATGTGCTAAGCCATCTCAGCCTTTTCTCTTCTGTGCTCTGTTCTGCTAGCAGCTCCTATTTTTCAGGAGGCATATGTGAGCATATGTCTTTCTTGTTCACATGTGAGGTGAGTTGTAACACCAGCCTTAAATTTCAACTAAACCTTACAGCAGCACTTGGTCTATTTTTGCACTCTTAACTGGTCTGTTCAACCTAGTTTTCCAGAGGTCCCGGTTACCTCACCCCACCACAGAAGTTTTTCAGGGCCAAAGCTTCAAGCCTGCCTGCATGACTTTCTTAGCCAAGCAGCTCTGCTTGTATATGTTTTTCTTCTCGAGAGTCTGCTGGGCCAGTGTCTGGGGTGTAATGCTAGGCTGTTTGTTTAGTTCAAGGCGGGTTGTTTCCCTGTTTTGTTTTACTTAGTCATTTTGTCTAACAAAATTACAAGATGGTAGCAAATGTTTCTTCAGACAGAAACAGCTGCCCAATGTTATCTTTTGGGTTGGTTAATTTTTGGAAAAAGATCCAAGCTGCTCTGACGCTGGGTGCCATGAAAATGAAATTTCTTCTCATCTGCTAAATGCACAGTTGCAAACACAGAGCTATGCGGTTGTTCATCAGCTCACTTGTAATACAAAATCAAATCTCCTTCCATTTCCCCATCACAAGCCTCTTAAATCTCCTTCTTCCCCTCAAAATGAAGATGCAAAATTTATCCTCTTTAGGCCTTTTGTCATGGAATGCCTGGGTGAACTGATATGTAAACTGAAGATTCAGGAGGTCAGTGTAGTCAACCAGTGTTAGACCAAACAAGTTTTGGGCTCTTAAATCTCAGATACATGCACTTTGGGCTCATGAACAAGTGAGCTCTTGGGTGAAAGTCTCAGACAGAAATATACCAGATATACTGTTTTCCATGAGCTTACAGAATCCTCCAAATCCTCCTTGATTTAAGTACAATTTAGGTATAGCTGATTCTCCTATATCAATAAATTAAATGACCTCATTTTAAAATCATATTACCTAGAATTCCATTTTGCTATTTGAAGAAATTATCCCTGGAAAGCTGGTGGGAGAGTATTCTTAAAATACTCTCTTGGTATCTGCTTTCACAAGTATCTGGTATGTTCTTGAATCCACTCAAAACTATTAAATTCCAGCACTTTGAGGTTACAATATTAACTTAGCTCCGGCTGGAGTACAGGCATTCTTATGTTTTTCTTCCTTATCCTCTTATGCAATTACATGAAAGAACATAAAGACATAAATACGTTGACAGTAATCTCAGAGGCCAAGATCTGCTGACCTGGGATGTCTTCCCAGTGTTATTGTTCTTAGATAACTGGCATAGAGCCAAATGTGATGATATGGGCAGAAAGAAATAAACGTGGATTCATTGTATAGAGAAACTCATGGGGAATATAATTGAACTTAATTTTGTATAAACAGAAGTAGTTAAGAAGATAAAAAAGTGCAAAGAATATTGTATGCTCTCCAAGATATCATGTACTTCCAAGAACAGTCTTGGAAGCAGCAGGCAGGCTACATTTATGATTGCCTTGCAAGTGTGTGTGAGGGGAACCTGGCAGATTATCCACAAAGGTAGAGCTGCTGTGGGTTCAAGAGTGGAGACACACTAGGAATGGTGGAAGAACAATAAGCTCCACCATCCCATGGTGAAACAGAGGGAGCCTGTTTAAATATTAAATATGAAAACATAGAGATCCTTGAATCTAGAGCTACATGAGGTCAGTGAGAGAAAATTTATTGTGCTCGGATGTGTGGGCAGGATGCAATGCTTAAGTTTGAAGAAATGATAAGGAGGCAATTTCTGTCTCTACTAGTTTCATTAAATGATAACAACTACCTGAAAGCTTTAGACTTCTCTTTCAATGCTAGATGGTGGCTGTTGAAGGGAATACCTCAGAAGGACATTTCAGAGCAAACTACCCTCCTGCTGCTTACCTGGAACATGTCATGCCTAGATGTTAGGCATGGTGTGGCTGGGTGATCCTTCCAAATACCCACAGCATGTTCTGCCTACACTGTAGAGAAAACAGTGGCAGAGTCATGTTCATGCAAATTATGGGCTTTTGGAAAAATAGAGAAGGCTTAGCTTAGTTTTCATATCATCTGCAATTTGCTGACCAAAAAGAGGAAAGCTGGGTCTGATGATCACTTAGGCAACAGAAAAGCAAATTCTTGTCTTGCTCATATCTTTTTCATTTCCCTGAGGACAAGTCTCTGCTCGTTGATCTGATGACCCTATCTCCATTTTGACATCCTGGTCTCTGTGTATACATGGGAAAATTACAGTAAATATGGAAGTCATATACAGAAGAGTAATCTACAGGGACAATAAAGAGAAGAATGTTGCAATAGCTCAAAAGGGATCATTTTCGGGCATTACTACCAGGATATTTTCATATTTCATATTCAATATGAAAGGAAAAAATGTTACAGCTTTGTTTAGGTATAAACAGTTCTTTTGTTGAAGTAAATAAAATTATCTCATTTTCTGTAGGCCAGATTAGTATTGTTTTCAAGCGCTGAGTCTGAATAAACAGCAGACTGTTCTCATTCAGAGGTGAAATCATAAACTGTTTTCCCCCTTTAAATGTCCCTGGACTTTTTGAAATTACATCACCTGCGCATTCATCAAAGCTCTATATTTGGCTGGTTTGGCAAAAATTAAGCAACGACTTGAATATGGTCCAATTTGTAGAAAAAAATTACTTAAAAAAATACATGTGTTTTAAATTTGTTTTGGAGGCTTTGTGACATAAAAGTTTTTATGCCATTATTTCCATACTTCTTTTCCCTCCTCAGATTTTTTGGAATGTGAATTGTGTAGGATCAGAAATGTTTTCTTATTGAGAAATCTGCAAATCAAGAAAACACAGTGCTCAGAAATGTCTGTATTTTCCCGATAACCTTGTTTGGAGGAAAGAATGTTTCCTTGAGGCTGCACTGTTGTTTCTGCCTGGTAGGTGGGTTGGCTGTGCTGCAGCATTTCTTCAAGCAGCTCTTGAGCAAATTGTGACAGAGAGCCCCAGTGCAAAAGCCCATGCAGCAGGCAAAAGATGTCTCCTAAGTGCAGGGTCAGATCCACCTCTCTATACTTAGCTTTATGCACGAGTTTAATCCTGCCTCCCCTTAGCAAAAGGCAATGGTTTGAGACTTGGGAACAGCTACTGGACTAAGGGGTCTCATCTAAGTCCTTCTGGGGTGGGAAGGGGTCACTAGCTCACATGTATGCCTCAGTGCAGGTGAGGAGGTCAGTGTGCATTTAAGCAGCTTTGTGGTTTGGAAACAAATGTGCTGCACAAGACTGTCCATTTGTCTGCTGTTCAGTGTGAGGGATGGCTGTGTCGCTGCTGACCAATTCATGCCAGTGCCCTGATGTCATTCACTGGAGCAGCAGCAGGAGCTTCCTGTGAGTCCTTCTGCCAGCCTGGAGGAATCTCCTCTGGCTAGCAGGTTCTGCAGAGGGGAAGAACAGTGCCCTCCTGCCTTTTACCTTCTGCCACCAGCGAAGGGAAGTACCAAACTAGACTAAATGAATATCTAGATTAACATTTGAGGACCAATATAACATAGGAAAACTCCAAACTTCACTTTTCTTGGTAATTAGATAATAAACATAAGCTTTTATTTTTGAGAATTAATTTTTAGTTCGTGTAGCATTACTGGACAATGGAAGGCAGACTGTGGGCAAGTAACATTCCTGTATTAAATTAATTAAGGAGGCCAGAAATTATGTAATCTTCATTCCTCAAAACTGAGAGCTTGGTAAAATGATTAATTCTTTTCACAGCAGCTTTAGATTGGACCCAGAAGGACAGCTTGTTGCTGGGGTTAATGAAAACAATATCGTTGCTCTGTACTCCTGTTAAAAGTCAGAAGGCCAAAATCTGTAGCCTTGCTGGAACACATTTTTCTTCCTCCTTACACTTTAACACAAGAACTGATGCAGTGGATAAGAGCAAAACCCAAAATAACAAGACTTTATCTCTGATAATGGCCAGTACTTCATGGTTAAAAAGAGCGTGCTAAGAAAGCTCTTTCCTTCTGCAGTTTAATACGTCTCTTAGCTAAGCCTTGTACCAAGTTTAGGCTTCATCAAAGCTTCATGAGGCAGCAGAGTTTAACATCATCTGCAGAGCTATCTTTTGTATCTCGGTAAGGCCATGGACTTCACTGTATTTTTTCCTGCTTCTGGAGAGGAATATCTTGGTTGCATTTAACTCTTCAGGTAACAGTTTACTGTTGGGACAACTGAATCAGGCAGTTCTGTGACTACCAATCAGGGAGACCCTCACTGTGACTTATGTGCAAGAGCTTATGACCACACTGCTGTTAAGTGATTCATATTTAAGTACTTGATCATTAACTTTTATGCAATATCACTGGGCAAGTTGCATGTGGAGGGGTTGAGATTAGATACAAGGAAAAATTTCTTCATGTATAAGGATGTCAAACATTTGAACAGACTGCCCAGGAAAGTGGTTGAATCACCAAACATGAAGGTATTCAAAAGATGTTTAAATGTGGCACTTAAGGTCTCAAAGATATTAAGGGTCCTTTTCAAAATAAATGATTCTATAGTTCTATGACTGAGATTTGCACATGCTTTTTTCATAATCTAGCAAACCCACATCAGAGAAGCCAAGGCTGGTGTCTGACAGTGTGTTAACACAACTCCTGTTTGGAGTGTTTGTACCTTTCTTTGTTCTGCTTCTTTTCATTCATAGGTTGGGAAGGGGAAGTCAGCTTCATACCTTTGTCTTACTAGAGCTGAAGTTACAGAGACTGGCACAAGGCATCTTAAAGACTGTAGCTGGTGAGCACCTTATGAATTAGACTCTTTCTCTGGGGCCATATTCACAAGGTACCATGTTTAGATGAACATATATCCAGGATGGATGATAGACTTCTGGATGAATTATAACCTTTGACTCAACAAGGCCATTAATTCATGGGGACAACTAAAGATCTTTATCAAAATGAATGCCTGGTGGGCTTCATGTCTGAACTGAATAAGCCACAAATACATTTTGCCTTTGGGGATGAAATTCACATACATATAACCTGGCTATATCTTCCTCTACTCTTTGCTGTTCGGATTAATTTTTATTTGTACATTGTAATCAGATTGAATTCTGCATATTTTTTCTAATCTTATCTGCACAAAACAAGGTTTCATTCCAGTGGGTTGTCAAAGATTCTTGTAGAGGATCATGTATATTGGCAATCTTTCTGCATGTTGAATGGAACTATCTAGGCACTTGCCATTTCTCTTATAAGTAAGTATACAAAAAAATAAATTTTTTTCTTTCTCTGGGAGGAGGATGAACAGTGAATTCGTAAGGCAGAGGCACCACCAATAGTAGTGTAAAAATGTACTGCTTTTTGTCTACTGTTCCAAAAGAGTGGAGAGCTTCATAAGAAACAATTATGCTGATAGATGCAGAGGACAGACAGAGCTTGCTTGTTGCAGTAAATTTCTGAAATAACCAGAAGTTACAAATATACTTGTGCAGTGAATTTATCTAAAATTGTAAATGAGAATTGACTCAGTATGTTAAAGCTAATGTCAGCTTTGCTTTTTTTTTTGAAGTTCCTTACTTTGCAACTGGAGAGTAAGTGACATAGACATTTAGAAAATATTGTTAAAAGGAGACAAGTGGTCAATTTTAGACTAATCATTGTTACATTTTGTAAAAACGAACTTTGATTCTTGTTCTTAGCAGAAAACATTAGGAAACTGCTAAGATGTTGGTGATTTCATAAACTCCATATTAAATTTAAAAACTGAGAAGCATAAGGCAACACGGAAATAAGTGAGTGCATAACAAGGAAGAGGACATAGAAAAAGTGCCAATTGAGAAAAGTAGGCCAACAATATGCTGAGAGGGAAAAAATAGGACATTTGGCAAACATGGATCCTGGTGGAGGGAAATCAAGGACATGTGGCATGAAGTAGTTGTCAGAATCTAAAATCAGAGGAGTAAGAAGGTATGTGACAGAAGAGAAAGGAAGAAATTGATAGGGTAAATGGTGTGTCTCTGAGAGACAGAGGACTGAACTAGGAAGAGAAGAATCCTTAGAATAGCAGAATACTAAGGGGTTGGAATGGACCTTAAAGATCATCTAGTCCCACCTCCTCCTGTCATGGGACACCTTCCCTAGACAAGGTTGCTCCAGACCTTATCCAACCTGACTTTGAACACTGCCAGGACTGGACAATCCACAGCCTCCCAGGGAAACCTGTCCCAGTGTCTAACCACCAGGTAAAAAAATTTCTTCCTAATATCTAATTTAAATTTCTCCTCTTTCAGTTTTTACCTTGTTCTGTCACTACAGTTCCTGATGAAGAGTCCCTCTCCATTTTCCCTGTGGTTCCCCTTCAGATACTGGGAGGTTGCTATGAGATCTCCATGCAACCTTCTCTTCTCCAGGCTGAACAGCCCCAACTTTCTCAGGCTGTCTTTGTAGGGGAGGTGCTCCCCTACAATCCCCTCATCAGCTTTATGACCCTCCCCTGGACTTGCTCCGAGAGTTCCATGTCCTTCTTATGCTAGGGACACCAGAACTGCACACAGTACTGTAGGTGGGGGTCTCACAAAAGCAGACTAGAGGGGAAGAATCACCTCCCTGGACCTGCTGGCCATGCACCTTTTGATGAAGCCCAGGATTTTGCTGGCTCTGTGGGCTGCAAGCACACACTGCTGTCTCATATTGAGTTTTCATCAACCATCACATCCAAGTCCTTTTTTACAGGGCAGCTCTCAATCACTTCTCTATCCAACAACCTATAGGTATGTCTGGGATTTTCATGACCTATGTGCAGGACCTTTTGCTTGGCCTTGTGAATTTCATGAGCTTTGTACAGGCCCACCTCTCAAACCTACCAAGGTGCCTCTTGATAACATTCCCTCCCTCCAGGGTGTGAGCTGCACCACACAGCTTGGCATCATCAGAAAATTTCCTGAGGGTGGACTTGATCCCACTGTCCATGTTACCAGCACATATGTTAAACAGTATCAGCCCTGGTACCAAACCTGAGGGACACCACTCAGCTCAGGTCTCTACATGGACAATGAGTCTTTGACCACAACTCTTCATTTGTCGCTATCCAGTCAATTCTTTATCCACCAGGTGTTCCATTTATCAAATTAGTGTTTCTACAATTTGGAAACAAAGATGTTGTGCAGGGCAGTGTCCAAAAGAATCAAAAGTTTACTTATAGTACAGTATGGTCCTGATGTAATAGGAACAGTTACATTATCGATTAACATTCCTTATATGTCACCTTTATTTTGTCCTTATTCTTTTTGTCTTAATTATTTTTTGTGAATGTGTTTTAAACTTCATCTACATACTTAATAAAACAGTTTTAATTTTTTAAATGAAACATAAACATATGTTTTCTAAAGCAAAAATTCAGGAGTAACTGTAGCAGTTTTCTGTCCTAGATCTCACACTTCATGTTTACATTAGTTCCTCTTTTGAGATGCTCTTTTTAATTTTTCATTTCCGTGTTTTGCCTTCTGCATTTGCCAGTCCCACTGGGAGAATCCAGAGAAGTTTGGAGAAACACCAGATTTTTGCTTTACCCTTCCCCCTTCCCCTAAATTTACAGTTTAATGAAGCACAGATGCAGTTTCTTTTATAAGGTATAAGTTTCTAACATGAAAACAAAGACTAAACAGGGAAGATATCTAGTAAGTGGAGATACTGTGTAATTGTGTGACCATCACTTTGATAGAAAGTTCTGCTTTTGAAAAGCATTCCTCTGTGACTGCCACCCTTATGTGATCTGGCCACCCTTATGCTCCTTAAGTACCTATAAAGGAAAATGGTCAGAGTATAGCTATGAGTTAGTAACTAGTGAATTACACCCTGTCATAACTCAGGTCTTAGAGACATGTCTATCTCAAAGTATCTCTTGGTTCTATGCTTCACCCTGATGTGGCTGCTGACTATTTGACACCATCACTGAAGAACTATTCAAACTATCACTTATTAAAAAAATAAGTGACAGCTTCTTAAATCTGCATGAAAGCTCCATTCTAGAGAGCTAAATATTTAGAAAGTTTTGGGTTGAATAGGTTATAGCAGAAATCTCTGTTCCTACCGTGACTAGAAATGGTTACAGTAGAACTCCTCTGACTTGAGACAAGCCACAAGAAATTAGAGAGTGGTCATTTCCTCAGGAAACAAGAAAAATAAGTAATCACAAAAAATTGTTTAACTCCTGTATGTACTTTTGAAACTACTAAGCATCATTAAGCATATATTTAAGGTAATCCACCGACAGTGAGCTGACATAGTGATGTGAGGTTAAATCCTGAAACTCCAAATTAAAGTAAACTTTGCAGTGACAACCATCTAGCCAGGAATCAGACCACAGCAGGATCCTACTTTCTCAACAAAGAAAAAGTCCAGCAGAAGCAGTAACTCTATAAAATTGAGAAGGCACCAAAGCTACCATGTAGCTCTCAACCAAGGCAGTATCATCAATGCAACCGCAGTAGCTAAAAGCTAAGATGATGTAATGCAGCCCCTTTTCCAGTCATGCCGGTGGCTTTTGACTGCCTGTTGACGTGAACTACAAGAAAACTAGACAGATCTGGAATTTCTTAAATAGGCCTGTTACCTGTTTGGATAATACATTTGTAGTCCGCACCCATGCTCTTCATCAGTCATAGAGGACTGATGGCTACAACATGTATGGCCTGAAGTACAACACAGGACTGCATACTGAGTTTTAGTGCCTAAGGTGAAATTTGTATATTTAAGAGAAAATGGTAAAAATCTCTTGTGCCTTGTACATGAATAGCATAATTACTTCCCTTACAAATAACTGTAATGCATTAAATATATTCCATGATCCATAGCTACAAAGAATAATTCACCCATTTAGTGACTTATTCTCAGTATGGATACTGAAATGGAAACTGCATCTATTATGATTTCAAACAGAATCAAGATTGTATTTTGTGAGATGCAAAATCACACAGCAGGGTCAAAACATGTCTCATCACTATGTCCTCCTGAGTTTTTAAGATTCAATATTGAGTTACCAAGTTAACAACTAAAAAAAAAAAAGACACTTTAGAAGAAATAGAATTAGAAACAAGTTTATTTGTCTCCAGTCATCTTGGTGTTCCTGCTTCTTCTTCAGACTGACATATACTTTCACAAACTTGCCCTCTTAAAGATTTAAAAGTTGGTTGTTAATAATATTAAAAAATCACTATCATCCTTATTTAGTTGAAAGAAAGTCTTATATTTTTGCAGGAGTAAGTTTGACTTTGGCTAAATAAACAATTATATAAAGTGCCAAAATGTAGGGAGGATTCTCTATTAAAGGTTGTTGAGATGAGAAAAGTCTGCCTGGAGCAGTCAGATAAGATGTGCAGAAAATTAAAAGAAGGAAAGAGAGTTTTGATGGATATTTGATTCACCAAAACCCAAAAAAGATATAGTCTGAGTCAGAAATTCTTAAAAATTCATGCAACAGGGAATAATTTTGGTTGAAAGTTTGTTACAATTTTTAATTATTATTTTTCTGTAAAAGCTACATATTTGATTTCAGCGTTCTCCAAATGAAACATTTTACTGTCACTCTTTAATGAGACATTTTATTTTGAAATATGCTTGTAAAATTTTAAAGCTGAAAACACTGAATAGAAGTTCTGCTTCTTTCTCAGAAAGGGATTTTAAGAAGAAAACTTCTATTTTGAGCTGCTTCTGATTTACTTTGAATTATTTTATCTGGTTTGATGAGGGAAGAGAAATCTCATTTTTCCACACAGTTCAGTCTCTGAGAGGTCATGGGGGATTATTGTACGTGGTAGAGAATATCATTACAAGGAATAAAATAAGAAAAGAAAAAGACTCTCATAGAAGTACACCAGCTATTTTGTCACATGATATGTGACTTGGTTAAGGCTATTTCTTTTACTAATAGTACTTTGTATCCTGGTTTCCGCTGTGAGTGGACATGTACTTTTCTTACATAAAACTGTTATATCATGTAAAATGAGCATGCTATAAAAAATACCTTATAATGAAATCTGCCAGGACTGATTGAAAAAGCAACAGTTCAAAATGGGGTTGAAAAAGTAATTCTGACCAGGATGTCCTATTTTGCTGGTTTGACTACTCTGATTGAAACCGTCTGTGAAGCAACAGCCTTTGCGTGATAGGCCCAGACACAAATTAATAAGACGACATTGTGTTGACCTACTAAGCAAAAAGCACAACAGCTCAATAACTACAAACAGACACAGCTATTTTACTGCTTTGTTAAAAACTCCCCTTCTCCCACCCAAATTCTCTTGTGGTGGCTTCTATTGGCCCTATGTAAATTCCCCTGTGTAAATGTACACTTCCCCAGGCAATCCCACCTGTGAATGATTACAGCCTTTAACACTGAGGATATATTTTCTCCTAACAGTTCACCAAAAGTAATGTTTTTTTCGTTTTTTTTTTTTTTTTTTTTTTTTTTTTTAAAAAAAAAGC
>JAWWMO010000096.1:56662778-56674263 GCA_035047845.1 Dendrocincla fuliginosa | reverse complement strand
TGAAATGTGCTTGACTGGAGCATAAATGCTTTGACTATAGTGCTTGAACCACATTGCAAAGGCAGAATTGAAACCATACGTTAATGGAATGCGGATATTGATGACAGGAAGGATGTTCTCATAAACAAAGCACTGGAATCCATATCCCTCCTCCTTCTGCTTGTTTTCATCTGTTGGCCAAATAGAAGGGCTTACTGATGCAGTTTGTATCAGTTCCTGGAAATAAGCCTGATAGTACAGTGGACCACAAGAAAGGTAACTGCTTAAACAGAGCAGCAGAAACAACAGCAGCAGTTCTGAAATATTAACACAAATGTTAATTTGAATGAAATCAGCCTCCTGTGTCTGAGTGTAACCCTTTATTATCAATGTAAAAAACTTCTTAGTATCAATGGACATATTTTTCTGTTGTGATATTTATTTACAGACAAAAAGAAGCAGTTGCTGTGTCCTCATAAAGGTGGAGTAGTAGCTGTATAGTGTATCTTTGATTGCTTCAAGAGAAGTCTTATCTGGACTAAGAAAATAGCTGTTGTGAGATTAAATCTGATAAAAAAGTTGTCCTGACAAAGATGCTTTTGTAAAATGTACCTACATCTTCATATCATTCACAAATGAAACTGGCATCTATTCTGCTGCAACTCTGTCAAACAATGGAATTATTTTGAATCTGAATTCTTATTAATTAAAAAAAACTGGAGAGGCCTGTTAGTAAATGCATTAAACATTGTATAAAACTTCAACATTTTAGAAAACTTCCATGAAAGACTTTTCACCTCTATGGCCCATAACAGTGAATTGGTTCTCCTGTAAAGTGCTTTAGCATCTTGTGGAAGACTCTTTTCTACAGCTTTAGTGTAAAGTAATAATATGAATGTCACTTTTCATGTTAAATGATAGGTAATCAACGAAATTTCCCAACACTAGTTAGAGAAACCTTGTCTTTTATTTAGTGGTGTTGAAACCTGACTATGGAGATACACAGTGGCGGAGCAGTAATATAAGCTAATGTACATCTCTTAGTCTGGTTATGAAACCTTATAATGGTAAAGCTATCATCAGTGAACGATGGGATTGCTTTGGGGATCTTAGCTTAAGTTGTTCTATCTCAGATAAGTTTGATCTTCACAGTTCATATATTTTATTTATTAATTTCTAGGGAATACAATGTCATAAAATATAAAAGTAGAATACAAACATTTCTCAAAAAAGTTGACAATTAGACAGTAGTTAATTCTAAAGAATGACTTTAAATATGTAAAGGACATATTTATAAAAATGTTCTGACTAATGTGCAAGCAGTGTGACTTTCTGAATAGATTAACAAAATTCATCTGTTGAAGCATTTCTGCTTTCGTTTTAATGCAAATATATTCTGCTTTTTCCCACCCAATTCTGCATTGTCTGAAGGCAACTCTTAATAAAGCTAATTTTTGTAATATAAAAAAGCAGATAGGTTCAGTAAGAATATTTGAGGGGGGGGGGGAAAGGAAAAAAAAGAAACAAAAAGAAAAGAAAAAGTCTTCTGTGTTTAATCGTTGCAGAAAAGACTGATACATTAGTCAGATATGGCAGGATGAGGGTAGGTTTTAGGTAACTCTTTAGAGGGAAGAATAAGAGTAATTTTGATGAGAAATGCAGCAGAAGAGAAATATCGACAATGAGCTGGATTTGGCTAGAAATTTTCTAGATTACTCCTTAGTATCATGGCCCTTTTTTCTTTTTTTTTTCATAAACTGCCTGTTCTGTATTCAGTAAGCTGAAGAAATTCCAAAAGGTAGAATTTTTATTGCCTTCTGTGAAAGTAAACAAAAATAAGCAGTTCTGTTGACCCACAGTTTCAATAGTTGCCCAGTTAGCTGGACATATTGTCCAGATACAGCTGTTTCATTAAGTGAAAAAAGAAGTAATTATATGCACATCTTTCTTTCTATGAAAAAACATAACTTCTCAGTGCTACCATGCCAAGTGAAAACTACATCAAATAACTCAAGCATTTCCTTCACTGAAAATAGCTGAAATTCCTGCCTGGGTACTTATCTAGAAGGGCTTAGAGAATGTGGCGTCTGTGTCCCCCTTTGTCCCTTCCCCCTCCTAAAGACAGACAGAACCCCAGACAAACAAGTAGCCACACAAACCCACCAACAAAATCCCAGGTACTGTAAGACTCATGCAATTCAGCAGTAGCAAGGCAGCTGGCAAACAGAAAATTGGTGGAGTTTGCTTTCTTGGGGGAACCTAAACCTAGTTAGTTTACAGAGTTCAGCAGTAGATACTCCCTCTAATGTCTTCAGTTCACCCTCAAAACACAAACAAGATTTCAGCTGATTTGTAAACACGAATGCAGAAGATCCAGCTGTGGGAGGAAATGACTAATAAGCAATGCATGACAACTTGACTTACTGTTGACTTCTTGGGTGACCAGTTCAAATAGCCAGAGGATGTGTTAACTAAACCAACAACCAGATTCCAGTGGGTGGAGGTTATGACAACATTTGTCTTTCCAATCCCATGCCTGCTGACACAAACGCAGGGCAGATTTCTGCTGGTTTGGAGACTCTGACACATGGAGCAGTCTCAAAGTTTGCATAACTCTTTTATCTTTTGATACAGAATAAGAGCAAGGGAGAGGAAGTGACCTAAACAACCAAATAGTGAATAGCTCTAAACCCCTGCTGCTTTAACTTATTTCATTTTGATTTAGAATAGATTGTACATTTTGCCTAGCAAATCAGAAAGGCAAAACTTTATTTGTATTAAGTCAAGATATTCCAAACAAGATGATGCAAAGCTTTAAAAGAAAGTATCATGATACTTCTCCGAGCCTTTCAATAAGACCAGATCTTTCTTACTGGAATACCTAATTAGGGTGACTCAACCTGCAGGCTATGAAAGGATTCAGGCTCTTAAAAGATTCTGCTGTGCTCTAACAAGGTCGTACTTGTTATGTGTTTTTGTTGTTTGTTTGTTTGTTTTGGGTTTTTTGTTATGTTTTGTTGGGGCTTTTTTAGGATAAAAGTCATAGGAGTGACTTTAGAGACATTCCTTTAATCACTTTTGTTTTAGAAGAGCAATAAAGGAAAAACGGTCTGTCATCATGACATACCAATGTACTATTGGTAACCACTGTTTCAGCCCTTTGCATCCATTCACTGTAATGGCAAAAAGGTGCACCACTGTTCATTTTGTAAAGACGGAATGTTTCACATGAATGAATTTTATTTTAGAAGCTTCTTTTAAATTTGAAGGTATTGCCTCATATCTTTTGTGAAAATTAGGGCAGAGAGTGTTGTGAGATACTTACCTCTGGCTACATAGAAAGTCTAAATTAGAAATGGTGTTCAGGTAATGCAAGTGCCAGAATGCAAGAAAATAACCTTTCCTATTTAATTCTTTTCACTTTTGTTATTTACTGAAAGGTGGTCAAGCCAGATTCTTAAAAATTTATAGGGCCTGCTGGCTTTCATTAAAGAATATTCTAGGACCTGGATGATGTCATCTCAGGGCTCTTCATTATTTTTGAATGGTCTTGAGAATCTGGAGAGATCCTTTTTGACTGGATGCTGGTTAATGTTGTCTCAGTTTTCAAAAAAGGCAAGAAGGAGGACCCCAGAAACTACAGGCCTCTCAGTGTCTGTTCAGTGACTGGTAAAATAATGAGGATTAATCTGGGTGGTATTGAAAAATACCTGGAGGCAATCCAATCATCCGTCATGGTGAAGCTAGGATGACTTCATGAGGGGAAAGTCTTGCTTGTCAAGTCTAATTTCCTTTTATGACATAGTAACCCACCTATCTGATCAAAGGAAGCCAGCTGACGTAATCTTTTTGGATTTCAGTAAAGCTTTCAATACTGTCTCTCAGAGGATCCTTCTGGACAAAATGTCTACTCCACAGCTGGATAAACTCATCAGGTGGGGGCTGAGCAGTTGGCTCACAAGTGAGGCACAGAGTGTAATAGTGAATGGGGGGACATCACACTGGTGACCTGTCACTAGTGGGGTTCCACAGGGCTCCATCCTGGGCCCTGTGCTCTTCAACATCTTCATAAATGACTTGGATGTAGGACTTAAAGGCATGGTAAATATGTTTGCAGGCAATAGTAAATTATGAGGAGCTGTTGACTCCCTTGAGGTCATAAAGACCCTGAAGAGAGACCTCGACAAATTAGAAGGCTGAGCATTCACCAACGATATGAAGTGTTGCAAAGAAAAATGGTATATTTTGCACCTGAGAAGGGGTAACCCTGGATGTAAGGACAGACCGGGGAGTGAGAGGGTGGGAAGCAGCACTTGCTGGAAAGGGAGTTGGGGCTCCTGATTGATGGCAAGTTGAATAAGATTTAGCAGTGTGCCCTGGTATCACAACATATAAGATATATAAAGCTATCAGAGAACATTCAAAGGAGGGTTAGGAAGATGGTGAAGAGCCTAGCAGGGAAGCCATACAAGGAGCAGCTGAGGTCACTTGGTCTGTTCAGCCTGGAGGAGACTGATGGGAAACCTCATCACAGTTGCAACTTCCTCGTGAGGAAAAAGTGAAGGGGCGGACACTGATCTCTTCTCTGTGGTGACCGGTGACAGGACCCAAATGAATGGCCTGTAGTTGTGTCAGGGGAGGTTTAGGTTGGACATCAAAAAAAGGCTTTTTACTCAGAGTTTGATTGGTCTCTGGCACAAGTTCCCCAGGGAAGTGGTCACAGTACCAACCTGCCAGAGTCCAAGAAGCATTTGGGCAATACTTCTAGACACATGGCGTGATTCTTGTGGCTGTCAGAGCTGCCCCTGCTTGCAGACTTCATTGGAGTTAATTGATTAGCAGGCTACGGACAGTACATATTTTTTAGGTCTAGAATCTAGACCATATACATGCCTCTTCATTGCTTTTTCTTACACTAAGATGATTTCTTACAGTAGAAATATTTCTTGCTGTAGAAATTACTGTAAAGTTGATGGATGAAATATGTTGATCTGCTGGAGGGTAGGAAATCTCTGCATATGGATCTGGACAGGCTAAATCAATGGGCCAATGATATGAGGTTCAACGAAGTCAAATACTGAATCCTGCACTTGGATCATAAAAATCCCATGCTGATTGTTACTCTAACCCTTCTGATTGGAGGAAAAGATGCTGGGGGTGCTGGTTACAGTGGCTGGACATGACTCAGTGTGTGCCCAGGTGGCCAAGAAGGCTAATGGCATCCTGGCTTGTAGCAGAATTAGTGTGGCCAGCAGGACCAAGGAAGTGATCATCTCTCTATACTGGGCACTGCTGCAGTCAGACCTCAAATCTTGTGTTCTATTTTGAGCTATTCACTTAAAGAAAGACATTGAGGTGCTGAATGTGTCCAGAGAAGAACAGTGGAGCTGGGTAAGGGTCTGGACCACAAGCCTGATCAGAAGGGGGTTGATGGTGTTTAGCCTGGAGAAAAGGAGTCTCAGCTGAGACCTTATCAGTCTCTCGAATAACCTGAAAGGAGATTGAAGCCATAATGAGGTCAGCCTCTTCTCCCTGGCAACTGGAGACAGAACAAGAGGGGATGACCTCGAGTTACTCCAGGAGAGGTTTATATTAGATATGAGGAAAATCTTTTTCATCCAAAGCATGGTCAAGCTTTGGAACAAGTTGTTCAGAGAAGTAGTGGAATCAGCATCCCTAGAAGTATTAAAAAGTATGTATATGGCACCTGTGGACGTGGCCTTCTCCAATTATAATGATTCTATGCTTATATGGTTCTGTAAGGTTGGTCTGCATATTGACTGTATTTTACAACCATTTAGCATTGACTTTGGTCAATATCAGTCCATGAAATTCTGACTTATCAATGAAAAGCTGACTTATCCCAATTGATGTCTATGGTCATTAAAGTAAATGCCATAACTCTTTTTTTGAGCTGTTAATTTTGTAAGTATCTGAGAAGTGAACTAGAAGTGGTATATCAATGTTTTTTGAGATGGGTGTATATATTTTTGCACAGAAAGATCACATATATGCATATATGTACGCACTATCTGAGAGTAAGTTGTTATAGGCATGATTATGGCACTAGTCTGGGAGTCAGAACATCTTAGACTATTGGCCACACTTATGACAGAATAAGAAACAAAGCTGGAGTATTGCAAGTAATTATTGCATGGCACTTTTTGGCAGAGAACAAAAGCACTATGTTCACTTGCATTTTACCCTGCCTCTTATGAGCATTCGCCTGCTTTTCTTGTTGTAAATGGCAAAAGACAGACAATTTTGTGTTTAGATTATTTGAGGGATATACCTACTGTTAACAGCACTTGGGATACCATAATAATTAGCAGAGAATGAATACCTAAAATAACACAAGTGCTTGTGCATTCTGATATATTTTTATTTTATGATTTAAGCTATATTTGAACTGGAAAATTATTAAAATCAGATGTGTTAATAGATCACAAGAAAGTAAGTTATTTTTGTCTGTCTGTCCAGAATCAAAGACATGCAGAACTTTTGGAGAATGCCTCTCTTCATGTGATTTTTAGAATGAGGCCTAAGAAGGAAATGAATTTGAGAAATATACAACAATAAGAAACAGATTAGCAAGCTTGTCATCCAAACTTCTGAAGATTTGAAAAAATAGGTGGTAATTTGGATTTACTGCTGTTTTATCTGTTCTGAGCTACTATTTTCAGGGGAGTGAATGCATTATATCTATAGTTATATTTATACTGATAAATATAGGTATATATATAGATATGTAGGTATTAGTACTTTTTATGTTACTGCAATATTTTGCAGAGATATGTAACAACAATTGAAAAGAAACAATTTCCCCCCTTTGCCAATTAGTGTAATGTTTTCTAGGCATTGAGACTGTTTCCAAACAGCATGATGTGTTTCTATACCAGTGAGTTACCTTAATCATGAAAAAAGGCAGTGACATACAGCATGACATCAGGTAGTGGTCTCTGCTTTTCTAGCTGTCAGGTTATGCTTGTCTGGGCTAGGGTAGTTGGTGACCTCCAAAATCCCAGAATGAAGTTCCTGATTGTCATATTTGAATATAATTGCAATATATAATTATTAAATAATTCTGAAATATCATAATTATTAAAAATTCAGAAGTAATTCTGAAGGTAGCCTACAAGAAAGATAGAGACTATTTACAAGAGCATGTAGTGACAGGAGGAGAGGGAATTGCTTTAAAGTGAAAGAAGCAATGTTTTGATTAGATGTTAGGAAGACATTCTTTACTGTGAGGGTGGTGAGGCACTGGAACAGGTTGCCCCGTGTTACGGGCAACCACTGCCATTCCTGGCACTGTTCAAGGCCAGGATGGATGGACCTTGATTTAGTGGAAGGTGCCCCTGCCCATGACAGGGTGTTTGGAACTAGATGATCTTAAGGTCCCTTCTAACCCAATACATTATATGATTCTTGAAATTCCTTTTTGCCAGTTCTCTTTTGTGTAGGAAATGTGTCTGTGTCAGTGGTTTTGATCACAAACAACTATCACAAAACTCACATGCTTTTAATTTAAATGTAAGACACCTTTCTTTGTCCTCTGCTTTTCTGGTGCTGAACCAGATGTTTATACTTGTGGAGTATAGGACAATACCCACAGATTCTACTGCTCAGCTCAGCTAGATGATGACAGGAGAGCAGACATGAGACTGTTAATTTTGTTTCTTAATCCATGGCTAAAACATGCTCACATTCGGTGCTTCTAGTTTCAAGCAGACTATTTTCTGGTATTTGTCAACTTGGATTATTACTGTTTTCCAGTTGTGAGACATGCAATGTAGGTTTTCAGCAACTGTTGTTCCTTTAAGACCATGTCAGTTAGACACCTCATTTAAAACTGAGCAATTTGTTTTGGCAATTCTGTATATTATGATATAATCTGTACTAGTAAAAGCTGTCTTGAATTGTAATTTGTGAACGTATTTTGAAACTTTGTGTTGTTCTTCACTGTGACTCTGAAACATACTTTCACTTTTTATAAAACTCCAAACACTGTGAAGCAGGTGGCTTAGGCACAATCTGACGTCAATGTGTAGCTTCAGTTTCTTGATCACATGCCAAAAGAAAAAAGGTTTCCAAATCAAGCTGTGCAATTACTTCAGTTCTATGGACCTACTGTTCAAAAGTATAAAAGCCTTGACAAATGACAGGTAGAGCTACATTTGTATTGCTTTTATCTTAGATCAGTTGATATGACAAGCACTGAAAACTTAGGTACTTTATAAGGTACATAAAAAACTTACTGCTAAAAATATGTGAAGATTTTTTAGCTAAAGTCAAAATGGTCCTGTGCTTGTTATAAGGTGTGATGCTTGTTACTAGTTGTTTTTCTTCCACCTGTTTGCTTTCCATCTGAATTTTGTTTGGTCTTTCTTTGCTCTGTGTCTTTTTATATTTTTTCTTTTTCTGCATGTAATTTCCTATGTGTCATTTTAAATTCACGTTTATAGCAGGATTGTCTTCCTCTCTCAATACCCTAGAATGAAAACAAACATGATAACCACAATGTTTGAATGGGCTTATATTTAAATAGACAGTCCTTCCATTCTTTCACAAGAGACAAAGTACTGGGCTCACTAACCTTGGTTAGTCACATTCAGACTTGCCAGTGAGTACTGAGTACTGCTGTCTGCAGATGCAATGATGATTATAAACTTAATTAGTTTGCACCATAACCTTTTCCATTCCCATCTAGGCTCCATTGTTTTGGGGGTTAAATCTTCCACAAAGCAGGTTTTTATCATTCTTGGTCTGTTTATTTTCTCCTTCTACAGTGGGAGGGACGATATAGAAAGATAGTTAATTATACATTAAAACTAATTATGTTTTCAGTACAAGAAAAACAGTTGTGGAAATAATGAGTTCATTCTTTCACATACTAATAAATTAGCAATTTCTTATTAGTTAGAACATTCAATATTGTGTGTTAATTCTTAGGAAAATGAAATAAATGTATTTCTTTAATGTAAAATATGTATGCAAGTGGAAGACCCATTCAAATCATGATTTAATTCATGATTTAGCTTTTAATTTAGCCAAACATGAGGGGTTAAATTATTCTGTGTGATGTAAAATCAGCGGCAAGACATCCAGCAATTTAATTTAGGCAAAATTTGACTTGTCATTCCAGGAGCAATTATATCACCCTTTACTTCAGTAGCTTTAGCGTTAGGTAGACATTTTTCAGACTATCTGCTATGCAGTTTTGGTGGACCTATAGCATACTAATCTGCAATGTTTTCCTCCTTGCAGTTTAGCATTTGGTCGCTGATGATACAGGGCAACCATATTTGGCAAAGCAACCTTATGAGAAGAGGAAGTCAGGATGAAAATAAGTAATAGATTTTAATGTGATGGTTTACAGTCCACGTGTACACACATTCTGTTAGATATGTTTTCACAGTTTCCTGTATTTTGAAAAATAAAAAGTACATTGTTTTTATACTTTTATTCAAAATAATATACTTCCAATT
This sequence comes from Dendrocincla fuliginosa, assembly GCA_035047845.1. Lineage (NCBI taxonomy): Eukaryota > Metazoa > Chordata > Aves > Passeriformes > Dendrocolaptidae > Dendrocincla > Dendrocincla fuliginosa. The sequence continues at coordinate 56,664,796 of JAWWMO010000096.1, read as the reverse complement.
TTAATTATCCTGTATGGACTACCTCAAGAGTATTGTATTGAGAAAGAGATGGAGAGATAATTTGTAGGGATCCTTGTTGACTGTCAGTCAGTTCTGGTTTGTTTCTAATAGAGAGTCTTTTAATAGGAGAGGCCTAAATGAATGGGAAAAAATGAAAAAGGTAAGACAAGAAGAAAAATATGGCAACTCAAAATTCTGAACATTCTATTCTCAAAGTGCTGAATAAAACTGCTTTAAAACATGATAGCAGTATTAAATAAAACTGTTCAAAAGTCAAAGAGACTATTCCATTCAGATCACCAGAGTTTCACAAACAATGACGGCATTCTAATATATTTGCCCTTTTGCACACTCAGCGCAGAAGCTCTAGGCATGAATGCAACAATACAAAGCAAAACAGAACTTCTTTAAAACCTGAGTTATTGCCCACTCAGTAACAAGATATTTGATATCTTTCAGGGAATCATAGTGTGGTTGTAAAAATGTTTTCCCAGCCTGACACTTAGGTATTCAATCCAGCAGCATATTTGTTTTCATAATATTTGAAAAACCCATTTAGCTCTTTGTCAAATTACAGCAGTGCAAATGAATAAACAGAAATAAAACTAAAAAGAAAGAAAAAGCAGGTTACTGTTTTCAGATGTTCTTCTACGCTTCTCTAACTCAAGCATTGTATTGTTTTTTTTAATGTAATTTTGCAAGCCCTTTCAATCCACCCTGTAGTGGTTGTGGACTGGTACCTTTGGCTACTCAGGCAAATAAACATTTTAAAATAACTAAATGCATCATTTTGGAAAAATTGCTCCTCCACATGTTTAGCCACAACCTACTCAACCAGAAATGTCAGACAGTTTTAAAACTGGAACATGTGGAAGCTGCACTGAGACATGTGCACAAGGGTGCACATTAGCAGATTGCCCGTATACTTCTTGGATGTGATGTTAGTCTGGAGACCAAGGGCTGAGAGACTTCAGTATCTTCAGAAGTGGGTTAATAACTGTCATGATTTAACTCCACCTGGCAACTAAGCCTCACACAGCCACTCACTCACTCTCTGCTACATGGGAACAGGGAAGAAAATTGGAAGAGTAAAAGTGAGAAAAATTGTGGGTTTAGTTAGAGACAGTTTAATAGGGAAAGAAAAGGCTGTGCACACAAGCAAAACAAAACCAAGAATTAATTTACCACTTCCCATGGGCAGGAAGGTGTCCAGTCACCCCCAGGAAGGTAGCATATATCACATTTATGACTTGGGAAGATAAACACTAACACTATGATCATCCCCTCCTTGCCACTTCTTCCCCCAGCTTTACAGGCTGAACTTGACGTCATATGGGATGGAATATCCCTGAGGTCAGCTGAGGACAGCTGTCTAGGCTGTGTCCCCTCCCAACTTCTTGTACTTCCCAGCCACCTTCCTGATGTAGTGGGGTGAGGAGCAGAAAAATACTTGACCCTGTGAAACTAAAACATCCTTGTATATTCTACACCGTTCTTAGCACAAATCCAAAACACAGGCCCATACAGGCTACTACAAAGAAAATTATTCCAGACAAAATCAGCACATTAGCACTCTGCTGTACATCTTGACATGTTAGTTTGTCTTACATGCTGCTTCCAAGCTAACATATTTCACAGAACTCTTTAGAGTTTTACATACTGTATCTTTTCACTGTGAACAATAAAGACCAGTAAGATAATAAGTGAAAAAAAGTTGTGATTTTCAATATACTCTCTAATTTTTGACAATTTTTCTTCTCAGCTTCCTTGTTTTATTCTCTCCCTTTTAATTAAATTCTTTTTGCCTCATGAAGCTGGCTTGCTCATTCAATAGTAGTTCAAGATGCAACAGTTATTATAAAAAGAAAATAAAAAAATCAACAACCAGTTTGGAGTATTGAAGAGATCTGCTTCAGATTTTGCTTCTGTAAATTTAAATACCTGTTAATTCTCACTCTTATAATGAAATAGATACTGTATGTCAGTAGATGGTAGAGATTTAAAACAGTTTTACTTAA
>JAWWMO010000096.1:56642970-56655847 GCA_035047845.1 Dendrocincla fuliginosa | reverse complement strand
GAATATGGTAGAGGAAATACTACACCTATATGAAAAACCTATGAATTAAGTATCCAATTCTTGTACAATACCTGTGTGTCATGATGTATCTTTGTTTCTAAGAAGAAGAAAACTTCTGGTCTGACCATGTACAGCTATTCCTTTGGCCTTGCTTTATTCTCTTTTATCATGAAATTTCTGTTTCTTTCATGAGATCAATATGAAATTATTGCTTGAATTTTGAGTCCTGTGATTTCTGATTTCTTAATAAACATTAGAAAAGACATGGGCACACAGATGAGCTTTATAGGGAGCATTTCAGTGATGTACTGCATCACTTCTGTCCTGAGGCAGAGAAGCACACAACTTAAAGGCTTTTTAATGCTGAACTCAATTAACTGTCTGCTCATAACCAAAACCAGTATTCCTGATTTTTCTTTATTGTATAATATTAGGAGTACTGTTCAGAAAATGGCCTGTTACAACACACAGGCTAACTACTTGTTCAGAGGTATTTAAAACACAATACCTGGAATGTGTTAAATAGCTCTACACTATTATAGATACAGTTAGCTGTCTGTTAGACACTGAGGCTTGGCAAGTGTTAGAGTAACATAAACATGTTACATGTGTTATATGTTACAGTAAACTAACTAAATTAAACACTTGTCTATATGAGGTTTATATGAAATCAGAGCCAATTTAGCTTGACTGTTACTTTCTGGATCTCAAGAAGCAAAAGTTAACTAAATTGTTAAGAGCCGGAGTAGGATAGGATGCAGATAGATGTCTTTAGAGAGTAAGGTTGGAGGGCAGAGAGAGGAAATTCTTACTTCATACAAATTTTGGGTCTGAGTCTGGGTTAGTATTTATCTGCACTGGTTATATGCTTTTCATGCAGTCCATCATAAGGTAAGGACTTACAGTGTCAGTGAAACTAGTATAAAGTGAGGTCACTGGTGGCTGAAAATTATCTTACCTATTATTAACTGACTGCATAAATAGGAAATGGGCAAGGACTGGCTTGGAAAATGTAAGAAAGTAGTTGGGGACATATATGCAATTGAATGTCATTTATAAAAGAGATAAACACCATTCCAGAAAGTTATTAAAAGCATGTCTCTTCTTAGATTTAGCATGTGTCTATTTCATGCTACCTTCTATTGGTGAGCACTTGTAGGGGAGGGGACATTTTTTCTGAAAGAACAGAAATTAGAGATAACATGTCATAAATAATACAGATGATAAACACTTTAGAAAATGTGACTTCTAAGGCAGGTATGAAAGAATTTAATTTGTTTAGTCTAGTAAAGAGAAAAATGAAGAAGTTCTATGATAACTGGTTTCAGATGCATAAAAGGTTATTGCAAAGAGGACGGTGATCAAGTGTTTTCATCTCTGTAATAGGCAGAATGCGAATTAGTTAGATTAATTGGCAGCAAGGATCATTTATATTAGATATTAAGAAAAACTTTCACATCAAAAGAGCAGTTCAACACCCGAGTGGGCTACTTGAAAAAGCAGCAGAATATCAACAGATAGGTTAAAACTGTTGAGTGAATTCTGTCAGAGATGGTCTAGGTAATGGATTATACATTAGACAAAAGATCTGGAAAAGAATATTATCAGTTTTATGTCTCCATCTTATTAATAACATAATATTAGTAGTAATAAGTACTGGGCAGATAGAAGACTAGGTGTAAATTTTCAGAGAGATTCAGTAATTCATTTCTTGGTTGTTTTATTGGATAAGCTGTCAGATTTTGTGTGTGACTCATAATTAATGATTTTTAAGCAACAAAACCAACTTACTATGTTCCTGCAGTAAACTATGGTCTTAATGATTAGACAACTAATTTTCAGTCCATTTGCAGATTCAATGGAAATAAGGATGGGAACTTTTATTCAGCAAATTAGGTATATTGATAATAGGTTTGGGTTTTTTAATCCTTGGGATACTTTGGGTACTATCTACACACCCTATATTCAAAATAACTGAATTAAATCATATCCCTGATACATAGCATAGAAAATTGCAATTATCATCCAAAAGGCCTGTGAGACAACCCTGTGGTCTATAAGCCAGCCAGTATTATATAATTTCTGCTACAGGATTTGTGAACCAGAGAATGAAAGCATTGTAACAGCTAATAGGCCTCAAAGGAAATTTAGACTTTATGAAGTAAATTAGATTTTCTATAATAAGATAACAAGTTTAACAGTGTAGATACACTACATTTTATAAACTTTCTATTAGGTGTTATATCATATTGCAGTTAAAAAAAAATCAACATTATGAAGTAGCAGTAAAACACATGTTAAATGATATTCTGATTGGCAAAAAGCAATAATCAGAAAAAAACAACTGAAAAGACAGGAGTTCCATATTAGACCTGATGCTATTCAGGATTTTAATCACTGTCCTGGACAAAAACATCAGCTTCTTACATATCTGTACAAACTAACTTCATAAAAAACATTTTGTGGCAGAAGATGAACTAATCTCATGCTTAGACTTTTAAGTAGGATGAAAAAATGATAAATTTTTGGTCTGCTTCTGTATAGTAGGATACTGTAGATACTATAAATGCTGCCACAAAAACAAAGGAGTGACAAACATTATCAGAGGAGGAGCAAAATGAGCAACTGAAAGAATTTTCCAGCAGAGCAACTGGAATAATTTTTTTCTGTTCAGAAATATAATGAGTGATTTGATTTTGGTCCTTCAGAGAGAGTAAAACACTAGCTATCTCTGCAATTTAGGTATAGTGGAAAAGTAAAACTGAAAAAAATTTGCATTAATCCAGAAAAACATAAATTTTGCAAAAAGTAGTAAGAGGGACACAACTGGACTCATGCTCTCTTCAGATGTTCCTGTCAAGATAAGATAATTTTCAAGATGATACACTTTCATTGAACACAAATTATATCATAGTAATTTACAAACTGGTTGAGAAAATGTAATCACAATAGTGAAATTTGTGGAAGTGAAGAGACATTCCCTTCTAGTTTCATGGCTTTTGGGTACATGAAAAGAGATGAAGACGATTGCCTTTTTTGCAATGGCAGTTACTGAAAAGCTATATAACTGAATATGTATAAAAAACTACTGTTCAAATAATTACTTATGATCAAAGGCACAGCAGTCATGGGAGTGTGGAAGCAGTGGTTTGTTAAACAGCATGAAGTATTTGCAGTCAATGATTAGATTGTTCCTAGTACTGATGGAGTTCTCATGATGGCTGCAGACTGTGTTAAAGGACAGACAATCGCACTAAGCCGCGTCTGGCAGCCTACTGTGCAGTCAGCTTCCTGAATTTTCTACCTCAACTCTTCTTTTGTTGTGACTTCATTATTTGTTTCTGGTCTTTACTCTCATCTTATTTTTATTGGTTTTTCTAGGAAACAGTATTTAGAGCAGAGTGCAGTCCTTATCTGAAAGTATGAAACCCTGACTAAATGAGCTCTATTTGCACTTTTCACACCATGTTAACTACTCCCATTACTACTGAAAGTTGCCATTTTTCCAAAAAGCAAAGTCTGATGTGGCAACTGAGAACAGCTGCCAAAGTGAAGAACTTCTTCCATAATGGATTTTCTAAAGCATGTTCAGTGATAGAGATCTGGTTTACCATGGGTGCCTTAAGGAGTGAAGAAAAAAAAGTCCAGGCAATTTTAGTAGAAGATAAGATAAGTAAGCAGGAGCTTTAATGAGCCAACAGGGTCCAGGAATACATTTACACAGGAATCCCCCACTTTAGACCCACGTTACAAGATTTTATAATAGTGTCCATCCAATCCCATTCTGTTATTTCTCCCAGTCCTGCCTCATTCTACCCCCGGCACACCCCCTCGGGAACTGGGTCTGGAGTCTCAGGACTCTTCCTTCATTGCTGTTGTCTTCTTCCCAGCACGTCAGGTCCTTGAAGGCCTTCCAAAGCTTCAGATTTGGAGGTCCTTCTGTCCCTGTGTTTATCTTGTGGTACAGGCTTCATGGCACTTCTCTGCAATTCTACCTTGAAATAGAGACTAAACAGCTGATGGAATTCTAAGGGGTTGATATAGGATGGGGTTAGTATGCATAAACATTCAGCTACTGAAGTTATATTACTAGTACATTAGATCTACAATAATTTCCAACATCTATAAAACTGAAAAATCAAAAATCAAAGACACCCTTAGGCATCAGTTGTCTCAGTGCCCCCTGTAAAGCTGCCTGGGTTGACACAGGCTCTGTATCACGTACCCAGACATACAGAATGCTGCATATGCCCACAACCAATGTTGTGGCTTTGTAGAGGCTTGTGCATTTGCAGGGAAGAGTAGAAGCGAGAGTATATCTTGTTCAGTTCTACCTAGGTGGCAGGAAATCTGCTGTGGATTTCATGCTCAATAAAAACCAGACAGGAAACGGCACAAGATTTCTATGTATTGCAATAGTACTGCCAGCAGTCCTCTGTTTAATTAGGGCCATCCTTGTTACATGGCTCTTGTTTAAAATGTGATCTGGCTCAAGTTAAGAAAATTCTCCGTATTTACATAAAACACAATAATGTTACCAGTAAAATGTTTACAATGTGGACGATCTGTGAGGGACTGAAACAAACAAAAATCACATTTAATTTAATATTTAGAACCCAATAGTAACTTGCTTGGAGCACTGATTTTGAAGAAAATTTGAACTTCTCCCTAAGGCTCAGGCACTGCCCAAAACTCAAATTGAAACTTTGCTCCGAGGTTCTGCAAAGTTAATTTAACTCATTCTTTCCAATGCTCCTTTTTACCACTGCTGTAATTCCATGTCTAGTCACATTTAAATTTTTCTGTTGCTTCTGTTGCTTTCCTCCCAGCTAGGAGCTTCTTGTAGTGACCCCCTATTCATAAAACTCCTTATATCACCTTGCTGCACTTACGGCATACCTATGAGTAAGGATTAAGGCCCTAATTTTTCTCTACAATGTCAATATAATCCTTTTTATTCTCATGTATTACAGCCTTGAGCTACCAATTTGCTTAAATAAGAAGTAGATAGAGGTAAAACATTTTCAACAAAAGTTTTGTGTGGCTCTAGATGTATCCAGCCTTCCCTTCCTGCGGCTCTGGGTTGACACAACTAATTCTGCCACTTCTCAACAACACTGAACATTTATGTTGGTCATTACAGTGCATTGGCAAATTCATGTTATGTTTTTTATTTGAAATAAATTTAGTATTTTATTCCAAAGCACAATGTATTTGCATAATTACTATGTTTTCCTCACTAACTTTGTTTTCTAAATTAAAATAATGAAACCTTGTTTAGATGCTATATTCCAAATGAGAAAATATCAATTTACTTCTAAGTCCTTCCTTAGCCTTTTCAGTAAGAAAGATGTGTCTTATTCTGCAAAGTCACATACTGTAAGGATTATGTCCAGTTGCTGTTTGACTCAGATATCAGCTGCACTGAGTCCCCTTTTTATGAGTATTAAGGACATGGCTCTCAAACCATTCTTCTGTCACACACTAGGCACCCATTCATTGTCTTTCTCTCTTTGCCCACACATAAAGAAGCAGGTTCTGTTGAGACTTTCCCTCATAGGTCTTACATGACTTACTGGTCTCATGACAGCTGTGATTGATGCTCCTGCTTCCAGTATGTCCACAGGGGTTTTGTTCACATTCCTTCCTTTGCACTGAGGAAAACAAAATCCTTCAACTGAAAATCTGTATAGTTTCTAATCTGTTTTCTGATAAATCACTCATTGAATTGTACCTCTTCAGTAATGACCATAAGCCCATCCTTTGTAGCATATTTTAGAAGTATGGATCATGATACTTTGATGATGACATTCTCATCTATTTATTGTTCTCTGTCATATTCCACCATATCAGACAAGAGAGTTGTAACCATAGTGAATCATTAGTGTGTCTTCTCTTACCTTCTATTGTTAGCACCTCAAACAATAGAGCTTTTTTTAACAGCAGTAGTTGTATCTAACAATTGTATTTTCACTATGGATAGCAAACTGATAGCCGCTAAGTATACAGAGAAATGAGAACACCTGTCTTAGTGACTTTTAGGGAGAAGATTTTGTCAGATGGATTGGTAGGAGTTGTGAGCTTTAGAAATGTGCATTATCTTTGAAGGCTACAGATTAAGCAAACTTTTTACCTAAGTTGTAGAAAAAACATTGGTACTTCTATGGGTCTAAAGAAATAAAACCCGTCAAATAAGTTTGGCAGGAAATTACTAAGGCTACAAGCCTCTGTGCTAATGTGTGTTATTTATAACTGCTGGGTATAAATACTTTTACATTGTATATATATTAGCAGGGAATTAATTAAAGAAAATGCCATTCAGAATGTGCTGCTATTTTATGATATATCAATATCTGTTAGTGCTGCAATTAACTGGAAGAAAAATTTTCCACTGTTCTCCCTGTATTTTAGTTATGCTGAATACTTACCATGCTTGCAGAGTTTAAGAAGTAACAGAATAGTCATGAACATTATATATGGTATACATATGGTAATACAGAGTGTGAGAAGAAGAATCTGAGTGGCTGAACTGTTCGCAGTATAAATAGAGGGCTCTATATGATGAAGGTTCAGTCTACCATTTAATTAACTACCACACTTTCTTTGAAAATGAACATAGGAAAGTAAGCAGTAAAGGAACACCATAAATTATTAAGATGCCATCAGATCAAAAACTTACATTAAATATAAAAAATTTGTGGAAGAAATTCTCCCCTGTGAGGCACTGGAACAGGTTGCACTGAGTAGTTGCGGATGCCTTAGCTCTGGAAGTGTTTAAGGCCAGGTTGGAAGGGATATTGATCAACCTGGTCTAGTGGGAGGTGCCTTTGTCCGTGGTAGGGTGGTTGGAACTAGATGATCTTTGAGGTCCTTTCCCACCTAAACCATTTTATGATTCTATTTACTGTTTGATTTATAGTGCTGCTAGTTAAAGCTGAAATAAGTAATGTTTCTTGGACAGAATCTATAACTTAACTGATATTAGGACATACATTTTGAGGAGGAGTGAGTTCATGGAGAGGTTTATTCACTGTGGCATTATTCTTGCAAGAACCACTGAAAAATATAGTAATATACTAAGAAAATTACCTGTTGCTTTTTGTGCAAGTTACTGAATGTCAAAGGGAGGAGGATACTGAGCTTTGCATATTTTAAGTGCTTCCTGTCAGTCTTGTTTGCCGCAATCAGTGTGCAATGGAAGCTTGAATCAGACCCAGATTACATCTCACTATAATGGTTAGTAAGACAGGACCAAATACCATCTTGCTGATGTTTCCTGGAAGAGTTTGTGCTCTGTTGAAAAAACTTATTCTTGGGCTGCTTTTAGTCACTCTGATTTCTTTTATTTAGAAAGATTTTAACTACTTATTTTTATTTCCTGTTAAACACTGCAACACATTTGTGTAAAGTAATTGGGGAGGCAAGGGTGCAACTGCATGGCTCTGGGTAATTTTAATAGAATCTCTACATATTACTGGTTTGAGTTTGAGACTGTTGCTAATAACTGAAAGTTATGCCTGCAGCTGATTGTCTAGCATTTTCTATGGATTCAGTATACAGTAAAATCACAGAAAATATCACTATAAAGACCTTTGGAAGAGATCTACTCCATCCTCCTGTCAGAATCAACAATGTCAACCATTTCTGATAGCTTTTACATGCTTAAAACTCGTTAAGTTGTACAATTATAGAAATAAAATTCCTCCAGAGCTCTTAGTGTCAATATGGTTTTTCCAAATATTTAATTTAAATTTCCCTTACTTTGATAATTGTGTTCTTAAACTATCTGTGATCAAAATAGGGATATTTTAGTTATCAACATAACAGAATTGCCAGCTGAACATGTATCAAAAATCAATGCTACTAGTTGTGACTGGTATTAACATATTTGAGGAACTAATTTAATTTAATGTTTCTGAAAATAAACAGCTACCTCAGAAGTTTTGAGGTTCTACTTCAAAATCAGATGAGGTTACATCTGATGTGTAAATGCTCTCCTATGATGGTCACAAGCATTGTGGTTTTTGAGAAGAGCTAATTCTCTAGGATTATAAAACCAGGAATATTGTTCAGAATTTTTGATGGGATACCTCTTTCACTGTTATTTGAAATAGTAATCTAATCATGTTGGACAGAATTGTGCAAGTCTTATATAGTACCACAGTATCTTGATTTTTGGACATAGATATTATATGTAGAATACAAACTGAGGGTCTGGGTTTTTAGGATATGTTTTATGTATTGTGTCTAAGGTTTCACAAATGATTTATGTACATGTGGTCAGTCAGAATGGAGCTGATCATGCCCAGCTACTGCAGCACTGCTTATGTGTTGATCTGTATAAGGCCAGTTCCTGAGTGGGCAATTTTTGAAAGTCTAGAAGCCAAAATGGAGTTACTGACATGCCAAATATAGTATAAGAACAGACTACTGTGCAAGGCTAAATCATAGTATCATACAGAATTACAATGGTTTGAGCTGGAAGGGACCTTAAAGACCGCCTTGTTCCAACTTCCCTGCTGTGTTTAGGGATGCCCTTCACTAGACCAAGTAGCTCAGAGCCACATGCAGGCTGGTCTTGAACGCTTCCAGGAGTGGGGAATCTACAGCTTCTCTTGGCAACTTATTTCAGTGCCTTACCACCCTTATAGTAAAGGATCCCTTCCTAATATCTAATCTAAACCTTATTTCCTTCAGTTTATGGCAATTCCCCTTTGTCCTTTCACTACATGCCCCTGTGACAAGTCCCACTCCAACCTTCTTTTAAGTTATGTTTTGCTACTGGAAGGCTGTGCTAAGGTGTCCCTGGAGCCTTCTGTCCTCCAGGCTGAGGTGGAGAGTTCTTTTTGATCAACTTAGTGACACTCCCCTAGGCTCACCACAACAGGACCACATATTTTTTTGTGTCATGGGCCCCAGAACTGGACACAGTACTCATGGTGGGGTCTCATGAGAGCAGAGTAAATGGGGAGAATCACCTCCCTTGACCTGTTGGTCATGCTTCTTGATGAAACCCAGGATGCAGAGGGTTATTTGTGATGCAAGCATGTGTTGCTCAGTCATGCTAAGCTTTTCATCCACAAACACCGGCAAGTTTTTTCCCCCAGGGCTAGTCTCAATCCATTCTCCACCTGGTCTGTGCTTCTGCTTGGAATTGCACTGATCCAGGTACAGGATGTTGCTCTCAGCCTTGTTGAACTCAATGAGGTTTTCACAGACCCACTTCTCAAGCTTGTCAAGGTCCCTCTGGACGGCATGCTTTCCCTTCAGTATGTTGACTGCACCACACAGCTTGGTGTCATCAGTGAACTTAATGAGGATGCACTTGATCCCACTGTCCATGTCACTGACAGAGATGTTAAAATGCACTGGTCCCAATACCAGCCTTGACTAATGCCACTTATCAGTGCTCTCTGCGTAGGACAATGAGCCATTTTTTGCAAGTCTTTAAGTGCGACCATCCGACTAATTTTTTTTCTACAGAGCAGTCCATCTGTCAAATCCATGTGTCTCTAGGTTAGTGAAAAAAAATCATCTTCTAAAATGTTTTGCCTCTAAGAGTGAGCATGAAAGTACAACTAGAGGGATAATCAGAAGAAAGGAGAAATTCTATAGTATTTTCTTAAAGTACACTTCCAAGTTCAGCACTAAGAAGCTCAAGTACTTCTTGGGCCAAAACCTTGTGTCTTGTATGGAAAGTCCTTAGTGAACAAACTGAAATGACTATCTGACTCTCACTGAAGTAATTTGTAGTAAAATAGTTGATAAGTTAGAGGAGAATCTAATGCATGTAAAGCTTAATCCCAAGCAGAGTACATGTCTCATAAATGCTGAGTAATCTGCTCTTACATCCGATCCTGTGTGTCACAGGCAGTTTACAGTAGTGTCTGTTTGCAAGGTGCTACCTGAGAGTTTCCACTTGACTTTTTTTAACAAGTGAATTTTCATCCTTATTTGGTATACATAGGATGTGATGTTACAAACCTCATGCTGTATTGCATTTCATCTGCAATGAGAAAAAACTGTATTTGTGTCAAGCCTCTTGTAAGAAGTCCAAGGTAAATGTTAAAAGAGTGCAGGAGAAGAAACACAAGATTGCCACAGATGATTTAAACTCAGTCCCTGTCACTTTCTGACCATGAATAGAGTGTTTCACGTACTACATCTGTACCTGTGATCTGATTCAAGTTTATTGTTACTTTAATGGGAACCATGGTTCAGACAGTAGAGCAGTCAGGAGCAAAGGGCCAACCCTAGCTTCTGCCTCCCTCAATCTGGAGGCTTAGACATTCATTTAGAACTTGATTGTGGATTTCAGTGTGAATATAGGCTGAATATTGCTGCAGGATTTTGTATGGAAGGACTTTAACCATTCTGACACTGTACCTTCCTACTGCATCTCCAAATTACCACAGAAATGTAATAATTATGGCTATCAGCACAACTTTTCTCTCACACTATATCATTCACTTCAGAGTATTTAAGAAGCAATTAGTTAAATAAATGAACAGATTAAATCTTATCTTTCTCCGTCAGGCAAAGGATACAGTACTCATTTAACATGATAAGCAGAGCCATATCTCTTCTTCCAACTTTGGAATCTTGTAGTTTAATTTATATTTAAGTGAGCACAAACTGCATGCAATATCAGTAGCACTCAGTAAGTTGAACTGGCTGACCATAAGGAAGAGAAAGAGGCTGATCCTTCCTTTACAAGATTGTTAATATCTCTATCCTGTTTCATCACAAGATTCATTCAGAGATCAGGATAGGTCATGTATAGACTACCAATTAAGAACACCAATTAAGATTGTAAAGAATAATAGTGTCATATCCTTTTGTTTTCCTTTCCTAGAGTGACCCATGGAAAAGGAAAGAAGGTGGAAAATATATTTTCATTTGCTATGTATGTTGTGCACAGTAGTTGTTATAATTGCCAACCTATCCTCACAGTACATATTGAACTTTTGAACCTAATTTGCATGTTCACTAGTAAGTATGGATGTAGTTTCAGGGGAACCAAGGGTTATCAAAACACTACAGTATCACTTGATCTCTGTGTCCTGATCTACATGGAACCAGAAATGAAAGTCTTATGTTTGTGGTATTAAAGACTGCTGGTATTAAAGATATCTGTAGTGCAAGCTCCCTCAGTGAAGCATTTATGGATCTTTTTATATTTAAAAGAAGAAAGAAATCATAGGAAATGACCATAACCGTACAAGAAATACAGTGTACAGAGCAGTATGAGTGATGTATGTCTTTGAAAACACAGGCAAGTGAGACTTCAGGAGTATTTCTAAAGCAAGAAAGTATAAAAATTAGATGGGCATCATGAAAATAATGGATGAGAGAGATTCATTTTTCATTCCACTGACTGAATAAGACAGGTTCCTGCAAGTAAAACATTGAATGCCACTGTTTTCAGATATTTGTATTTAGAAAACAAGTATAGGTTCAAGAGTAGACCAGTGTTTGACAAGGCTTCTGCAAAGACTCCTAGAAACCAAAAGGATTAAAAGTTTATTAAGAAACTAGTAAAACAGGTGCATAATAATAATAAAAAAAAATAACAACTTGAACAAAGCCATAGAGCAGTTTGAATAACTAAACACTGCTCATCTGAAACATGGTACACACACTTCACTTTCAGTAGTAATAAAGAACTTGTAATATCTTGATTCTTCATTTACTACATTATCACAAGTTAAAGAGTCTGAGCTTTGATGTAAATATAGACTTTATTTTTATTCTAGTGTGATAAATTATATATATATACTATCAGTCCCCTAAACATTTTGCAAAAACTATAGTTAGGTACTTTCTGTGAGTTTTTTTCAGATACTGTGATTCTCATAGTCTTGTATTTGAATATTGGTCTGACAGGACATGTATTTCTAATGTTGCCATCAGCATATCCACTTAACCAATTACATGAGTTACTACTCATTGACAGTAGAATCGAATGCACCCTCGGGCAAATGTGCTGATGGTACCAAAGTGTGGTGGGGTCAACAAACTGGAGGGAAGGAATGCTATACACAGGAACTTTGACAGGCTGGAGAGGTGAGCCGGTGCAAACCTCATGAAATCCAACAGAGCAAAGTGAAAGGTCCTGTATATGAGTCATGGCAATCCTAGACACAGCTAAAGGTTGGGTGGAGATGTGATTGAGAGCTACCCTGTGGAGAAAGACTTGTGGGTGATGATTGATGAAAACTCAATACGAGCCTGCAGTGTGTGCTTGCAACCCACAGAGCCAATGAAATCCTGGGCTGAATCAAAAGGAGCATGGCCAGTGGGTTGAACGAGGTGATTCTCCCTCTCTAGTCTTCTTTTATGAGATCCCATCTGGAGTACTGCGTACAGTTCTGGTGTCCCTAGCATAAGAAGGACATGGAACTCTTAAAGCAAGTCCAGAGGAGGGACACAAAGTTGATGATGGAACTGGAGCACCTCCCTTACAAAGAGAGGCTGAGAAAGTTGGGGCTATTCAGCCTGGAGAAGAGAAGGTTGCATGGAGATCTCATAGCAACTTTCCAATACCTACTGGGAAGCTGGAGAGGGGCTCTTCATCAGGAACTCTAGTGATAGGACAAGGAATAATGGATAAAAATTGAAAGAGGAGAAATTTAGGTTAGATATTAGGAAGAAATTTTTTACTGTGAGGGTGGTGAGTCACTGGAACAGGTTGCCCACAGAAATTGTGGATGCCCCAACCCTGGCAGTGTTCAAGGCTTGAGCAACCTAGTCTAGTGGAAAGCGTCCCTGCCCATGACAGGGGGTTGGGACTAAATGATCTTTATGGTCCCTTCCAACTCCTTAACATTCTATGATTTAATGACTGTATGATTCTATTTCACATCAACAAAACAGT
>JAWWMO010000096.1:56608332-56620991 GCA_035047845.1 Dendrocincla fuliginosa | reverse complement strand
TGAAATAGGACTCTGCTGAGTTCTATGCCAGTGTTTTATCGGGTGACACTACAATAATTAATAAAAGCAAACTTTCTTGAGTATATTAAATTATTTGAATATCAATCTTTGATTCTCAGCTTAATGATTCCAATGTTGTGGGACATAGTGGACATTTCTAGATGCCTTTTCAATTCAGACAGTAATTTAGGTTGGAAAAGGCTTTGGAAGTCATCTGGTCAAAACCCCAGGGGCCAAATTAAAAATGTTGTTATGTTGTTCTATTTCTTCTTTTTGTTATCTATGTTATCTCTGATGTGGCTGTCCTGGAAAAGAGTTAATTGACTGCTATGACTGAAGATCATTGGAGTCCATCTCTACCAACTATATCTTTCCAAACGGGATCTGTCATATGCAAACTGAAACCTCAGTGGAAGGCACTGTGATGAAACTGGATCAGATTTAGAATCTGACCCTGATTCCATTGTAAATGAATTAGAAGCATTAGGCTCAGAGAAGACCACTAATTTTTGACAAGAAAGTGGCTAATGGGGCACTGTAGAACGTATTCAGAAGACAGTGACAGCTGATTCTGATTTCTCTTCCAACATGTGGATTATGTTACACTCACCCAGGCACTAAGCTTTCATCTTAAACAGTTGTGAAGGTGAAGGCTTCTGGGGGTCTCATTCTCTAATTATGCCTGACTTAGAATTCACTTAACTTAGACTAATACAGATAGGAAGTCAAGTTCTGTTAGTTGTTCCACCTTTCACCTTACCACACATCTGGGAAATATTCAGATCAAGATCATAACCTTGCATTTTGGCATTAGCTACCTAAAAAAACATTAAGATATCAGCAACAATTTGCCTTTGACTGGGAAAATTAGAAGCATATTTGAGATGTAAACACTGTTGTGGCACTAATATTGCTGGTAATGATTAAAGGCTGCTACTTTAACTGCAATGGAATAAACTGAAACTGACAGTCTTAGTCTATGCCCATTTTCAGTTTAAACAAGATAAGGAAATCCAGTGGCATATCATATCCTGAATGAGGAGGAAAGCTGGGAATATTTAGAGATGAGTATTTTCAATGAGGTCTACAAATGGAAAGCAGTTATGTGTCAAGTACTGTAACAAATTTGTGATTACAAAGCAGAAGTGAGGATAGTACCCACTTCTTTCTGATGTAAGAGGCCTCTCTACCACTTGAACTTATAATTGTAAACAGGCTAGACCTATGCACATCCTTAGAGTTGTTGCAGTAGAGGGCAGCATTCATTAGTAAATTTATTAGACTGTCATGACTGTAATTATCACTTTATTTTTAATTTTAAAATTTTTTTATTTTTTATTTAAAAAAAAGATATAAGAAATCAGAAGCTAATTATATAGGAATTCAAGGGGAAGAAAACCTGGGGATTCTCTAAATATTGATGTCTAACCCAAGATTAAGGCTTATCTGGGTATATGATTAGCCAAATATTACATTTGCTAAAAGTGGAAGTTACTATTCTCTTTGCAGTGTTAACTGTAGGAAATGAATAGGCTGTAATATATAAAATCTCAGACTAGATGCTATTGATCTTTCCATACAATTAAGGACTTTAAGAATTGATGTATAATAACAATTTATTATCTACTTTTTGCACTTTTTTTCTCCAAAGTTATATTTTTAGGCTATAATTGATAAAAATGAAATTTCCTTCCTGAAACAAGTATTTCTGTATCAAATTTTCACATTAAGAAGCAGGAAAACAGTAATTCTGTGAAATCATGAAGCTGTATATGCTGCTAAAGATAGTGAAATGAGATACAGCAGACATTAACTAAAGCATCTGTCTTACATGTTTATTTTCCTAAGCCTTTGATGTGTTTCAAATATCAGTAGAGCCTTTTCCTCCCCTTCCCCATTGCAGTGCAAGTTCAAAGAAAATGTATAATAAAAAAGCTGAATTGTAACAAAAACTTTCTAGGAACTTTGAACTGCCACATACAGTTTAACAATTATAAGAAATTATGTAATATCTGAGCTACGTTTATTAAACATTTTTTTTGTTAATGATGTCAATTTATCTTCTACACAGTGGTGGAAAAAAAACCTATGCATGTTTGGGGACATCAGGAATATGCAGGGTGCACACTGAATATAGGATTTATTGGGAAAAAATAATTTTTATAAATCAAATGTAAAAACACCAAGTTTATGCAGAGGAAAGCAGAAAGCCCTAACCTCAAACAGGCAAAAAATTTGCTCAAGATAAAAATACCTATCTTATCTATAACCAAATCTGAATATCATTACTTTTCATGAAGGTGATACACAGAGTACACCTATGAGGGAACTACTAAATACAGATAACACACTAGAAAGTGCAGAAATAGATGCAAAAAATTGAGGTAGGAGTTTGCCTTCTAGAAAGAAATTAAAATACTGCAGTGTAAACTGAATACAGATCTTCTGAAATCCTTGGAATTCATCAATGTTTGTGACTAGAGCAACTAGAGCAACATCACTTACCAGAGCAAATAAAACAGAACTACAAATATTTTGCAACAATTGAGGCAGTGCAGAGGGTTTTTTAAAAGAAAACTTGATTTATCTGCTTGTTAAAACATCTCAGTGTATGAGAGTGCAAACCTAACTCTGTGAGTGTCTAGAAATCATAGAAAGGTTAGCGTTGGAAGGGACCTTAAAGATCATCTAGTTCCAATCCCCCATGGTGCTAATCCCTTTATGCTAAGTACAGTACAAGTACAAAATATGAGAAAGTTCCCTTGAAAAAGATTTGCTACATATATATAATATATGTAAAATTCTGTAATATATACATATTTACAAGTATGTATGTACATATTTATAAAACATATAAAATCAAGCATATTAATTGCTTGTATTAGGATTTTTTGCATCAGATACGCTGTAATGAATCTAAAAGCATTACATTCAAATTGAACAATTTAAATAAAGCAGTGCAGGCTCCTACACTGCATTAGAGTTTGTCATCTGCCAATGTGTTAACTCTGCAGAACGATTTAGACCAGTGGCTTGATTGCTGTTAACTCTCAGGCTGCCATGTTTAAAACTAATTTTAAAAGATTTGTAACACCATAGTGAAGAAATACTTTGTCTCTTCTCCAGAGCAAGGCTCACCCTTTCTGTTTGGCTGATTCTGAGACTCTGGGCTTAAACATTCCTTCTGTGTGTTAGATGTCTTTTTATGGGCCATTGGTCCAGTTGAACAGTGATGTTTTCACTTTTGTTCCTATCTTATTGTATATCCAGATAGTATTTATAAACTGGTATCCGGTTATAAAGG
The DNA here is from genome assembly GCA_035047845.1 of Dendrocincla fuliginosa. Taxonomy (NCBI): domain Eukaryota; kingdom Metazoa; phylum Chordata; class Aves; order Passeriformes; family Dendrocolaptidae; genus Dendrocincla; species Dendrocincla fuliginosa. The sequence continues at coordinate 56,617,687 of JAWWMO010000096.1, read as the reverse complement.
CTAAGTTGCCACAAGTATTTTTACATGATCCTTTACTTAAAATACATCAGAAAAATAAATGACTTTTAAGTTCAGCAGTAAAATGTAGCTGATAGAGGTCATATCTTCAGCTATGCACCTGCAAGTATCTTCATTTCTCCTGTTCACAACATTAAACTGCATATAGGAAAAGGTTTTTTCGTATCTATACTTCTGCATGTATAATAAACATAAACATACTAAACGTTGTATATACATGTACCTCAATATGTCTCTGATGAAAAAGTATAGATCCAGCAATATGAATATTAGCTACTGATGTAGTTTATGAAGACTTTACTGAGCATTTCACATATAATTTAGTTATATACTCCTAAGTGCTGAAGTACATTTAACTGGATGCAAAATCTGTCGTATATTTACTATCCAAAGCCAAATTGCTGCAGAGCTATCAGATCATTCATACTCTCAAATTGTATTGAACATGTATAAAGTAAACTAGCTATGAATCAATATCTCTGATGCAGGAAATGATGTAGAAAAATATCAGTTAAAGGATTCTATGTGCAGGTGAAGTGATAGTGACCTCCTGTAAATACTTCTTGTAATCCAAGAGCACAGGGTGAATTTGCCTCCCTTAAAATTTGATATATTTCAGCACAGGCATGAGACACCATTCATTTTCCCTTCTCATATTTCTACCCACAAGACAGATGTCAATGTTCTCTAATGGATAGATCTTGTCTAAGCTATTTCCCATCTGGAAGTAGGCCAAACAAAAGCAGTAACAGAATAAGAGAATCATGTCTTTCAGGAAGTATTCCAAGCTTCTCAAAATTATGGGCATCTTTTTAGCTTAGCTGTAGTTAGTCAACTTTTAGCAAACACCTACAAAAAATATAATTCGTTTTTGGTGATGTCAAGTAACACGTATGTTTATGTCAATATATCCCTAAGATAATAATAACTACTACTAATAATCTAGATTAGTATTAAATTCTTTAATGTTTTTTGTTTGTTGGGGTTTTTTTAAGCATCTTTCTCCAAACCACAGAAATTGTCTGCCAGATGTCCCAACCTATGATTTTCTGTATAAGTAAACAGAAACATCATCAAGTGACATGAAAGTGAATAAATCATGAAAACTGAAATTGGTGGTCTGTATTCCAGTGTGCACTTCAACATGGGGCTGAAATGTATTCACACAGGATGATCATGGATTTGTTGCAAATAAACTACCAATGCACCACCAAAAAAGTGGGTCTCCACAAGAGACACTTCATTAACAAAGAGATTATGATGAAATATTTGGCTGGCTTTGCTGAAAAGGAATTGCTAAATGCAGTTATGAAATGTAGTGTCTGACAATGGGGGCACAAAATGGCTGGAGTTTATAGATTTTCTTCCTGTGAGCAACAAACAGGGCTGTCAAATACAGTGGTGACAGCAGTTTTCATAGAGATGTGTCAGCTATAATTAAATATCAAGTTTGTTCTCTGACTTCTCTACATAAAACACTTTCACTTTACAGCCTGGAAGTCTTGCCAACACTGGAAAAAATCTGCTTGAAAAAAGCCTCAGGTCCCTGAAAACATAATGAATAATACAAATCAGAGTTTAATGAATATTGCAGAATAAGTAGATAATATAGTACACAGAAACATTTACAGTTCATCCTAGAATTTCCAAGGCAACATTAGTTTTTCATGTTTATTGCAGTAATATTCTATTCATGTGAGAAAACGGGCACACAAGATGCCCATTTAAGATTGGCCTAAATCTAAATAGTTCCCTCATGCTAAATCTGGTACCACTAAAGTTAATGTGCTATTTCTTTCGATACAGTACCCCTCCATCCCTTTAGGATAGAGCCTTCTTGGTGTCTATGATTGAGTATTTCATTCTTAGGTACGTCAAGAGATATTACTTTGATTAGTGGGACGTACAACTCTAAATGCACTGCTGAAATTAAAATCACAAATTAAACAATACACTTGTTAATGATGTTGGATGTCAAAGATTTGAGTGACAAAGCACTTGTACTAAATACCTTGCATCAGAGTTTCAGCAAAGAAATTAAATTATGATTTATTGAAGTTATTAATATCAGTTAGTCATCCATTCAAAATTAAGAAGGGATTGAGATTTTGAGACAGTGGATTTTGTAAGACAAAACAAATCAATGACTAAAAATAAGTCATATATATATGACTTATTTTGACTATCAATGACTAAATAATTGATTTAGTCAATTAATTAATCAATTAATTAATTAATTAATTAATTAATTAATTGATTTAGTCAATTAATTAATCAATCATTGATTGATTAATCAATGACTAAAAATAAGTCATATATATAACCTCCTGTATAGTACATCAAAAAAATAATTTCAGCAAAATTTTTAAAGGGTCAGTTTTTTACCTATTCTATATCATTAGTCTCCTGGTGTAAACAGTCATCTTGTCTCTTTCTGTATTTGTAAGGTTACTCCTTTTTATCTTCCTGCTTAGATATATTAACAGAGAGGTCTCAAATCCTCTTTCAGGCTTTCTTTCACGTGGTTAAATAAGCAAGTTTTTACAAATTCCTTGGTAAAACTGTCTCTCCACTGCAGAGCGATCCACAGCTTCATGTCTGCCTCAGTTTCCATTTCCATGATTTTCTTGACTAGAATAATGCATTTTATTTCAGATAAGCTCTTAACAGTGTCAGAATGGAATGACAATTGCTCCACCTCCACAGGAACTCTCTCACACAGAACACTATGAGTTTGTATTTATGTTTTTCATGGCTCCATGGCATCAACCATTCTTACTCATGCTCTGATGAAGTTGTATGTTGTAATCATTACACAGGTTATTTAATAGTTGTGTGTAATGAATATTCTTGTGGCTAGTCCATAGTAGTATGTGGAGTAAATTTATAGAGTACAGCTAAGAATTACAATGTGGTTCTGCATACATAAAGAGGCAGAAAAGACTGGAGACTGTTATATCCCTGTGTTTTAGAGTACCCCAGAAGATTCCCATTCTATGTTTCCAAGATTTAATGAACCATACAAATTATTGTATGCATGAGATGGATGGCAAAACATCAAATTTCTTGCTTTGCCTTAGAAACAACGATACATCGTCCTGAAAAATTATCCTGCATAGCAATTTCGACAGGACTTTGAACTCATCCTTGCCAGCATCTTAATCTGAACACAGTTTTTTCTCAAACGGCCCTACTGGACAAATGACTGTCCTCAAAGATTTTGGTCTCTGACATCTGGAGGAATTGCAGGAAGCCTTGTGTATATTAAGTTCAGATGAAGCATAATTACAAGATAAGAGGAATCATTTTGTCTCTATTTTTTTCTGTCCATATCATCCCCTACTTGCATGTGCATTCACTCTTTAAATTGAATGAAGATAACAAGGTTGTAATTTTACTTCCATCTGCTGATAAACAAAAATAGATTGTGATTTTTTGCAGTGTCCACTTGTTTGCATAGGACATGTTTTTCCCTGCAAGATGAATTTGAGCACTTTTTTCAGAAAAGTACCACTTAGTGAGCTGTTCAAAGGACATAAGGCCTTAAATGCAGTTTATAGTAAAAAAAGTGTCATGAAACTGTAGTAGCTGGCCACACCTGTCCATTACATATTCTTTACTGAGTGGAAACAAAACAAGAAATGGGATGCTTTACCACTGGCTATTATCAGTGGGGAAAAAAGGATAAATTTGAAACCAAGCAGTGTTGCAATTTACTTCTGATTCAGGAGAAGGAAGACTACTCTTAGTAATTCTAACACAATCTCAAAATCATAGTATAAAATTGTTCTCTTCTTCAACATTTACTTAAAGTGCAAGGAAATAAATAGAAAATGGTATAAAATTTAACATAGATTTTCAAAAAATGCGTAAGGTCAGCGTAATCTGATAACTTTCTTTTATGAGTGGTTGGGGTTTTTTTTTTGGAGAAGGAATATAAATGGGATCTTATCTATCTGCCTGGAGTTCAAGATAGTTGATACATTTTCGGTGCTTTCAATAGTAACTTGGTTAGCAAAGCAAATTAAATTTGATCATGAGACTTTGAGAAATCTCAGACATATAAAGCAGTAGTAGCATTTAGGAAGCATTTTATGAGACTAGTGAGTGGAGAGGTGGGAGGTAATTTGATAATTTCAAGAGGACACACACTTGCACATCTGAGGTGCTATAAGAAACTGTACTTGAAAGAAGTATTCTGCCAAGACAGCCACATTAGAAGTTGATTTATCTGGAACTACATTTAAACCTGATTTTAAAAATCCCATTTAAAAGTAAAGGTAAAAAGTAGCTCTTAAAGACAAGAGGTTCGAAAATAAAATAAAATAAAAAGGTAAGCTTTATGAAATATTTTTTCCTTCTCCTTACCTCACAAAGAAGTACCTGCTTTTTAATATCACATTATCAATGTAGGAACAAATCTCACTCATCAAAAATAATGGCTTACACAGGAGAACTGAAATTGTGTTGAAACTAACTGTTGTTATCCTCCAGTTGTGAACCAAAAGTGCAGGGCAGTAATTTTGAGTAATCTAAAAAAATAAGGCATCTTCAATTTGACATTCATTAGGGACCAGATTTAAAGTTCATTGGAGTCAGTGGAAACATTTCCATGAACTTCAGTCTGGATCCTTTAACAGCACATATCTCAGTGAAGCCCATTTCCTCACAACTCAAATTCAACTCTCAATTAGATACATAATACTTTATCGCAATCTGAAAATATACACACAACACAGTAAATGTCTGTAAGATAAAACATAGCAAAATTATGTATTAATGTATGTTGATGATCAACTATGTCTCTGCCAGATACAGTCAACAGTTGTTTTTTATCAATCTACAATGAAGGACATATTTTTCTTCAAAGAAAAAAAATTATAATCACTCTATCAACAGCTCTCAGCAAACATATACAAGGGGATATTTTCTATTCGACCCCTAAAAGGGAAATATTTGAATACCAAAAACAGAATAGCACAATACTTCCCACTTTCAAAGACAAGCAAAAGCTTGTGTAACTCAATAAATTAAAGAGATCAAACCCTCATATAGTTTATACTAAAGCTGTCACCCTGGAATCAGTAGAGGATCCTCCTTTGTACAACTATGAGGTCTTATTCTGTTTAGTAGTATTATTTGTGCAGTTCAGAAAGTTTTCTGGATATAAGGTTGTTTGGAATTTTTGAGTGGGATGATATGTAAAGGCATTGGTGGTACATAACAGCCTAATGAACAGCCTAATGAACAGCCTTATTTGATTTCTGGAATTTCAGAGATTTAGTGACTTTGTAATGGGGATTCCCAGAGCTTCTGTAACTACATTGCTAGTAGTCCACAAAGATCTAATGCCTATAAAATGTTTTTCTTCTTTATTTCTGTAGCAACAAATTAAGAGGCTACTTAAAAATAAACACACACGCACACACCCACACACCCACACACACACCCAACCTCAGCAATTTCAACAGAAATGAATAAGCCTGAAGCCAAGGCATGCAAAAATCAGTCTCAGATTTGTCTGAAAGGCAACTCTGCTAGGCTGTTGCACACTGCTAGGCTATTGTAGCAACTGTTTAAAATAAAATGCCACTGTAAGAAAAAAAGTTAAGGTTTTCCTTGCTGCTAAAGAAGTAATCTCTACTAAGATCTGCTATGCACAAAAACCACTCTTGGGATGCCTCTGCTCTATCAGGAGCATTATTTTTTTTTCCAGTGGATTATTTTATATGAGATAAAATCTGCATGACACTCTTAACACTTGAAGATTGTGAAAGGCAGTTCAAGTGTTGCTTTAGAAGTGCCATTCTTCAGAAATCAGTGGTTTTCACTCTAGTGAGATGTAAACTGGCCTTAATCCCAGTAAAGTCAATGGAGAAACTATAGCTCATTTGAAGTAAAACATTATCAGGTCCTGCAATTTCAACTGCTACTTCTTACTGTGGTGTAATACAACAAACAGATGCATAAAATTTGCTGAGGACATGACATTGACATTGTATCTCTCAGATAACTAACTTTTGCCAACTTAGGAAAGAAAATGAAACAAGTCTATTTTGTTACTCTATCACTGATAAGACATTGCATCACAGTGTCATGAAAAGATAACTTTGATTTACATTATTAAGGAAATGTTTGCCTTGGATTTAAGACAGAGTTCTCTAGTGCTTCCCAAAGCACCAAAGAAACCATCAGAACTGCACTTATTGCTTTCCCTTCAAGGTTTATCCTGAAAATTTTCCTTCTAAGTGAAAGGCACTAACATGTATGAACTGTTAAACTTTCTGCTTTCCTTGCAGCTACATACTTTCACTAAATTACTCAAGTAAACAGAGGGTCAAGGACTCTTTCTATTGTGTTTCAGTGCTCAGTTCTCTTCATTCAGTCTAACTCATTGAGTTTTCACTAAAATCCTCCTCTTATGCCTTTTAACAAACTCAGCAAATGTGCCTTGGGTTCAGCTTCCTTCAGAACATGATGCAGTTGTTCTACTCAATCTTCACTTACACTAAACATATAACTAGAGAAGCAAACCTTTTGTTCATAAAGCAGGAACAAATGCCTCATTTTGTAAGGTTAAGGTCCTTCGATTATTAAATTCTAAAATCCCCAGTCTGATGAGAGTTCGTGACATGTCCTCTTACTGCTCCTGTTGTCCTTGTTGTTTCCAAAGACACAGGTGAAAGGCTTCTCTTGTAATGAAAATGTCCTTTTTAGTGCTTGTACAGCACCTCAAAACCAACCCTTGTGGTCCCAGATGCCAAATTATTCATGCAAAGAAAATTGCCCCAAACAACTAAGCAATTAGAAACCATTAAAGAACATCTTGACATATTTTAAGTGTACTTCCAAAAATATTCAGTGCTTTTTTTAAGGAGAAGTCTGAACCAGGATAATGGTACCATATAAGAGAACCTATCTCATGTCTTTAGCTTACAAAATATACATAATTTAAGTGAATCTTTCTTCAGTTCCAAGCAGTCGAAAATCAAATTCTTTTACAGGTTGTTTACTTAGGAAGAAAGTTGCATGCACTAGGGGCTTTATTATGGATTTTAGGTGGGAATGATGACCTGTTGAAAGGTAAGAAGCTCTACAGAGGGATCCAGACAGGCTGGATTGATGGGCTGAGGACAACTACAAGAGGTTAAATAAGGCAAACTGCTGAGTCCTGCCCTTGACTCACAACCCCAGGCAGTGCTACAGGCTGGGGGAAGAGATGATGGAAAACTGCCCAGTGGAAGAGGGCTTGGGGATGCTGATCAACAGCAGCTGAACATGATCCCGAGCGTGCCCACATGGCCAAGAAAGCCAAAGGCATCCTGGTCTGTATCAGCCTTAGTGTAGCCAGCAAGACCAGGGCAGTGACTGTCCCCTGTACTGGGCACTGAGGGCACCTTGAATCCTGTGTTAATTTGGGGGCCCTTCAGTCCAGTGAAGATACTTCAGTGCTGCAGCAAGTGCAGAAAAGGAGCTGGTGAAGAGTCTAGTCCTATGAGTAGCAGCTGAGGGGAACTGGGGAACTTCTTTTTAGTCCAGAGAAGACAAAGCTCTGAGGAGACCTCATTGCTCTCTACAACTCCCTGAAAGGATGCCGTCATCCGGTGGGAATTGGTCTCTTCTGCCATGTCTCAAGTGAAAGGGCCTTCCCTAGAGCACAGGAGCTAGCCATCCCCAGGAGCAAGAAATTGGCCAAGGATAGCAGGAGACCAATGTGGCTAACTCAAGATCTGCTGGTCAAACTAGTGAAAGAAGCAAATGCACACACAGTGGAAGCTAGAACAGGTTACCCAGGGAGAGGACAGAGGCAAAGTACAGATAGGGAGGGATGGGGTGAGGAAGGTCAAGGTGAGGCAGTACCTAAACCTGGCAAGGGACATAAAGAATAACAGGAAGGGTTTCTACAGGTATGTTGAGCAGAAAAGGAAGGTCAAAGAACGTGTAGGTCCCCACCATCATAAGCAAAGCTGGCGAACTTGTAACAACAGATGAGGAGAAGGCTGAGGTACTGAACAACTTTTTTGCGTGGCTTCACTGGTAAGCTCTTCTCTCACAGCAGGATGGGGACTAGAGCAGTAAAGTCCCTTCCACTGTAAGAGAAGATCAGGTTCATAACCACCTGTGGAATATGAATGTGCATAAGCCTGTGGGACTCAATGAGATGCATTCTAGAGTTCTGAGGGAATTGCCTGGTATAGTTGCCAGGCCACTCTCCGTATCTGAAAGTCATGACAGTAAGGGGAAGCCACAGGAGACCGAAAAGAGGAAACATTTTACCCACCTTTAAAAAGGGTAGAAATGAGGATGTGGGAACTACCGGCCTGTCAGCCTCACCTCTCTGCATGGGAAGGAGCAGATCCTCTTAGATACTGCAGTAAGGCACATGGAGAACAGGGAGGCAATTCAAGCCAGGCAGCATAGCTTCACAAGGGGAAAGTCCTGCCTGAAAAACCTAATGGCTTTCTATGATGGGGTGAACACACCAGTGGTCAAGATGCCACATATCTGGACTTGTCTATAAGGCCTTTGATACAGTTCCCCACAACATCTATTTCTCTCTAAACTGGAGAGAAATGGATTTGATAGGTAGAATGGATAAGAAAATGCTTGGATAGTCACATCTAGAGGGTAGTAGCCAATGGCTCTGAGTCACAATGGACATCAGTGATAAATGGCAACATCAGTGACAAGCTATGGGCATGGTGAGGCACTGGCACAGATTTCCCTGAGAAGTTGTGGGTGCCCCATGTTCAAGGCCAGGCTGGATGGGACTCCAGGAAACCTGGTCTAGTGAAAGGTGCCCCTGCCCATGGCAGGGAGGTTGAAACTAAAAGATCAGTAAGGTCCCTCCCAACCCAAACCAATCTATGATTCTATGACAAGAGGAAATGATATTTAATTGCATCAGGGGAAGTTTAGATTAGACATTAGAATTTTATTTCCACTGAAAGAGCGATCAGGCATTGGAGTAAGTTGCTTAGGGAGGTGATGGAGTCACTGTCTTTGAAAGAGTTCAAAAGGCACCTGGATGTGGCACTTGGGGATATGGTTTAGGGGTGATTATGGCAGTGCTGAGGTGACAGCTGGACTCTGTGATCTTGAAGGTCTCTTCCTACCTTTATAATTCCATGATATACACTTTCAGTTCATTTTCATTTACAACTTTGGTTTTCTAATGGTTGGAAACACATGGATAACTTACTGATGTGAACAAAAATTAAATTAACTACGAATTGCAACTTACTGATTTGCTTTAATATGCTTTATTAATATACTTTATTAAATGGCTATCTACTTGTTTTTTTCTTGGGGGGGGGGGGGGGGGGGGGGGGGCGGG
>JAWWMO010000096.1:56590767-56601382 GCA_035047845.1 Dendrocincla fuliginosa | reverse complement strand
GTCTTTGGCTTAGTATAGAAGAGAGAAAAAATATTTCTTACACTTGCAAAATATCCTCACAGAACCTCAAAGGTTCTTGACTAGTACAATATATACAGGTGCTCTACTAAATTTACTTCAAACTTTTATTAAAAAAAGAAAGATTAGGTACATTAAATAAAAAGAAAGGTTTCAGAAAGCAACTGTTTAGCTGTAAAATGTTTGTAGGATAGGTAGGAATCTTTTTGCTTGCATATATGAAAGAAAAATCACAGAGGATGTGCAGCCAACCTACAAATTTATTTGAATGCATAAATGCATAATTGTGCAAAATGCACAAGCACATACAAAGGCTTGGAAATGCAAGTGCAGGGGCTGGGCAAGTGCAGCTCTCATGCTTTGCTAATGATAGCTTCTCCCAGATTGTTTATGTAGTGTGCTGAGAGTGTCAACTGATGTGGAGAGTACTGGAAACTTTCAGGCGTAATTAACCTCTGCAGCCTCTAAATGTAGTTTCACCTATAATCCACAGGTCCATATCAGAGAAGACCAAAGAGTTTGTTCAGGCACAATTGAAACATTTCACAGAGAAGTCACTGATTAAAGCCAGATGTACAGACAGTAAAAGAAAAGGAAAACAGAAAAAAAAAAAGAAAGTCATGTGGTGCCCATTATCTCCATATATCAGCTGCAACAGTCCACACTTCTTCTATGACATCTTGATGCATCAGGGCAGGACTAAGATTAGCTTTGATTGATATATCCATCTTAGAATAACAGGAACAGGTGAAATTATACCTAAGGGCTTCAGGAAATACTATATTGAAATGATTTGTGACAATATGAAAAAACCCACAATTGTCAACACATTCTTTTCTCCTCTCATCAATATAGAAGCAAGAGACCTGTATTATGTCAAATGTAAACACACAGCCACAGAGAATGACCCATGGGCAGGTTTTTGCAAGAAAATAAACAGTTCTGCCCACAGTGTTATGCCATTATGGGTATGGGCTGTAATTCTCGAGTATTTCTAGTTCTAAAATTCTTTGAGACAGAGGTTGTCTAAGCACGGGCTGGAACTGTTTATTCCTTTAATTGTACAGGCATCAGTGTCTTGAGATTCAAATACTAAGACATTTTATAAACTGTCAAACTTCTTCTCTGGATCAAGAACTTGGACACAGGCCTGTGCAAAACACAACATAGTCATTCTCTGCCTTTATCATCATGTCAGTGAAGAACTTGATTATTTTGGCAAAGAATACTACAACTATCTTCTGAGGATTTATTGGTCATTCTCCAATTCTTTCCCTTTTTCAAATAAGTATGCTATAGGTGGAACTTTTATGACCAAACATTGTTTCATTTGAAAATATCACTAAATTAATTACATTTTCCCATAGAAGTAATGGATTTCAACCTAATTTTAAATTCAGTTTTCTAAATATTATGATAAAGTAACTTTTTATATTTCTAAAAGAAACAAAGAAACATCTTGTTAAACTTACTATAGTAAAAATAAAAAATCAATTTGGACAGTTTTCATAATATATTTCTAACTAATTTCCAGAAAATGTTATGCTTCATCTACACTGACATTATTTTAGACTTTGATTTTGTAAGCTAGTCTTTCTCAATAGTTTATATTCACTTTAATTGTAAAATGCTTTGGCACTTCAACATATTTAAAAAAGTAGGGAAAATAAGCTCCTTCCCCAAAGCATCCATAAACCAACATTCTCCTTTCAAATTTATATGCAAATCAATGAGAATAAAACATTACATAACAAATGTCTTAAATTCACCTTTGTCTACATCAGCTATATTTGGACTATCAATCTTGACAGAGTACTTCAACCTTTCAACACTTTGCCTTGTCAAATACACTGTAAACCAGGCCTATTTCTACAGTCCATACTTATTTTATTAATTGGGCAGAAAGCAGCCATTGCCAAGTGGCAGAAGTGATGTCTGTTTTGGAGGATTACTAGTTTTGGCAATCTTAGTATTCTTTTAGGTCTGAGACATTGTGTACAGTTCTAGTTTAAGACCTGGCACCCAGAAGCAATCTTGAAACACAAGAGAATGAAAGCATTATCTTACAAGAAAAGAGCTAGAGCCTAGACAGATCCAATCAGAAGGCCAACAAGAAATGCTTCAGGAAAGCTATTAGCCATGGTCTGGAAAGCAAGTCAGCTGGGTTTCCAGGGTGCCACACAGGAATTTCTATGCTTGATCATGCTTAGCTTATGAGCCTGTGTGGATGTAGCTACATTTCCTTATGATCAGAACCAACAGGAATATAGTGCTCTGTGTCTTATCACACTTTTCTCTTTAACAACGAACTTAACATTAAATTTAAAAGAGGAAAAAAAGGAGAGAACATTACTACCCCCTACATGTACATTGTAGTTGTACACTGTAAAGAATAAAAGCTTTGGCTCAGTTAAAGACGTTACTTGGGCAAAAGAATTGAAAGAGCACTTCTGACTATCACAAAATCATAGAATCATTAAGGTTGGAACAGACCTCAAGATCAGTGAGTCCAAGCTTTGACCAAGCATTTTGCCAACGAAAACCTGGCACTAACCACCACATCCAGCTGTTTCTTGAACACTTCTAGGGATGGTGACTACAACTCCCCTTTGCAAAGCCTATTGTAATGTTTAACCAACATTTCAGTGAAGAAATTCCTCATGATGTCCAACCTGAACCTCACCTGGCACAGCTTGAGGCCATTTCCTTCAGTCCTATGGACAGTATTTTGGTTGAAAGTAAGAATTATTTGTAGCCCTTGGAGGAGTGAGATTGTGGAACAGCCTATAGCTAAGCAGTATGGTGAGCAAACCTATCTGGTGTTAACTGAATTTGTTAAACTTCTGAACAAATTTATAAAATGAACACTGGTGATAACAGAGTCTGTATTAGAGTTCCAAGGAGGTTTTCTTTGGTTCTGCTTTCCTGTGATTTCACACGTTTTTAACAAACACACACACCAACCAACTGTGACAAATGCCTATGACAAGGCTGTGCCTGCAAGAGAGCTCCCCAGTCATTGTAAATCACACAGCAATGCCACTTCCTTCCTGATCCTGGGACACAGGGCCTGCCTGGCCTCTTTGAAGTGAACAACCAAAAAGTTGATTGTTACAGGAAGAATAGATAAAGATTGGGTTTTTTCCACACAATAATTTCACTGGCTACCTATTATATGGCTTTACAAAACTTCTCTCTTCTAAGCCAAGAGCCACAAACCACTTCCCACCTATCTACAGTTCCCAAATTGCCACAGACAGATGTCTGTAGGCGGGAGAGGCCATCTGGGAGTACCAAAGTTGTCTGTGACAATGTGTTCTAGAAGTGTGGTAAAGATGTCATTGATAACATGTTCCACAGAAATTGCCTGCTGAAGATATCCAGTAGGAATTGTTCCAATATGGCTTTGCCTTTGCAATTTATGCAGATAATGAGAAGACAGAGTTTCTACAGTAGTAGAAGGGCACAAAAAAATGAGGAGCTTATTGTGGGAATTCAGAGTGCTCCTGCCTCCCCACTGCATCTTGCAGCACAAAGAATTATTTTTTAATTTCCTTTTCCTTTTTATCCCACAACTGACCTTTTCCTTTGGCTATTTCAGTCTTCTTTAAAGCTGACATCTGCAACTTTTTCCAGGATTGGCACAACTCATAAAATCAACTGATATTTACTCCTGGACTGGGTTCTAAGGTGGTATTACTACTTTAATGAGGTTTTTTAGATGATACTCTTCATAGAAATTGAAATCACAGTGCAAATAAATTGACTACTTTACATTGATAATTTCAGAGAAATACTAGGAATACATAACTGAGATCCTGATATTCTGTACAGGGCCAAAACTCCATCCTCTCTGTTCAGAGGCTACATGATTTTGGTAATTTTATTTCAAATGTCACTCCTTTTAACATTTCCTTTACTTTTTTTTTTTTTCTTCTAAAACATCCCACATCCCTTTTATGAATCATGCCTAAAAGAAAAAAAAAAATCCATACCAGCCACTCTTTATGTGATTTCCCCAGATGGAGCTTAGCAGCTCTCCAAACACTCCAGCGTACACTTGCTTTAGGTAATATCACCCAGAATGGCCAAAATCTTGTATTTAAGCCAATAAAGCTAAGATATGTGATTTTTCCTGGGGGATGTTTTGAAATGATAACATGAGCTGGTGAGATTTAGTAACCTCCAGCTGAGGATTCAGAACAAGTTGCTGGAGGGCTTCTCCTCTACTCACTTCTGGTATTCATTCCCTGATTGCAGTAGTCTCTCTTCAGACCTGTTTCCCCTGTCTTTCTGTAAGCAATTTTTGGTTTCTGAGTGAATATCTTTTCTTCTAGTGAGTATCTCCTAAACATTAACTCACCCATAGAAACTTAACAGTATAAACAGAAGAAAAACTATGAATCTAGAATCCATATGCAAAATCTGCTTATTTTCAGGCTGTGTACTTTCAAAAGGACAGACTCTCTATGGATGGAATCCGTAGTGAATACATTAATAGCATTTTAAACATCTGTCTTTCCTGATATAACAAACTTGGTTCCCAAGCTTTTCCAAAGGGTACCTTCTGGGTTTCACTCAACTCCTAATTTTGCTCATGAAGAACATCTTATTGTCAAATAGTGACAACTTTCTTTACTCCACTGGCTGATGGGTGTTTTTAGCAAATGAGGGCACTTTCCAAAATCTCTGTCTTTAGACAAAATTGTCTATTGTCTCTACTCAATCACTTAAGTGGACTTTTCTTCTACTTCCTGTATCTCTAAATAGTGTTAAATTTGTCATCTAATCTGTCACGTATGTACATCTATGTTGGAGACATACTCTGCAAAATGAATAGTATTACCCTTTGTCCTTAAATTCCCATTTCTATTAAGAACAAGAATATAATTCTTTGTATTCAGAACACAAAATAAAGAACAGAGTAGAATCAGCAGTCTAGGGATTCATGGTGGAATAAGCTTGAATAAAGATATAAGATAAAATCCTGGTCTTTAAACTCTCTGCCTCAGTCCCAGTCTCTGAAGAAGAGGAAAATAACATTCCTGTATTTCAATTTTTGATTAGTGAAGGTCTGTAGAGATGAAAACGTCTAGCACTGAACAGCAAACCTAAGAGGTATAGCAGATTGCTAATTTCTGTAACACATGAGACTATAAGCACTTTTTACTTTTGGTTTTGCTGCAACTCAACAAAATTTCAGCCACTACTTACCAAATGTAACCATGGAGTTATTGTTCTGAATATCACTACAGTAAAACAGTCTGTTGACCTAATATAGGACTCTGTAATTCTGTCTTTTTCTAAAGAATTCTTACCCAGTTGAAAAGTTCACCTTACCATATCAGTTATTTTTGTTTAGAATATATTAACTTTTTGTTCCTAATGGAAGCCAGTTAGAAAAATGAGGGTGAGGGGTTAAACATACATCTGGTCTCCCTATTTAACATAGAGGTTTATCTTTTGTATGTTGCTGATGATAGTTTAGAAGGGTGAGGGGATACAAAGGAAAAGCACACTTGTATATTTTTCTGTTATGAAAATGGCAACCTCCATTTTTCATTTGACATATGAAATAGCTCTGCCATAAAAGCCTGTACTTTTCAGCTTTGTGTTTAATTGTTGGAGCCAAGAAAAGGACATGAAGAAACAAGACAGATTTTACTTGGGCTGGTAGGACCAAGTAGGCTATGGCAAGCATGGCTCTCATTATACTTAAGTGAATTAGTCTGTTTCCTTTAAAAAAGGAGGGGGGTAAAGAAAGGAGAGATTAACAAGCCACCAAGGGTCTGCTGTAAGATTTTGACACTTTTAGTGGCTTGTGACAAATGACTTGTGAGTAACAAATCTCCTTCAAAATCAGAAAACAAATCTACCATTTGGATAAGGAATGCAAAAAAAAAAAAACAACAACAACAAAAAAACCAAACACACACACACTCAAAACCCCCAACAAAAATTCAAAAAACACTTAAACGCCACAAAAAAGCAACAAAAAGCTCAGCTACAAGGTCACGCTGACTAGGACTCATTACCAGTGGAACAAGAGAACAGACAAGTTTTTTAACCATCTAAACTCTGAAACTGTTACTAAATATCTAGAAGTCTCAAACATTTGTCATCCTTTCCTAGGTAAAGCTTATGCTATGGTCATTCTGAAGGCAGTCATGTGTCCAATTACTGCAATAATGACATAGACTTCTACTTACGCTCAAGAGAAGTTCCAGCCCTGGGGTCAACTTTGTAGCTCTCCTCTGCATTCATTACAACAGGTAAATATCTTTGTTGTGTTGGGGGCAGAATGTAAGTGTGCTCTTAAGTTAGGGCCCCCCTAGATTCTTTGGAAACTTCATCTTATGTTCTGTGTTAATTGCCTTGTCAGGCAATCTGCTCTTGCATTATCAGTACATCTGTAAAGGGAGTTTTGCACAAAGAACTTCTGTAGCTTGGCACACAAAACACATCTATAAATCAAGACCTTATTTATTTGTTTGTTTACATTTATAACTGGTTCTTTGAAAAGCGGAAAGATTCTGAAACCATCATGTAAAAATACTTAGTAGAAAACCCAAGAATATAAATACTAGAAAATATCAGACTGCAGTTTATTCAGACATCAAAATTGTGTTCCCATCTCCATTACAGACTTAATGAGAAGTGTTCAGTAACCTCAGCTACAACTTCTTGCATGAAGCATAAGGCAATGGAAAGTATTAGATGTTTTTATCTACTGGTTTTTCTGCTGAGCATCAGATAATTCTTGAGTCTGCACTGGTGTGTGAGCACAGGTATGTGCACCTCCCATCTGTGACTCCCTTTTAAAGGATTTTAAACTGTGATTAAATTTTGGAGGTCCCTGGATAGGAGAGCTGACTAACATTTCCTCCATCTGTGCAGTGCATTTTTTTGTAGCATTATTAAATTTAATAGTTCAGACAGCACTAAAGTATGTCCTGAATATAAGCATAGTGGTTGTCTTTTTTCAAAATTTTCATTTTGGACAAGGGAGTTACTAAAATTCAGTCTGTACTTAAAACCTGTATCAGTCTTTTCCATGCCCTGAGTACAGCTGGAAACAAAAAGGTTGTGTCTTGCTGACCTTTATCACCTACTCTGTGCATTTATAAAATCAGCAAAACCAAAAAAAGGAAGAGTCTAACAGAAAAAAAAAAATTATAGATATTTTACGATAGTGTTTGTCTTTAAATCCTCATCTTTGCAAAATGTTTCCTGTTTCATAAGCAGAATCAGCTGTAAGCAGAGTCCACAAATGCATGTGTGGCAGAAATGAAGGAATAAAGTAAGCATGGTGAATTTTGAGCAAATCTGGATAATGCTTTGAGGAATTATTTGGTGTGTGGTCTGAGGCAAGAAGCCACAGAGAGGCTGAAGTTAATCTTATGTACTCCCCAGCTGCAGATATGTCTTTTTGAGAGCTGACTGCAGCAGGAGAAACTGAAGAAATGACCAAGAGACCAGATTAATACCACATGAGCCAAGTGTCAGCCTCATTATAAGTGTTTTCACCAAAGTTGAAACGACTTTAACTTGGATAGCTGTCATTTCAAAGCAAAGTTGTGACATGTAAAAGTAATTGTAATAAATTAAACTGAAAGAATAATGTCTGTGACACTAAAGGGGAAGTACCAATAATTTAAAGAAATGGTAGAAAATAAATAAACCCCAAACAAATAATTCCTGTAGGTTAACTCCAATGCACTGACAGCATTTCAAGGAAACTAAGGCACTCCCAAAAAAATATAATATATTAATGCAATAAATATTAGGTGGCTATTATGCTCAGATTTCTTTGACTGATGGGTCTGACAGTAAAGAGTGAAATAACAATTATATTTTAACTGTTCAATCATGGAAACTATATAGATCCTTGAGCTAAAACATCCAAATGTTCATATTGTCAAAGCAAAAGAAATTTTGATATTGCTTGTGTTTATAACGTGCATGCAGTGGAATCAGATCTAGAGCTTAACTTGACAAGAAGACCAAATTTGTGCCTCCACCCATGCTATTTGGTTAGGAGCTATTTTGCCATTAAGTTTTGTTTTATGCTATGCAACAAATCTGTTGAGTAATCTTGACAGAAGTCTTGCAAGATGGGTTATAGCATAATTTTTTTTTTGAAACATATTTTTTTTCCAATCAAAAGACAAACACCTAAGTCTGCTGGAGTTAAGAAGTAGCCTATTCTTTCCTGTTCTATAAGAGGACAAAAGTGCCCTTGCTGTTCCTTATATCCAAACCTTTCAGTAAAGAGAGAATGTTTACCCTCCGGGTGGACTTTTTTTGCTGGTACTCATCACAGTGTTACTGGTGTGTCTCACAAGTAATTTGCTTTCATAACACCCCTGCTCATGTAGGAATTATTGCTATCCTCATTTTATAAGCAGGAAAGAGACAAAGACAAATTAGACACAAATACTAACGCTTAAAAATTTTGAGGTACAACGGGTAACAATCATATAGAGAGCCTGATATTTCCTAAAACTTTATGGCATACCTATACTAAAAGTTTAATTCCTGAAGACTATCCTTGTGCCAAATTCTTCAGTCTTCTACCCTCTACTTTTAAGCCAATACCTCTTCTGTGTTAGTTGACAATTACCAGAAGGATCATGGGGAACTCCAAAAATTCTCCCAGCTCCCTTTATTCCCAGGGTATCTTCAGCACACATGGTGAAGGACATGAGCCTTTATTTCCTGCAATCCTACTTCATTATCCCAGCCTGCATATGTTTCAGTCTTGTTTTGATAAAAAAAATCCATCACGGCCATTGAGAAACTTTCTAAAGCTCAAATATCCCACAAGCCCTTCTATAAAGAAAGCTGGTGTTGGGTCTTTTCTTTCCAAACAAATTTAGTTGCAAGCTCAACTGAGTAGCTGTTCTGTGAGGTATTTCATTAAGATGAAAAGCATTTTCTCATCCAAACCCCTATAGTAAGGTATTTCATACATTGCATTTACTGATAGTAATCTTTCTGTCATCCATACAGTGACCTTAAAGTGTTTTTAGTAATATCAATGGGTTCAGTCTTGTAGTTCCTTAATATACAATTATCATCAGCTTTGAAGCAATCAGAAGTCACTGCTCTTGACTGGTTTAGTCATATGATAAAAGGAAGTACCAAGGAATAACTAATGTATAGCTGCTACATAGACTAAATTCCGTGGGATGCACAGGCTGAGTTCCAATGATGACTCCCCAGGTTATTCAGGCACACGAAGCTGTGAAAGCAGAGATTTTTTTTATTTTTTTTTTAGCATTGTCACCATTTTCCTGTCCTGCAGTATCTCCCATTGTATGTCAGCAACAGAAAACATCATCTTTGTCAGGATGGATAGAATTGCCAGTCTGCATGACCTTGACATCTCCCTCCATCATTCTTGGCCTAGGACTAGGGATGCCCATGAAGCAAAATCCAAGAGAAGCGGCAGAACTGCTTAAATCAAATCCACTTTTGAGTCACAGAAAGGGCATAATTTGCATCTCTCAGTGCTAAATTTTGTATTAGATGCTTAAGTGGTTTAAACTACTCATTGCACTAAAAAGTGCACATTGCTTATATGTGCTCACAGGTGTTTGGAAGCAGAGGTGATACTGCCCTATGAATAAAAGCTATCAGATGTGACATTAAATATTATTGTTCATAAGAATCACTGTACTTGCACATACGCTTTCAGTAGCATCTTCACCCCTCAGAAGCTGAAACAATCATCATTTCCTTCCATTTTTTACATGTTACCCACTTTCAAAACTGTTTCTGTCAGAACCACCTAAAGTGAAAATTTTGAGAGTTTGCAGTAGTTTGTACCTCAGAACACCCAGTGAAACTCAGTTTGTAATAACATTTTGCCCCAGTTTGCATATGGTGATGCCTTAGCTCAGCCAAAGTACATATTGCAGACCCAGCTACTCATAAGCACCAAACCCAAACATGTATCTTTTTAGCATTTGAAAGGAGCTGAGCAATCAGGCCTAGGCCTTGAAGCAGACTAATGAAAAACAATGGGATTAGCTCCACACTCTTCTGTTGCTTCTTTCTATGTTACCATTAGTTTTGCAGTTACAGATTCTCAGTGAGCACAGAACTTGTGTGTTGCAGGTATTATCACAGTGTTTTGACAAAGGAGAGGTGTGCTGTCATCAGAATGTGAGCCACATGCACCACTCTGCTTCCCCTGAGACAGGGTAAAAGGGCAGAGTCAAGCCATGAGCCAAGGTTCAGGGGAAGGTTTTCATTAGCTTGCCTCCAAGGGACACGTACCACAGGTACTAATATAATTCATGTGGATAAGAAAGATACTTCCAGATTGACTTCTAGATTGTTCTGTGCAGGATCAGGAGCTGAACAAAATAATCATTGTGAGAACCTTCCAAATCAGGATATTATATGGTTCCATGATTATATAGCATGGTTTATGCTTTTAATGCTTACATCCAGGAAAAGCCATGGGAAGAAAGTAAGTGTCTGGGAAACACAGAGAAAAAACTTTATTCTGTTAAAGTTAAAAGACTGTTTCAGAGAAGATCACAAATTTTAAAATCTCCTAAAATGTCGTAGAAATTTATGAAAAGAA
>JAWWMO010000096.1:56569296-56580434 GCA_035047845.1 Dendrocincla fuliginosa | reverse complement strand
CGCTTCCGTTGCTGAAATAAAAAGTTCACACTTTAGCCTGCTCTTCCTTTTAAGCCTCTCAAGATTTATTGTGTCTCTTTCCCCACCCTCACCCTCCTTGTCTCAAAAGAAATCAAGGCCCTAAATGACCATTTTCTAATTGCTAACATGAGTCGTTTACTGAATCACGCATCTGACTTCAAAGCAAAAGGAGTTTTATTGGCTTTGCAAAGGTTTCCCCATAAAATCCGTCTGAATATTTTGCTGTCTTTTAAATTTTTTTCAAACGACTGCAGTTTCCTTTGCCAGAAAGAAACAATTTTTCCATTTTCAAGGCTATTTTAAGCGATTTTTCAAGCTATTATTTTCCTGGAGGGGCATATGTTGTTGGTTTTTCCTGTGATTCCATCTCTCCTAGTGTATTTGTCGTTTCACATAATGAATGTTATGACAGATTCATATTTCCAGCCCATCACCAAACTGTCAATTTCCTTAGTAATTAACAAGCATCTTCCATATGATGTACTAAATTTTAGCACCAGAATAAGCCATCAGGAACTGACAGAATATGGGCAGCATACAAGATATTAAATGTTGGTCAGTATTTAGCATTGTAAAATAACTGTTTTGGAACACAAGTGAGTGACACATTTGCTGAGGGGATTAAGTAGCAGAGAAATGAGGAGGTACAGAAACACAATGTGTAGCTCAATATGTAAACCCAGAACTTTTTTGAAATACAGGCAGTTAAATAACGCAGATCAGTGGAATGCAGTGGAAAACTGCCTATACAATTCCATTTGGCATTTGGAGTAAATCTTAATTTAAACAACAGAAAATGCAGAAAAGAACAAACAGTTCTAAAATTAGACAGATTCATTAGATTAGGATGTTAAATATATTGTTAGCTTCACAACAGAAATTAGAAATTATTTTCTCCAATTATGGTGTTTATTCTGGAGAGAGTTGGCTCTCAAATTTATGTGTTCAGCTTCTGGGGGTGACATTTAAACAGCCTTAAAAATGAAACCATTTAATGTTAGAATCAATATGTTTTACGATGTTGTTTATGGTACTTCAGAGTATTTATTCTGCATGTATTTTCACTCAGTGCTAAGCATTTCAGACTTTTTTTTTTGTTTGTTTGTTTGGTTTTTTTTTTTTGCAAATCTGATTTAGTCTTTCCTTTTGCCAAAGGCTTTTCCTTTTGGTAAATAATAAAAGATAATAACAAAAAAAAAAGACAAATAAAATGTAAGGCAAACCGCTCCGTCCTGGGAATGCCTGACAACTTGCATGTATGCCTACAAAGAAGATGTCAATGTTTTATTGCTGCCTGGGTCATGGAGGATGCAACACATTATTTTTAAAATTGAAGTTCATTTGATTCCAGCAATTAATAAATAATTGCTACAATATCTTAAAATTGTACAATTAAAGACACCTTCCCTTCCCTTCCCTCCTTGCCCCCTTCTTTTCTGTCAAATGCTGGAAAATAAAATGAATTGGAATTTTGGATCTTTATTAGGAGGGAAAAATAGTTCAGTGGTCAAACAGCTATATTTAAGCCTGGAAAAATAGGTACTGTCTTGAATTTACTCAAGGAGAGTTTTGCTTAGACCTGGTTCTAGCTCAAGATTATTTGTATATTGGTTGTAAGATTTTGTGGTTAAGAACTGAAAATTCAACATTTCATATAAAATTTGCTTCTGGCAGGTGCAATATTCAGGGCAGTACTTTAAACTGTTGCAACGCAGAGAGTCCTTTTCTATCCTGTGTGATGACAAGGAGGGCATTTACAAAACAGAGTCCAAATGAAAAGCTGACATAGCTTTTTAGATTATATCTCATTCTTTTTTTCTACTTTCTGTATAGCCTTTCTTTTATAGCAAAGTTGAATCCCTAAATACCCCACTACTTTGTATTGTCAGGTCACCTCTTAGGTTAGCCTGAGAAAGCCTGAGAAAAGTTCCACAGGAAAGATGCACTATTTAACGGAATTCAATCTGTCCCAATAGATTTGAATCACTAACATAAATGTATGAATGTAGATTATATCTCTGTAATGAGGCCTGAATCATTCTCAGTTGCTTCAAAGGCCTGAAATTCAACCTTCCTTTTTAGCAGCAACAATCAGACCTTAATGGGTTTCTTTATTAATTGTTCCATTACTAAGCCTGAAAAGCAGCTACCTTCAGTACAGGTCCTAGACTAGAAATGGTACCTCCACTGCAGTTTTATAAATGATGAATTACATTGACCCATCTAGAATGAAATAAAGAAAACCTTTTCTAAAATAATGTGTAAAAAGTAAGAAATATAATTTAAGAATTTTCTTTTTGAGCTGTTTTCTTTCTAAAGAATGTTCAGGGATATTTGTTGCACAGGTGAATTTCAATGAGAAATAATCAAAACAAAATATTTTTAAAATACTTACAGCAACAGCTTATGTCATGTTTTTCTATTTTTTTAAGCAAAAGGGATATTTGAGGTTTTTTGATTTGGTTTATTTTTTCCCTCTTTAAGTAGGTGACTTGAATCAGAGAATGAATATTTTAATGTGGTTGGAATAAATTTTGCCTTGCATAATTTCCCTTAGTCAAAGTCTTTTATTTTTTGGTGTAAAGAAGTTCTGTCTATGTCCTTGAGCGTTAATATAATTGGCCTGCTCTCAGATGTCACGAGCCCTTAAGTTTGGATTGCTAGATTGCAATCAGGAACATTTGCTGCTCACAATATGATGAGAGATGCACATGCATCTTCTGGTCATGGGACCCAATCCTGTTCTTATTCCAGGTGTTGGGAAATTTGCCAATGATTTCATTGAGAGAGATTTTGGCCAGGAATCTCACTGCCAGATAGGCAGCTCTGCCAGAAACAAGGTGAAGAATGCCAAGTCCTATCAACAGCTCAGATGCCTCCCTCTGTATGTCAGTTTCAAACTGCAGAATTTGATAGTGTTGTAAAACACTGAATCACAGGATCGAATATGTTGGAAAAGAACTCTGAGATCACTGAGTCCAACCTGTGGCTGAACACCACCATATAGTGAAGTGCCACATGCAATCTTTCCTTAAACACCTCCACAGACAGTGACTCCACTACCTCCCAGGGCAGACCATCCCAAAACGTGAAGAAATTCTTCCTAATGTCCAACCTAAACCTCCCTAGGCACAGCTTGAGGCCATGTCCTCTTGTCCTGTTGCTGGTTGCCTAGGACAAGAGGCCCCTAACTAGCTACAACCTCCTTTTAGGTGGTTGTAGAGAGTGATGAGGCCACCCCTGAGCCTCTTTTTCTCCAGGCTAAACAACTCCAGCTCCCTCAGCCACCCCTCACAGGACTTGTGATTCAGATCCTTCACTGTCTCTGTTGCCCTTCTCTTCACATGCTCCAGCACATCAATGTCCTTCATGAATTGAGGGGCTCAGAAATGGATACAGTACTTGAGGTGTGGACTCAGCAGTGTCCAGTACAAGGGAAGAATCACTTGCCTAGTCCTGCTGGCTGCATTATTTCTGATTTAAGTCAGGATGCCACCTGGGCACACAGCTGGCTCATGTGCAGCTGCTGTTGACCAGCAACCCCATTTTATTTTCTGCCGGGCAGCTTTCCAGCAACTCTGCCCCAGCCTGCAGCACTGAATCTCTGAGTTACAAAGAATAGGCAATGACACACAGTGTCCACAATCACCAGCCATCAATGAGACAAGTTGTTTGATTTGAGATGTAGTACTTATTGAAATATTTACACTGTGGAGTTCAGTCCAACAACAACAGGGACTGAAGGCCATTACACTTTATTCAAATAGTGTATGTCTTAAAGCTTAAGAAAAAAATATCATAATTTCATGTTTTTTTCTTATGAGAAATCTGCAAAATCACAACATCCTCTATTTGTCACTATTTCAGGTACCTCCATGTCATTTAACAAGTGTCAAACTACTAATATTATTCCAAAGTTATGTACAAAGTGAGGTATCAAACCCTTAAGTTTCCAAAGATCAAGACTGAAGGTGGTGTAACTCACCAGTGTGTATGTAGCTGGAATAAGGCATATAAAATCAGAACACTATTTTAGCTGCTTGTAGCGGGATTTGGTAGTAATAGCAAAGTGCCTGGGCTCCTTTCCAGGAGGCAACTAGCAATAGAGCAAGACACAGCCTTAAGCTGTGCCGGGGAGGTTTAGCTTCAACATTAGGAAGAAGGTCTACACAGAAAGAGTGATTGTGCATTGGAATGGGCTACTCAGAGAGACGGAGGAGTCACTGATCCTGAAGGTGTTTAAGAAAAGACTGGATGTGGCACTTAATGCCATAGTCTGGTTGACAAGGTGTTGTTGGGTCATAGCTTGGACTTGATGATCTCGGAGATGTTTTACAATCTAGCTGATTCTGTGATTCTGTGCACACTCCTTTTGAACAAAGTATCCAAAATGAGAAAAACTCAGAGTTTGGCAACGGTTAATAAAATGCATGTGTCAGCATTTCTTTTTTATTTCAAAACCACTTGCATTTCTAGGTGAGACATAACAACAGACACATGCAAAATGTCTCTGAGATAACCAAAATGTAGTTCAGTTAGAGCTGGTTCCACCCAACTTACAGAGTTTTTAGTGAGAATGTCCAAGTGCCCTGCTCAGGCTGAGGCTAGTCCTTGAGGAGTGACACACTACTGACTCTCTGAGATTGGGTTGAAGAATGACGAATTGGCTGAGCTAGCACTACCACTGGTGATAAGCAGTGATTACCTGGATCATACCCCATTTCATGATTTTGAGAAACTGAAACAAAATATAGCAGCTCCTAGGACCGCACAGGTCATCATCTTATGAATAGACATATAAATTGTGGGACCAGGAGATTTACCTCCTTACTTACATTAATAGCATGTGTTTCTCTCACATAGATGTATTGGCAAAACTCTTTGAATGCTGTGCTTCAGCCAAACAATTAAGAAAATGTTTTATTCTTCTTAAAATGTTAATTATAGTTCTTCCCTTAGAATATGTTTATAGTTATGTCTAACAAAGAAATTACAAGGAGAGGTATGACGTTTGAAGATACCTACATGATTTTTGTTTGATAAATACAGTTATTAAGAAAAGAATAAATAAGTAAAAAAATGCATTCTGTGAAGGTCATCAAGAGGAGACTACGGACCCTCAGACACCGAGCTGCAGTGCCATAAATAGCTATGTGTGTGGGTTGGACACTGACTGTGTTTAGTAATGGTCCGCTGGCAGACAGTTTTGCCTACTCTGCAGCACAAACATAATTAAAAAGGCAATATTTTCAAGGAGTTTCTTTATTCGTAGGGGATTTGTTCTCCTCCTTCATTTCAAACTACCATGAATGCAAACCACATAGATTCTCTTATATATATGAGTGAGAACAAAACTGCCAGAAACTGCCAAGAGGAGGTAAATGTTGTTTAGCCTTTCGCTGATTTCTTTTTCCCACTCAGTGTCATCTGAGCCTACATTTTCCATGAAGAATCCTATTCAAGCTTTGAGGAAATACTTTGTACATTCTGATATACCCTCCTTCCACATAAACTGTACACCTGTGAGTATTCCATGTAATATGTAATGTCAATGGTAATGATGTCCCCCCTACCATAATCTTTTATCTAACTATTTATACAACTTTTTCTCAAGATACACTCTACACATTTTTAGTAATCCAGGATCCAAACCTTCAGCTGGAACAAGGTGTTGGCTCATTTGTGACATTGGCACTTCCATTCTCTGGAGGAGTCTTTCAAGAAACAAAGATAATTTGGTGCTTAAATGTGATCTTTGGACAGTATCTGTTAATTTACTGGAAAAGGTCTTTGTGTGGGACATAGCTGAGACAAAACCAAAAAAAGTTATACATACTTTTTCACAAACAGGGGCATGCTCTAAAAGCTGCTATATAGTACTCTTCCTGGATCCAACCACAAGCCCTTTTAGAAAGGCAACAAAGATACTAAAACCCCGCAGCTCTGCCCTGCTCTATCCTTCTTGAGTGCTACTGAAAGAGAACGAAGAAGTCACTCCTAGGCTTTGCTTGTGGAACTATTTGAAACAGAGCTGACAGCTCAGGAACATCAGCCCAACAGCTGAACACGCTTGCCTCACCACAGGCAACCCGGGTAGCCAGCTAGGCTCCCTCTGAGCTAGTTAATAGCTCACACATTGCCTCGTCTTTGTCAGTTAATTTGTAGCAGTCACTGGGATTACTTGTGTGAGTAAGCACCTCCTAGCGTGAGGAAGGGTGATGGAAGCGAGCCCTTTGCTAGCAGAGAAGCCGGGGCACGGCTGGGAAGTTAGGGACAGCTCCCCAAGCCTCTGGAACTGCGGCAAGACAGGCTGGGCAGCTGTCAGCCTTCCAGAGCATGGCATCATCCGGGAGGCTTGTAGCACAGTATCTCTCACAGGGTACATTCCACCTGTGTTTCCACATAAATGCTGTGTGTGGTTGAACACCACCTTTCTTAAGACTATACCTTTTCACATATGCATGAAAAATTTTTCTCATCAAAGATAGTGTGAAGAAAAAAAACAACAGTGGAGTCAGCTCAGGCATACAGGATTTTTTTCCCAGGTGCTATGTAGGTTAGGGCACACAGTACCCTTAAAACTATTTGCAAGAACACAATGACTAAGATATAATTGCCCAGCTAGATACACTCTTATTATTTAGTCCTGGATTTCAGTAAGAACTGCCAGGCTCTGCTGCTTTCTAGGCTCTGTATCAAGAACAAGTCCTCCAAAGTCACCTTATTGCTGAGTTGTGATCTTTTAAAAGATGATTTTTGTTTGTTATAGGATAATCTCCAGCTGCTGATTATGGTTTTAAAATGCAGCTTAATTAGTTCGATATTTATTAGCAGATTGTTTAGCTTTTTATTAAGATCAAAACATAGAGACAAAGGACAACAATATGGTACCTTCTTTCTAACATTATTTAAAATGTTTGCAGCATGTTAAAGATTTAAGCATCTCTCTGAAGAGCAGTCATCCATTCTGTGAAGTTTGGGGAAATTATTTTTCTTTATGGCATATGGGTAACAACTGACCACACAGATCCAAATTATTGCAGACCTTACCATGCTGCCCATTACTGATGATAATGATTAGCTTCTAAATACCAGTTTTGGTAAAATTGACATCATATTTCATGCATCTTACATGTAGTTCAAAGCAAGAAACTTTGAAAATGTCACAGTTTTCTTTTCTTTTTCTCTCCCCCCTTAATACCAATAATTGGCAAAATACCTTCTTTGGATATTTATAAATACCAACAAAACTGCTCCAGTTTTTGTGAGGGTTATTTTTTGTTTAGTTGTGTGTGTGTGTGTGTGTGTGTGTGTTTTGTTGTTAGTTTTTTTTTGGTTCTTTGGTTTGGATTGGTTTGGGGGTTTTTTTGTTTGTTTTAGTTTTTTTTTTTTTTTCTGTTTTGTTTTTTCTTTAGTGCAGCTCAGAGGTGTGTACCTCCCAAAGCAGACTGGAATGTGTGAAACCAAGAGATAAGGCAGTATAATCCTGTCTATATGGTATAAGCTCATCCTGAGCAGCTTTCAAAAGAAAGCAAGAGATGCTTGCACCCTGGGAATGGAGGAAGGAAGCCAAAGGAGGGACATCTCCATTTCTTTCTCTTCTACTGTGCTTGTGATGCTGTTTTCCTCTGATATTCCTTTCAGCCCTGAATCATGAAGTTATCCCATTCAGGTTATTCTGTGAAAAGAATGCAATCTTGGAGCCCTTTCTGTCTATCTAAAGGATATAAATATGAACAGCAATGAGCCAGCTACTTAGTTGTGGCAAATATTGACTGTTGTCTGCAAAAAGCACTACTTACATTCAAAATATTATTTCAGCAGTGGGGAGCATAGAGAAGGTCTGAATAACTGGGCTAAGTACACTATCCACAGATGATGGAGGGGAAAAAAAGATTTGCTTAGTTTCTGAGGCATCTAACATTAGTGATTTTAATGTCTTCTGAACTTCTGTGACTGTTGTACAAATAATTTAACAAAACACTGACGACCCTTGCTTCAGCCTGCCCTAAGTTTGCTTTGCTTATTGGTGCTTGTGTCATACATACACCAAAATGCAGAAAACTCTTTGACTAATTAACAGTTCTATTATTTACTTGTTTAATTAGTTAGCTAGTTAGTTACTTAGTAAAGTGGCAGGTAAATGTTTCCTACAAAAATCTCTAGGCATGGGAGAGAGATAGTTACGTTCATGGTTACTGAATGGCAACTAGAAAAATTTTAGAAGTATTTACAAATAACAATTTAATTACCAAACAGTCTTTATAGACATGGTTCCCTGTGGACATGCATTCAACTTTGCCAAGAAGTCACATCAGACAAACCATGACAAGTCAGCTCTCTGATGACAGGGACAAGAGGCAACTAAA
This sequence comes from Dendrocincla fuliginosa, assembly GCA_035047845.1. NCBI lineage: Eukaryota > Metazoa > Chordata > Aves > Passeriformes > Dendrocolaptidae > Dendrocincla > Dendrocincla fuliginosa. Next base: position 56,572,044 of record JAWWMO010000096.1, on the reverse strand, counting down.
GCTCTTTGTTTCTCTACAGCTTGCAGTAAATAGTGCTCCTCCAGAAGTATAAGACAGGAAGCTTATGTATAGGTGCATTGGACAAATTGTTCCCTAGTGGCCTCCAGAAGAAATGTCTTTCCATTCTTTTGCAATTGCTTAGTATCCTCGGATGGGATTAGCCATATATCTTCCAAAATGCAAAGTTGTCCTTGAAGATCTGTACAGAACACAGTATTGCAGACCCTGAAAACTGCCTATCCTATTCCTGACATGGAGCGTCAGAAGAGAAGTAAAGGCTGGAATGTTGTCTCCCTAGTATTTTGATTGATGACTGACACCCACAGATGTCATTTCTGAACACTGGATAGAATTGTGAGAAGAAAGTGGCCTGGCACCAAGAATGGCTATGTCCAGCCTGGAGTTTTTACAAAAGCAAATGAATCAACATCAACTAATGGGTAATAAGTGTTGAACTCTATAACAGAAGCAAATGTGCAAGTCATATCTATGAAGATGTCATTACTGAGATTAATGTCAGAGAACTAAATACAAATCAATACATGAAATCATGACATAAAAACCAGTATCTACAAATAAAACCCTCTAATCCATTAGCAATCTTTAAGTAAGATTGGGCTTGGCCTTGAAGAACTTTGAGCTCTTCCCCAACCATCTAGAAAATTTCTCAGACAATACAAACTGGGAGGAGTGGCCAATACCACAGGGTTCTGTGCAGGCCTTCAGAAGAACCCTCAGAAGGTGGGGGAGATGGGCAGAGAAGAATTATCTGAAATTCAGCAAGGGAAAATGCAGGGTCCTGCACCTGGGAAGAAATAATCCTGGGTACTGGTACAGGCTGGAGGCCAACCTGCTGGAAAGCAGCCCTGCAGAGAAGGACCTGGAGGTCCTGGTGGACAACAAGCTGTCCATGACCCAGCAGTGAGGCCTGGTGGCCAAGAAGGCCAATCCTGTCCTGGAGTGCATTAGGAGAAGCACTGCCAGCAGGTCAAAGGAGGTGATCCTGTCCCTCTGCTCTGCTCGAATGAGGTCACACCTGGAGTTGTCCAGTTCTGGGCTCTTCAGTACAAGAGGGGCATGGATCTCCTGGCGCAGGTCCATCAGAGTGCTATGAATGTAAGGGACTGGAGCAGCTCTCTGATGAGGAAAGGCTGAGGGAGCTGGGCCTGTTCAGCCTTGAGGAGAGATGACTGAGAGGGGACTGAGAGGAAGGGTGCCAAGAGGGTGAATAGGCTCTTTTGGGTGGTGCCAAGCATTACAACAAGAGGCAAAGGGCAGAAACTGATGCACGGGACAGGAAGTTCCATCTAAACATGAGGAAGAACTTCTTTACTGTGTGGGTGACTGCACACTGAAATCAATTCCCCAGGGGGGTTGTGGAGTTTTCCTCACTGGAGATATTCAAAAACTGACTGGACACAATTCTGAGTAACATGTTCTAGGTGGAGCAAGAAAGTTGGATCAGATGACCCACTGTGGTCCCTTCCAGCCTTACTCATTCTGTGATTCTGTGTGATTCTTATGTCTGTGCTTAAGCAGTTACATATTCCAATAAATTTGAACATGACATCATGTATGTTCAAAGTTACATGTGCATTTGGGTACTCCTAGGGCCAGCTTTATTCAGCATTTCCTATTCAGGCTTTCAGCTAGCCTCTCAAAAGTTTCTCAAGTGCTGAATTGTTTTTGCAGGAATCTGGGTATCAGGACTTAGATTATCAAGACTTTTAAGGTCATAAAACTTACCCAAAATGTGAAATTAAAAAAAATATTATTTTTGAAAGACACTTTATCCAGTCTGAAAGATACTAACATTTTCATAACTGGAAAGAATGGTACCACAGTAGCCATTATGTATCCTGTAAGGAGAAAGTCTGTGGAATTTCTCTGGACACTATGGACACAGAGTTCAGTACTTTTGGTAAGCATTGCAAAGAACTGCTATGTTGTATGATCCTTTTCATAGAATGTTTCAAAAAGAAAGTAGAAATTAATTTGTTGGGTTGTTCTAGGTGAACCTGATCTAGTGCATGGATGAGTTTACATGTTTGCTGGATTCTTTTCCTATAGCTTTTGTGATTTTGAAGAAAACAGATTTTAAATAAAAGTTTAACAAAATACTTGCATTACTAAGTGACAGCTTCTGCAAAACTACAGCACAAGCAAGAACAGAGCAAGCTTTCTCATCCTTTCACAATAATTTATTTTCCATTTCTTTTTATGAGGATCCTCTCCCTAAAACTCTCATTCTGCAAAACTCAGAGAATAAACAGGACTCAGATTTCAGTTGATTCTAGGCAGCTGACTTCAACAGATTCTATGTGGTTTTCCTGCACTGACCAAACTGCAGAAAGTACATCAGTGTGTGGCAATTCTAGAAATTCCCTGGAAATTCCCACTGTAGACTAAGGAAGACAGTAATTATTGCTCATTCAGTGTATGCTGATTTTTTTTCTGTTCATTTTCCCTGTATTTTTGCCTGGGTAGTATAATTGTGTCATGCTTGTGTGTTCACTAAGAATTTGATTTTGCATTTTGTTTTACACAGTGCACTGAATACCTGTGAGACAGTATAAGTATTTGATCATGCCACAGTGAAAAAAATAGTAAAAGGCTTATACTACTTTTATTTCTAATCCTTGGGTGGTTTTGTTTGTGGTTTTTTTGGTAGTTTGGTTTTTGTTTGTTTGTTTGGTTTTTTTGTTTGTTTGTTTGTTTTTTAGCTATGCTAGGGTTTGCTCTCTGGTA
>JAWWMO010000096.1:56546500-56560366 GCA_035047845.1 Dendrocincla fuliginosa | reverse complement strand
CAGAGTCATTAAATATTTTAGATTACAAAAGACCTTTAAGATCACCTAATGTAACTCTAAACTTAACTTTGCTGAAACCACCACTTCTACACATCTTTTAAAGACCTCCAGGAATGGTAACACTGCCATGTCTCTAGGCAGCCTGTTCCAGTACTTGGCAAGAAGCAATCTTTCCTAACATCCAATCAAACCTTCCCAGGTACACCTTGAGGTTGCTTCTTCTTATCCAGTCACTTGTTACTTGGAAGAAGAGGCCAACCCCCACCTGGCTACAACCTCCTTTCAGTTAGTCATATAGAGCATTAAGGTTTCCCCTAAGGCTCCTCTTCTCCAGGCTAAACACTGCCAGCTCCCTCAGCTGCTCCTCATTAGACTTTTGCTCCAGACCCTTCACGAGCTCTGTTGCCTTTTTCTGTACATGCTCCAGCATCTAAATGTCGTTCTTGTGGTGAGGGGCCCAAGACTGAACACAGGATTCACTTCCCTAGTCCTGTTGGCCACACTACTGCTGATACAGGCCGGGATGCCACTGGCCGTCTTGGCCACATGGGGACACTGCTGGCTCATGTTCTGACACTGTCAACCAGCACCCCCCAGGCCCTTTTCCGCTGGGCAGCTTTCCAGCCACTCTTCTTTGAGGCTGCAGCATTGTCTGGGGCTGTTGTGACTCAAGGGCAGGACCCAGCACTTGGCCTTGTTGAACCTCATACCACTGGCCTTGGCCCATTGATCCAGCCTGTCCAGATCCCTCTGCAGAGCCTTCCTAGCCTCCAGCAGACCAACACTCCTGCCCAACCTGGATGCTGTTGGTAAACTTACTAAGGGTGCACTTAATCTCCTCATTTAAATCCTTGATAAAGTTATATCCCAGCCTAAACCAGTCAACTGGGTTAAACTATGACAGGAACTTGTCTTTTGCATGCTCCAGCAACCTCCTAGAATGTTGCCTGTACTTTGTATTGTATACTAGCAGAATTGGGTACGTTGAAGTCCCCCATGAGGAAAAGGGTTACTGATTGTGAGACTTCTCCCAGTTGATTAAAGAATATTTCATCTTTCCCTGCATCTTGGTTGGGTGCTCTGTAACAGATTCCCACCAGGATATCTGCCTTGTCAGCGTTCCCCCAGTCCTTACTCATAAACATTCAACCCTATTGTCACCATTATGAAGCTGCAGATCATCGAACAGTCCATAACACACAGGGCTAACCCACTGCCTCTTCTTCCTTGCCTATCTCTTCTGAAGAGTTTATAGCCCTCTATTAGGGTGCTCTAGTTTTGCGAGTCTTGCTACCACTTTTCCTTTATGGCAACTGTAATAATTTTCGTGCTGCACTGTGTTGTTGTTGTCCATGCCATGTGCATTGGTGTAGCTGCACTTCTGTTGAGCTATTGGTCCCACTACCCTTTTGGAGGTTATAAGCCCTAATTTCTATGTCACTATATTTATATGGTTCTGTGGTTTCTGACACATCAATGATCTTTGCATCTTTGCTGTCACATGCATTTCCATCCCCTAACTCTACCGAGAGCGCAGACTTGAAGGACTCCACTAGCACACCGTCCCTCTAACATTGGCAAGCCACTCCTAGGCTTATCTCCAGTGAGCTGGTTTTATCCCTTTTACTGTTGAAATCTACTCTAAAGCCCTTTGAACAAGTTCTGAAGCTTTTTCAATGAGTCCTGTCAATTCCTGTGCAAAGATCCTTTTCCCCTTTCAGACAGGTGTACCCCCTGTGTTTCCAGCAGACCTGGTGCCATGCAGACTGACGAGTGTTAAAAACCCCCAAAATTCTGCTGGTGACACCATGGTTGGAGCCAGATATTGAATTGCTGGGTCTCCCTGACCATTCCCTCATCATTCCTTGAAAATGCAAGGATAGAGGAATAAACCACTTGTGCTTAGTCAGTCATACTAGTGCCCTGACGTCTCTCCTGGTTGCCCTCAGATTTTCTGTTGCAACTTCATCACTGCTTACCAGAAAAATAGATAATAATCTGAAAGCAGTACCAGAGTAGGAAGATTTCCCTTCTTTAACTGAAGCCTCAGGCAGTCAGCAGTCTTCCTTAAGAAGTGGGTCCAGTTTGCATATTTGGACTCTGTTCCCAGAAGAAAACCTTTTACTGTTCTTTCTTCCCATTTTATCACAGCTTCACACTATCCATATGTTATAACCCAACATTGCATGAGTAAATTCAGCCCTCTTCTTCTCAGTCTCTGTTGAGCTCTTTCAAAGGCTAAAGAGTTTTGCCTGATACTTTTATTGTCCAGATGGTTTCTGACATGTACAGATGTTATATTTGGTAATATACATATATATATTTGGTAATACACTGATTATCAAAACATGTCTTGTTGCTCACTTGAGGGTTACAACTCGATGCATAGATCTATTGCAAAGACTGATAGTCTTAATAAATGCTAACTTACCAATTCTATAAGTGCACAGATATTTTGTTGGTGTTGGTTTGGGTTTTTTTTTTAAAAGATGCTAGATGGCACTGCTTGTCCAGGCTTTATTTTGAACAGATGGGTTTCATAAAGCTAATTCTGCAGTTTTGAAAAGGGTGTGTAAAGTATTACTTAAACTTTACAGCTAGTGCATTCTGAGAAATATACACCATCATGCAAACAATAATGTTTCCACTGTAAGAGTATTCAGGTTTAGGTCTATAAACTCTACTTAACTGCACTCAAATTTGTTGTACAAACATCCTTGTGTTTGCATTTTGTCCACTGTGTTTCTTCTTCATGTCACCTCATTTCATGGTTGTTTAGTTATGATAGCATGGAATTAGTTAAATATTTTAATTTTCTATTCAAATTGTTGGTTGTGGTATATTAAATGCTTTTTTAAATTTAAGAACAAGAGATGCAGTAATGAAAACATATACTATTTTTTTTTTCCACTGGAATAGTTTCTGTCATAAATATTATGCCACCCATGCTGGAAGTCATAAAATAATTATTTTGCAGTTCTTCAGAATATTTAAGTATCTCTCTAACCATAGTTTTCTTCATTTTATTAATTTACTGTAAATTCTACTCTATAGTTTGTCCTTTTTTTTTTATAACTTAGGGATCTGATGCCTTTATCTGACAACAGGTGAGGGTTTCATTTTAGAAAAATACATTTTACATTTAAAAAATGAGTGGAGGGAACAAAAAAGCAATCTTTGCAGTAAAAGGGTCCAGTAACGTGCAAAGTCATTCCTGCTGCATAAAGATTTGTGACTTGAAAAAGTTTATACAATGTTATTGACTATTCATTCTCTGTTTAGTTAGTATCAAATTCCCTTCTTTTGTTAATTGTGCAGTAAGCTTACAAAGAAACTGCAAATTCTCAGCCTTTTGGGCAGACAGTTGGATACCGTGTCTAAGCGTTCAGAGCAACCAAACGGAACCTGCTCCATTCTGACCACTGGCTGGGTCACTGGCTGGGGCTTAAAGACTCACCTGAGTAACTCGAGAAATCCCTTCAATCTCCCCTTTTGGTTTGTCTTTCACACGCCAGTACTTTTTATTTCTTCTCATCTGTCTGCTATCATGTTAACAAGCAAAGGAAAATCTCGGCAGTTCACTGACAGCATAATAAAATGGGATTTGGATTTCAGTATTTGAAGAATGGCTTGCTTTTAGGGTTTTATGCTTTTGTCTCATACTTGTATTGCCCCAGTGATCAAAAAAGCCCCAAACCCCACAATGTACGTCATTGGCCCTATGAATTGCTCACCTAAGCTGTCCAGTCATAAATGGCAGAACATATAGTATATAACAAACATATTTCTCTATAATACTGTATTATTAAACAATGAATATTTTGCAAGGATTTTTCAGGTAATTATTTTCCGCTAGAATAAGATGAAGATGTAAATAAAATTCAAGACAATTGAATTATAGCTCTAAATCAGGGCACTCCAATTGTGCGAATCTTCCTACCACTTTTCCATTATGACAACTGTGTAATAGTTTTCCTGCTGCACAATGTCTCCTCTTTGCTGTCCATGCCATGTACATTGATGTAGCTGCACCTCTATGGGCTATTGATCCTACTACATTTTGGAGGTTATAAACCCTAATTTTTATGACACCATTTCCAGGTGGTTCCAGGTATCCCGAATTCATTTCAGTCATGAATTAAGCAAACTGCTGAGGTGAATTTGGCCTTGTGTATCTGCATAGGAAAACTCATACTTCCTCTTGGAAACCCAATGCAAATGCAACCTAAGATTATTGCTTTGAAAATCGGTACTAGGCGATGCTCTCAGGTGAATATTGTGCTAAATATTTCATGAGTGTTGAGAGCTGTTGGTTGACATGTTTATTTCTTAGATGAAAATAAATACTGCTTTGTAAAAACAAGGCAAGAGTGAATATTGGTAGAAGATTATTTCTTAATGATGGAACAACTATTGGGTACTGCAGTACTGAAACATTTGTAAGTCAATTTACTCTAAAATACTGTGTTTTTTTTAATTTTGATTTTTATCAGGGTGCATTATTTCAAAAGATTCTTCTGTATATATTTTAGTTAATTCTAATGTATTTTGTCTGAAAAAAATGAATAATAGTATCACTGTGAAAGCCAAACATTGTGGCATCTATGGAAAAACTCCATTTATTTATTAATATTGGGGTTTTACTCAAAATTGCAGTTCACCAAGTCTCCTGGCTACAAATACAGTGATGTCTGCTAAGATAAACAGTTATATGTTTTACTTTGTCAGCTGTTCCTAATTCTGCATAATTTAGATACAGTGAACAGAAGAGGTGTGCATTATTTATCAATAATGTATGTGTGGATTAGTTTCATGTGAGAGAAAGCTGAGTAAATAAAACCACTATAACGTGCTCTATCTATTATTAAACAGTGCAACAGAATAACTCTTAAAGTATCCCAGTACGAAACTGGTATCAGTACTAATTTAAGACTTGTGACCTATTCTGTACTGTTTGTGATCCCTGTTTAAATAATTGTGATGTTATGTCTAAAAATCCTGTAATTTAGGATTTGATGTGATTTTTTTTAATATAAATCTTTATTCAGTTTGCCTATTCTAATTTTAATTTATTTTTACATGGGAGAATTTCTAATTATGGCCTCCATTATTCAGAAACACCCATAATATATTAAAGCACTTGTTGAGAATTTCATTGGCTTCTCATATAAATGGGGTCTGAACATGAGGCTTCCAGTGCAAGGTCAGGTCTAAAATTGGCAGAGGCTGAGCACATCTTAAGGCAACTGCATTCCTCTTATCAAACAGGTGCCTGGAAAATAACCCAGAATTAATATTGGTTCAATGGAGAGAAAAACTCAAGATGGAATCCAAATCAGCTGATTAGAATCACCCGAGCTAGCCTAGGTGAAATGTGCTGAACAAAGGGTTGTTGACTGCTGTATCTTTGCTCTGCTCTTGCAAGTGTTATGTATTTCAGTCAGGATTTCAAAAAGAGATCTCAATTTGAAAAACGTGTGGATTGCCAAGTGGGTGAGACACTCAAGCAGCCATCTCATGAGGGCTGGGAACATGGGCTTGCGCTGAGAGGCAGTTTTCCTGCAGAAAAGAAAGGGTGAATTTTCTTTCTTCAGGAGACTGGGGTTTTGCACACCACACTGCAAAACGTCTTGCTGCTTCTTGCTGTCTTCATCCACCTCAATAAATTCCTAGTTTTGGTTTGTTTGTTTCATGTAACAGCCTTATTAAGAGGGTCTGAAACCATCAATTCCTTATCTGGCATAATCATCAGACTAGCCAATACCTGGAGTGCTTTGGCACTTCTGGGGACATTAATTCAAATGTCCTGAGATAGAAAATTATTTTTTCATAACCTGCATGTGTTCTCTGATCTCTTAGAGTAATAAGGAAGGCAGTTATACCAGAGATCTTTTGAATGAAAGAACTTGTTACTGCATTTTATGAAGCTCCTGCTTCCACTGGTGTTCAGTAGGCATGTTCAGAGAATGGGAAGAGTAACAATTAACACAGAGTTCTTCTTACCTACCTCTAAGTATCAGTGTCTGACGTAATTGTCCTGTTGACAACAGACTAGGTTGAATCTATACCATAATTCTTCTGAGCAAATCTTGGAAGAAGGGAAGTTGAGCCCGAGCTTGTTTAACTACAGAGACATGATCTCCCTTCACCATAGAAAGATTCCTGATGACAATGTCAGAATGGGGCACCTGCGTTGTAGACCCCCACAGCTCAATGGAAGGATCTTGGCTCCAAAGTATTCAGTTTATATCTGTTAAATAGGAAGCAGTAATTAACACTTCAAAAAAGAAGCTGTTTAGTCTGTTCCAAACTGGAAAGAGATATTCACAATAACAGAGGCATTTAAAAATTTAGGAAGTTGTTGAAGAAAGATTTTCAGGGTTATTATTTTGGAATTAAGTGTCTAAATTCTTCTTGAACTAGCATCAGGCACCTTAAGCCTATTTTTAACATGATATGGTTATTCTATTTTTTTCAAGATTTAAGTCTAATGCTGAAGGCCTGATCTGCCTGCCCTGGAGACGAACATCTGCCATTACCTTCAACAGAAGTAAAATTGGCTTTCATTTGTGTGCACACATAGTAAATCTGAGGTATCAACAAGCCCCTCCTGACACTACAGTACTTTTTAAAAACTGTTTCATTTTTAACCAAGTTAATTAGTTTCCAAGTGAGTAGGATGCTTTTATACCCTGTTAATATACGTCTCTTTGCAGCGTGTTGGTTGCCTGGGCTTGAAGTGTTTTTGATTAACTATATTCGATAATGAAAACCATGAGAACAACCTTATGCAGTTCTCTCTTTCTGATGTTACATATAAAAGAGCGGAAGTCTTAACAATATTTAACAAATAGCTTTTTCTTGCCTCTTGCTCCTTCCCCAACACCCTCCAAGCCAGAGCTCCAGCTAATTATGGAAGTGTTAGAAATGGTTGTATACCAAGATTTTAGTGTTTTATAAAGTGTGTCCAAGGAGAGGATGTGAATATTTTTGCTGCAAAGAAGGGACAGCACAGTCTGATAAGATACAAAGCAATTGCAGTGAGAACTGCTTTGCTTACTGTGCTGTCCCCCAGTGTGATGGTGCTTGACAGCCAAGCACTCATATGCTTAGTGCTTGCCAAGGAAACAAGTGGATACACTGCTTTGCTTGGACATTTGTTATTTTTTTCAGCTAGCTGTTGTTGGATCTTTCCTACTTCCTGAAGCCTGTGAAATGGATTATAACTACCCTGTTGGGACTAAGTAAGGTGGCCAAATGCTAAGGATTGAACAAACATTGTGCTCTGGATTCTGTGTTATAGGCCCAAGTTTTTGTGTTAATTCCATTGCAAAAACACTTTTGGATATGGATGATTCTTGTGTTAAAACATGCATCACAGGGTATAGTTCCTGGTAAAGATAAGAAAAGATCTGATTCTTCTGCCAGGGAAATGGGCAGGAATTTGCCAATTTACTTTAATTAGGGAAGGACTAAAATCCTTGAAAGGACACAGACTTAATAGGCATGTTTTGCTGTCTCACATGGATTTAAGTTTGTATTAAATAGGTGAATTACAGCCTTTGCAAATATTTCAAGACTATTAAGTTTGTTTATATCAGACTGAAAATCTCAACTTCTTTCTGTGTCACTAGTGGGAGGAATTCTGTGGACTGTTGGGACTCCTGTAGACTTCGAGCCTGCTCTGTAATGATTTCTGAACTCTTGACAGAAATTATTCAAGCTTACTTTGGCAGTGCAGAGGATGGTCAAAATTCACTACAATAACACAGAAAGGCTTAAAGAATTAGATGTCTAAAAGTAATTGTGGCTCTGCTGTTGAAATATATGGAGAGTATTAAACTTACTGGATATTGTTATACATTGTGTCAAGAGGACACTTGAAATGTGGTTTTCTACCTCTGGGAGTTTTGCTGAAGACTATCACTGGAGCAGAAACTGAACCCAAATATTACTATTACGTATAGGCTACAGAAAAAGATTTGGGCGTATGTTGTAAATCCTTATAATTTAGTTTTTTTTCAGTAGCAGAGCAATGTCCAAAATGGATTAGGAGAATCAAGTACAACTGAAGGAAGTTTAAATCAAAACAAAACTTGCTGTCGATCGTAGATTCGTGCATTGCAAATTAAAGCTGAATGCACTCTTAGCTTAAACCATTTTGAAGTGAAAATAATTCTGCAGCAATTGAAACTTGTGTGTTTAGTCCTTCAAGAACCATGATATTAAGGCTTTGTAAAATGTTGCTTTATCAGGCTAAGAACTTCTATTAGCTTGTTGGCTTGTTGCAGTTATGGGAACACTTTTGTTAATATATATTTGTCAATTAATTTGACATCATTTGTCAAATGGGTAAACATTTAAGTGCAGGACTGCAAGTAATTACGCTTCCCCTAGACAAAAATCAAGAAGGTATTAAATAAAGCTGAAACAGCCATTGTCAACACCAACTGAAGGACAGTGGGTAGTACAATGATGAGATAAAACTGGTTCCATCCTTTAAAGAGAAAAAAAAAGGCCTCTCCTTGTCTCCTGAAAAGCCTTCCTCTGAAATCATGTTGTTATCTATTCATTTATAAATGTTCTACCAAAAAAGGTGCTAAATTGCAGGGATCAAATTAATCCTCCATAAATTCAGATCAGTGTTTCTCTGGACTAATACCTCCTAAATGTTCAAAGTAAGAGCAGTGGCTTTGAAAAGGTGTTTGGGATAACTGTAATATTAGTTTTTAGCACAGTAGTATCCTGATGGCAAACAGACACCACAGCATGTCACCTTTTGGCAGACAGCTACTGGACTATAACTTGCAACCCTACTGGCACTTTTTGGGATTCCAGAGTATGAAACTGTGTAGAATTTGTCTGATTGTGTCCAAAGAGCATTGCTATGAGAGTTACTGGGAAATTCAGCAATAATTTTTACCATTGGGAAGAAAAGTAGGAGATCATGCCAATTATGACTCAAAGCCAATTTTCAATTTATATTTAAATAGTATTAACCTGATACAGCTTAAAATCTTTTATTGCTTTAAAAATCAGAAGTAACACTTTGTCAGATGTGAGAAGCATGAGCCAGCTTTCTACTAGCTAATTGAAATGGCACAAACTGTATTTTAAGAACATTTGTGACTAATTTAATGTTACTTATTTGTTTAATTAGATGATCTTTAAATCCAAGCCCAAATTATTTTATAAATATTTAGCTCTCCAATAAAGCTATATCCAGATAACAGTTTTTTGATAGGAGCCATCTGCAACATTTGAACTTTCTGCTTGTTGAAAAGATTATTTATTCATTTGCTGTCATTGTGAAAACAGTGCCTTTTTTTTTTTTTTTTTTAACCAGTGTTAACAATGTGGCACCTAAACGAGATCCCTCCTTTATGGCATGATACAGGCACACAACTGAGATGATTAAAGTCAAGGCCAAGCATAGCAACTTTGAATTAGCTGATAAAACTAATAGCTAATAACTGCTAAACTAATAACTAAAAACTACTAAAACTCTCTGTAGGTCACGCACATTTTGGAAATGCAAGAACTGTAGAAGGGAGACAAAGATTATACAAATATACTGATTTAGAGATAATGGTTCCTCCTGAACTCAAGATTTAGACAGTAAAATGCCTACATTTAACTATAGCAATACAATTGGAATGTAAATATAAGCTACTAGGTGAACTGTTTCTTACTGTTTCACCTGTTCAAGTTAAATTTAACAAACTTAAACTAAAATATCCCAGTATATTACATGAGATGAAAGGTATATATTTCCTGACAATAATAAATACAGTTTGAAAGGGATTTTGTGTTTTCTGTAATGCGGTTTGTATATGTTGTTGTTAAATTTTATGATAAGCATCTGCAGATTTTTCTCTATGGTGATGATGTCAGGTGCACAGATTAGGACTTGATCCTGCTAAACTCTGCTCACAGAAATAGCATCAGTGAAAGGTGCTTACCCCAAAGCCATGATTTTCAGAATAGGACCATCTCTGTTTTATGAATAGAGAATGTAAATTGTTTAGTCTGAACAGCTTGTGGCTTGCAGCCACTTCATATATAACTCATAAATGATATTTGACACTAAGGTTGCCCTTAATGTAACTGCTCACATTAGAAATGGAAGAATTTTTTGTAAAGAGAAAGGTAAAAAAGAAGCACTTGCTCTTTCTCCATCAGATGCTTTTGTTATACTTTTCAGTTTTGATGTTGGTATTTTGTAAAAACACCAAGGCATTTCATTAAACATTGTGGTAATCTCTGTGGTTTTTTAATGAAAAACTTATTTTTAATGTAATGCACAAGGTAGACATAGAAATCACTTTCATGAAGCATGTTTTGAGCTTAATGTACCCTCAGGGTATTTTGCTGTGGTTTGTATTTTCTGCATCTTGACTTTATCAAAGAAACCCCTGTGTCAGCCTCCTTATGCATATGTTTATCTTTCCAGATTTTGCTATTTGTAAATAGCTTCTGATTCTTAGGTCTTAATGAGCATATCTGTTTAAAAGGTTAGTGAGTCTGGAGCACCTTTGCAGCAGTCTCTCTAAGCTTTATCTGTGCAGTGGATGTTTACAAATTCTTATTAATGCAAAAATAAGGCACTAATTTCTCCTGTTTTCCATGCACCCTGAGCACATGAATGGGCAGAGGGAGCATTATAAGAGGATGAAAAGCTTTAGCATACTCACCCTGCAGGACAGAGGATACAGAAGGTCACAGCTGTCTATACTTCTTGGATATGGATCTTTTTAATGTCATCAAGCAGTGAATCTTCTGTAAATGTAGGCTGGACTTTTCCCGCTGTTAACAGGCCTCAGAATGAACTGAAGTTCACCAAACTTTTTTCAGCTAAGTAAACTCAGCATTACTGAAAAGTTTTCTCTAGAGCCGAGGACAACAACAAATGGGATACTGTTAGTACAACAACCCCGTGGAGCTGTTTGATGTCTGCAAATTGACTGGAGTGTGAACGTGTATCTCTCGAGGGCTGCCCCTCCTCCCGCCCATAACCTGCGCCTCTAAAAGGGAGGCAAACTTACACAGGCTGCAGCACTACGGAGGGGAGGTATGGCTAATTCTTCTGCTGTCTAAGCCACAGCAAGCTCTGCCTTTGCTACCTGTCCCATTCTTGTTACCTTCCATGTGAGATAGACAGGTTGGAGACCACGCAAGAGGAATGTGAAATGCCCTTACGCAGAATAGAATATATAAGTGAACAGCCAACTTAGGAAGGGAGAGTGGGGGAGGTGTGGGAAAAGGACAAGACAAAATTCACTCCGACCTCACCCCTTCCCTTCCTCCCCTTAATTTTGAACTATTTCTTTGTTTCATTTGGTGCTTAATAAAGAGGGAGCTCATTTTTATGAAATGTGTTCATGATGAATTTGATACCTTTCTGTGCATTATACTTCTTACAAAGACAGTTGTAACGTGTGAATGCAGTTTAAACAGATATCCTATTATAATAAGCCAAATCTGAAATGCTTGGGAAAATATAGCTTTAGTATCCACAGATTTCCATGGATTTGCATGTCATGAAAACTGGCTGTCTATTTTTAGAGGATTTTTTTCAGTAACATGCAGTATTTAAGAACATATTTGTTAATAAGCCCAATCACATTGCATGCCTCATGCCAAGTGTTTTCAGAATGTCATCCAATTGCCAGTAAAAATGGATGTCAAGAATTAAATGTAAAATGTCAGACTTCAGTTGACAAGTTGAGCTAAATACTGGAGATTAGTAACCCTAAGGGTATTCTGGGGTGACACAGGAGTTGCAAGTGATTACAGCTGGAAATGTCATCTGAAAGTGATACTACATTTAGAAAAAGCAACACCAAGATGCTAGAAGAAATTTCAGAAGATCACATGATAAGGGATTGGATTTTTTCCTCTCAATGCTGCTTTACATTTTTTGGGAAGCATATCTGCTTGTTTATCTGTGAAACAGGGTAAGGATAGCAAGAGACACTTGGATGCCACAGTTTAGTTATGTCAAGACATGTAATGTCTTTGAGATGAAACTGAGGCACACAGATAAAACTGAGGCACACAGATAAAAAATGTAAAAGCATGTTAATGGTATACACTTGTACTGTAGTTTCTGTCTTTCAGTTCTCTAAAGAAATAGGCACCCTGTCTCATGGATCCTTGTACAGCAGTGATGCCTGCAAACAAAGGGGAAGAAGGATGGTGTGAAGGGTAAACTGCAAAGAAAGAATCATCCACATATTTTTACAGCAATTAGCCTATTAGGAAGTAGGACAGCATGAGTCTGAATTACCTACAGGGCACAGGACAAAGATTTTAAATTTTTTCTCATTAAACAATTCTTCATATAGATTTCGAGTCTTTCTAAAGGATCTCATAGAGCTTTTTCAAATGAATTTTTATTGAATGTTTTCAAAAGTTTCATTAGCTTTAATGTAACCTTACTTTGAAAGCAAAAGTGCCTTTCAAATATACATGAAGACTTATACCCTCTCTAACAGCAACAGCACAAGTTTAATGAATTGAAACAGAAAGGTTGGAATTACTAAGATAGCTCGTGCCCTGGGTTTGCTAAAGAATGGGTTATTGCCAGACTTTTGTCAAACAGTACAGCGGTATTTACTGATGAAGAGTTATTTTATTTGAAAAAGACTCTGTTCACAGAATAGTGCCACCTAGCACCATATTAGGACAACAGTTTGTGTGGTTGAAAGAAAGAATGTGACCTATTCACCAGCCCTACTTGCCACAGAATCCTGGGTTGGAAGTCTTCCACCCACGAGTTAGCCAGACTTAGCTCTAACATCCTTGTAAAATGCAAAAATCAATCTAACATGAGCGTAGTTTATGAGCGTCTTTTAATTTCTCCCAGAAAAGCTCTCTATTTTAAGTCTGATTTTGCAAAATGGTGGTCAAGGGAAAAAAAATAAGTCTGGGGTTCATAAGGCAAAAGCCTGTTCAAGGTTTCAGTGGTAGCTTTTGTGGGATGTAATATTTTGGTACAGACTGTTTTTTGAGACAGAATTTCTCTAAGAAAATGAAACAGGGTTTGGAAGTCTGAGTTAAGTTTTGATTTGATATCCCTGAAATCAACCTCAGATACTTCAGTACTTTAGTTTTACTTAGTTAATTTATGATGTTGTTGACTTTTAAGTGCTCTGGGCCTGTTCTGGATCATGAACTTGGAAGTCTTTTAGCCACTAAGTAAAAATTTTCTTCTGGAACTGAAAGCTGCTTTCCTAGGGGGGGCTTACTGGAATTGAAATCCAGTTTACTACAGTTTTCCAGACATGACATCTAAAAAAAAAATTGAGTGAGAGAGAAAAAAAAAGATTGTAAAACATAGTTTTAAAAGAATTACATTACACATCTTTTTCTTTTAAAAGTCTAGGGTTTGACAAATTAATTTCTTCTTCTTCTTTTTTTTTTTTTTTTAATTATGGGGCTTTTTTATGTTTATTTCCTGATATCTGTTAGAGTGAAATGGCAAGAAAAAGTGTATCTGTCTTGTATCAAAAGATAAATTTAAAATGTTTCCTCATCAGCAGTTAAGCTCTTGTGACGAATCTAATTCGGATGTCATTGCAGCCAGATGAAGTTTATGCAGATATAACAACATGATGTGCTGTTGTTTAAGTAGAAACTTTGTAAGATATGTAAATGAATTTGAACCTTTTTGAAGATTTGAACCTTTGTCTTCTAGAATATCTTGGAATACACTGAATGATACTTCCAATTAGAATTAAAAATACCAATTGTAAAGCCTGAAGAGGAGTAAGTTTGTCAAAACTATGTTAATGAATTTAGGCTTTTGCTTTTACTTGGTTTCTGGAAAGTTCCAGGTAAATTCTCAGCCTTTCCTTGTGTTTT
>JAWWMO010000096.1:56389880-56402406 GCA_035047845.1 Dendrocincla fuliginosa | reverse complement strand
TGTCAATATTGTAATCTTATTGTAATTTTAATAATTTTTGCTTACTGTATCTAATACTTGTTGGTGACTGTTTGACAACTTCCTAAAAGTCATCAGCTCAGTGTCTTGTGTTTATAAATATTTTGAAATCTGCATTGACTACAGCTATACAGAACAAAACCTTTGAACACTAGAAGTCTGACAGTTTAGCAAAATATTTCTTAAAAGATATTTTGCTGTGAAAAATGGGGAAGGAGTAAACTTTTAAAGAAAATGTCAAGAGAACAAATAGACATTAATTGGTCAGGAATGAACTTGGAAATTCAAGGGTTTGTAATTGCTAAAGTCTGGAATTTCTTCTAGTGAATTGACCAGCTGAACCTGAACACTCTGAATAGAAGAATGCTAAGCAGTTGCCTGAAAATGGAGCAGTTAAGTGAAACCGAAGTCAGACATCCTTACAGTGTTACTGGCCTTTATGCAATCAAGCTGAACAGTCTCAATATTGAATGTGAACATCCAACAAGGGTAAGACATACTACCTACACTCTGTATAGAGGTTTCCATTAATTCTCTGATATTCCTTCAGAATTTAAGTGTGACTTCTAGTTTCTTGGTATCATTCCAGTAGTTGCACTTCAATAACCTTGTGTTAATCTTAGATTCTGGAGGCCTGTGTGAAAATGGAGGAATCAATAGGAAAGTTTTGCTATTCATAGGTTTCCAGGTTTTCTTGGGTTTTTTTCCCTCTTATCTGTGCATTCTACTTCCACTGTTTAATGCCTGTCTAGAGGGAGACAAAGCTAAATGGCTTTTGATTCAGTAGTATGCTCACGTAAGAGCATTCAAACCTGAAATTTATGAATAAAAAACCCCCCATATTTAAAATTTCATTTTATTTTAGTTCCAGAAAAGCAGTATGCCTTCTCCTCTGTTGAGTAGTTAGTCTCAGCCTGCATGATTAAGAATAACTGAAGCTCTTTCCTTCAAGTTTATTTGGCATGGATTCATTTAGAGCAAGTGAGTTGTCTTACATCTTTCCTTTTGACTGGAGACAGTGTCCATTTTCTGTGCTACCTTGCACTTTCAAACAGCTTAATCCACATGAAAAAAAATAAAGTCTGCCCTCAGCCAGCAGAAAATAGTTTGGGAAAAAAAAGAACACCCACCCTCTACCTGCAAGAAATCCAAGGGAACCACTTATTTACCTGTCTTTGTAGTCATAGTTGCATCTACATGCCACTTAGTAATATTCAAGATATATATCTTCTTTGTCTCCCCTGATTTTCTCTTATTTAGAAAAATAAACAGGTTTTTCTTTGGCAAAGTCAGGACTTCTGAAAATCATGATGATTTATAACACTACTGTTGGTGACAGTTCTTCCTCCTGGCAGAAACTTTGTGAAAGTGATAAAGAATTTTATATTATGGAATTCAGCAGCATTCAATGTTTTTCTGGAAAGATGTTTTTAAAGGATTTCAACTCTCCTTTATATAGACTATTCATAAAGCTAATTTTCCATTTATATATACTACTATGAAAAAAATAGTCTTCTAAAGCTTGGAGCAAGGGTACTGATAATTTTATGTAATGGCATTCTTACCAGTTGCAGAATTTAGATACTAAATAGAGAAGGGAAATTACAAAAGAACATAAGGAATGCTAAATTTTCCTTTTTTTCAGCCTTTTTTAGAAGCCTACCAGGATAACTCTGCTTTAACACTTGGAAGCAAAAAAAAAGGGCGTGTCTGGGTACAAAATAGCCATATGTTTACTGTGCATCATTTCAAAGGCCTTTTAATTTGGGAACTCGTTTTTCCTCACATGCATATGCACACAACAGGCTGAAAGCTAGATGTTCAGAGGCAGACATACACTGAAAACTGCAACAAAAAACTATCAACAAATCTCTGAAGGACACACACATTTTGGAAGAACACCTGAAACACATTATTTGTTCTTGCAATTACTTGAAATGCTGTGCATTGTGAAAGAATAGTAATATCCAGTATTTTCCCAAGAAGAACATTCCAGAATAAGGGCACACTTTTTTTTTTTTTTTTTGGTCCTTCTTTTCCTCATTCAGGATTAAGTGTTCAAGACTGCACTTAAATGCAGGGGATGTCGACAATTTGATTTACCAAATCAAATCAGCAGTCTCATCCTGCTTGGTGCAGTTGTGAGGAGCAGGTGCATCCACCCACAGACCTCTCCAGCCCACTGTGATTTCCTCTCCAGTCTGTGGTGTGAGTGCAGGACACTGCACTGGCCTGAAGGAATTGCTGAGGGATCCAAGGCTTACCTGGCTTACCTGGCTCACCTGGCTCACCTGGTACTTTCAGCTTATGACTTTATCTCTCCACCATCTGTCACAAATATCCCTCCCCTGAGTTGCTTTTTTCTGGTGGCTAATTCAGGGGAGGATTAGAAAGGAATGTTGCCGTCTAGACTCCACTTAGCTCCTATTGATACCACCTCTTCTAAATGAGCTTGCCAGAACTGAGTGGAAAGAGTGTTATATCTGATAACTTATGTAAAACTGTATCATGGGCTTAGGATTTCTTCTTTATTAAAAGGGAAAAAAATATTTAATTACATAAGCAGAATGAAGGTTTTCTGATGTATTGGGAAGTTGTTTCTTCAGGGGTCCCCAGCTGACAGACTTGAGGAATGAAGTGCACCCTGACAGTCAGTGGGAACATTGCAGGGCTTATCCTGCCTCCTCTCCCACTAAGCAGTTGCTGTTACATGAACTTTGCTTAATACCAACCACTGTAAATGAAAAGAAAAATATGCCTCATTCCCCCCCCCGCCATTGATTTCTCCAGTTTAATTCTATTTTCTATCAGCAGTGATGTATGATTATTTTTCAGTTGACTCCAAATCCAGACAAAATTGAAATGGCCTTTATTTTAAGAGCTTCATCTGGTATGAAGCTGCTCCCCTTATGCCCTACACAGTCTTACAGAACTCCCAAACTTTAGAGTTGTTTTCCAAACTCTATCCTGCTTTGTTCCTTTCTACAACTGTCATCCTACAACATAAAAGACTTTTCTGTAACAGCCACTTTCCTCTGAAGCTGCAATAACATGAAATGAAATGCCTCAGACTAAAAGTGGTAAAGAACGAAACACTCAATTGGATTAGACTCTTGAATCAGAGTTAATTAAAAAAAAAATCTGTGGAAGGAAGGAAGAAAAAATACCAGGGAGCTTACTACAGGAGGAAACATGACTTAGAGGCAGCTATAGAAAATTGAATTTAACATTATGTACAGTATCCAAGGAAAAGTGTCACAATCAATCAAGTAGCTGACATAAGTTTTTTTTAAAAATATGAACAATTGAAAAATCCCCATCTTTTTCTTTTCCAGTTGTAGACAGGTCTAGTAATCCCTTTTCTGCTGAGAAGGATTTTTCCAATACTGACTGTCTCTTACTTTAATGTGATCAGAATTTTATTAAGCAGTTTTGAAAAAAACGTCTTTGAGAAAATGTCTCTGCCCTGATTGTCTCCTTCAGATACATTTATCGCAATAAATACAACAAGAGCACGGCACTGTTTTTCATCTCCTTTCATCTCTCTGCCTTCTTGGGTTTGTAAAGGTTCTGGCTAGATCCACTTAAACTGGTGCAGTTTCATTTGTCTGCATTGGGACATTTCTGCAACACAATAATACTCTGTTTCTTCTCCCTTCTCCTTCACATGGTCCCTTCCCTTGCAGAGGATAGCATTGGCTAGGTCAGTTGCACCAGAAAGCGTTTGCTGCACTATTAAAGTGAAAAATAATCAGTGCCTGGAGCTCAAATTCTGAGACACGATTCCCTTACACTGCCATAACTGTTCTTAGCAGAGTGCTTGGGATTATATTGTTGCACATTGACTCAAATTGTGTTTTAATGTCTAAATTTTGTTAGCCATCCAGATGCAATCTATTTCAAATGTTACTGACTCCCATGGTACAGTAAAGTGTATGTAAATAACAACACTCTTGAGGCCTTATTAAATTAGAATAATCTACTAATGCTGTGTAGGAGGAGAAGTGGAGGAAAGAAAAGTGGGAATTAGTGTGTTAGTGTGGCACTAGAAAGATTTTAAATGGCAGTTATCAGATTCAGGCCTTAAATGCATGAATACCAAATTAACTAAATGTATTAGTCAAGAACAGAATTTGCAGGTGTGTATTCCTGCTTTTTTTTGAAAATAACACTTATCTGTATCCTTCTTACTTGACTTAGGAGACATGATATCTGGCTGCAGCTATAGAGTCTCAGTGTTTTAGAAGAGATTGTTAGTGCCTGTGACAACCTCCTGTTGCTCTTGTTATCATCTGAGAAATTTTCCCCTCTGCCAAAGCTGATACTCTTTAATGACCTATCACAGACTAACATTAAGCGTTGAAATTGGACTTGTTGATTTAGGTTGCTCTGGTTTTTTTACATGTATAAGTGCATATGCATTATCCTTTAATGATTCAAGTTATTTAAATTTCAGATCAGATTAAGGATATAGCGAGTGTGATGGTTCTATATTCTTCCACCATCTGTCACTAAAAAGCTTCTTAAAGTTGCAGCCTCTGTTAGAAGAACAGCTTGGTCCTATATCTCCCAGCTCCTGTTTTTAAACAAAGAGAGAGGTTTCTCATCAATTTTTTTTGAATGAAACTTCATGTTCAGTGGTGCAGACACTAAGGCTATGTGGAATATTCAAGGACTGTTGTGCTGGTGCTAAAAATATATGAGGTATGCCTCAGTGGTTCAGACCATTCATAAGGTACTAATTTAATGCAAATCCCTGATATTGAAGTAAGGTAGGTGTGTGAGTGGTCTTAAACTGCACTTACACAAGGAAGGGAGGCATCGACTCTCTCCGTTTTATTTCCTTTTGGTGCCCTTCAGTCAGATCAGACAACCCTGTCTGAAGCAGTGAAGTCGATCAGTCATTTCAGGAGTGAAACAGGACTGACCAATACAGAGGCTCTGCAGAGATGATTTGAGGTACTTCAGCCAAAGAGTCACTTTGCAGAATTTGTTTGACAGTGTGGAAAAGCTCAAGATTGTTACTGTGTGGTTTTCCCTGTCATGTTTTTGTTCTGAATGTATGGTACTTTGTCAAAGCTGGTGGGTTTTCTTTCAGGCTGTCTTTAATCTCAGATGACTGTCTTTTTGCACTAAGTCAGTCTTGCTCATGCGGATTGTAGAGTACTACAGGTAGAGGGTTAGGAGAAAGAGCAGGGATGGGTTGAAGGCCTGCAACTAAAGAGGAATATCCTTAGGAAGCCCCTGATAGCACCAGCAGCAGCGGGCATAGGTACTGACAACAAAGAAGAGTGCTTGACTTAAAAGGAATTGCTCTTTAATTAGTTTTGTTTCACCACCAAGAGTACAGACAGACTTTCCCCCCTGCCCCGTCCTGAAAACAATATGATATTTCTCCTCTTCTGCATGTTATCTGGGTAAGTAGTGCTGGTCTTGTTCAGCAAGAAGCCCAGTGACATAGCTGATAAGGCTCAGGAAGCAAAATCCCATATGTCCTGCCATGACCATTTACATTTTACACTATCCCATTTTCTGTCGTAGAGTCAGTAAAGTCTCCAGGAAAATCTTGCATGAGGCACCTGATTTTAAGTGTCTGACTGCATATAAACATTGACAAAATCCAGTCACTGAAAAAGGAGATTATTGGAACACTCTAAAGGCAAGGTTTTTTTATTTTAAAGTACTACTTATCAGTAGATAAATAAATTAAATCCTATTATAATCACCAAAATATGGTTGCAACCTAAACTTCTGTTAGTTCTCAGTTCTCTGAGGATAGAAAATACTGAATACAATTGTATATAGTTATTTCTAAAATGTTTTTATTGTTCCAGCATGACACACAAGCCCTGCTGTGCTTCAAAACAGAACCTTAAACAGACTGGATTAATGGAGAGGAAAGGGTGTTATTGCTGTATGAAGTGAAAGAATGATGACGTAAATTCCTATGAAAGGTGATTACAGAATTGTAAAGGAGATTTCAAAAATATAAAACAGCATATGAAGAGACTCTAAGAATAGATTACAATTTTAAGAGGGAAAAGTAGATATATGTATGCCCAGTATAAGATTCATAGTAGTTTGAGAAAGAAAAGGGAGAAATTATTGAAAACCTGCCTGAAGGTTTGGGGTGAATATTGCCTGCCAGTTCTCCTGGGCAATGTAAAATTGCAGATTTTAAATGCTTTATAAAAGTGTCATCGCTCCCAGTCCTACCTGCTGTGGCAGACACCTGCATTTTGGGAATCTGCTTTCTAGTACAAAAGGAAGCCAACAGTGTGATAAGGAGTCATCTCATCTATCCTGCTGCAGTTCAAATTCATTTAGGTCAATGTTACACAGGGGTTGCTTTTATAGTTTAAAGAACTTTAAAGAAACAACATGGATGCTCACACAAATGACTATTGTAGTGTATACTCAAATCATCCAAGTCTGCTCCCTTGCCCAAGAAAAGACCTGGCAGTCCCCACTGCTCAGAGAACAACATGATAGCTCTCTATGACATAAAGCAATCCCTTCCTCCTTGCCCGCAGCACCAACATGTTGTCTCTGCTAAGGGGCAGCGAAATTTCTGCACCTAAAAATAATTTATCTTCATCTCAAGAATTCATTGATTTCATTGTATATCTGTTCCAAACATTTCCAAACTTCTGTCCAAATCTTCCAGCACCTCTGGAGAAAGGTGCACTATCGTGTTTTAAAGGACAGCGAGATGGAGGTATTGGATGAATGAGTTCAACCCTAATGGGAGAAATTATTGCGCAACCACAACAGGTTCTTGTTCATCTGGATCTACCTTCACCTGTCTTATGTAGTGTTCTCATTACTGTCTAATTCTCTGTAGGAAAAGCCTCTGCTCCTCCTGAGTGCCATCAGGAGAATTCGCTATTGAGGTCATGTTCACTGCAAGGCAGACACAAAGGCTCAACACGGGCAAAGCCCAGCTGACTTTGCTGGGAGTAGAGACAAAAGGGCCCATTTTATTTCATTCATAGATTGAATAAAACATTGAAGATACATCCCTTTCCCCTTCTTTTCCTTCCCCTTCCCCTTCCCTTTCCCTTTTTCCTTTTTCTTTTTTTTCCTTTTTCCTTTTCCCTTTTTCCTTTTTCCTTGTTTGCTATTATAGGGAACACTAGGAAAGAGTCTGGAATAAAACCTCAGTGTTTTGATTTTGGTAAAGGGTTAGTTTTTCTCAAATTTTGTGGAATAACTTTTATCCCAGAAAAAAATAGTCTCAAAAATGTGTAATTTTCTCTGAAATAGAAATTCGGAGGTTTGAGCAGTTCTATAGCTCTACTCAGTTCTCAGAGTAAGAAATTTGTCCTTAAGTAAAGTAGTCATACATGTAGGCTTGCTAGGAAATACCCTCTTTTGAAAATTTGATGTAGATAAGCTTTTTGCTATTTATCCAATATCTTTGAGTGTAAATTTTAGACTGATGATATCTTGCCATGGTGAGGTGAAATGTACTACATACGCAGCGAAACTAAAATCCATCTTGCATATATCTTCATGAGTATGAATCTTCAACAGAAAGTTCAAGTGGTGAAAAGGAAAGTGGAAAAGAGGCAGTGAGGGCACAGATAAGGAAGTGGAGGTAAAAGGAGGCAATAGGCAAGGCTGGTGGAAAGCAGAGTATTTTCACACCTGAAGATGTTGATTTTATCATCCTATTCAGATAAGTTTTGAGTTATAGATTTTATATATAAGCCAAATCAGTTTGCTGTTCTGGAGCTCTTTAAACAGAGATGCAACTGGATATGGATATGTTCATGTTGTCCTCACTGTGGCGGTGTGTGGGATTAATACCCTAACCTAGCCTGACACTTGGGCACAGACCCTGCTGCTTCCCAGCAGCAGTCCTCTGCCAGGCTGGCAGCACAGCCTTGTTCATTGCCCTGTGAGCCCTGAGGCTCCTCTCCATCCCGTTGTCCTGCTTTGCACTTATTTTGCTGTTTTTCTTTTTTTTTTTTTCTCTACTATTGTATATTCCTCCTTCTTCTCCTTCTTACCATCTTTAGGGTAACTTAAGTTCTTTGTTCTGGTAACTACTTACTTATTTTCCTGCACTGCAAATTTTTAAATGTTTTAAAAAGTAGGTGGGTGCTAGCAATACCTTGAAAATGGTAAGGTGGCTTCCCATAGCTGTGCAAGGAATGATGAGATTTAGCATTTCTTTTATGGACATCTCTATTTTCTTCTCTCCCACTGTTTGCTGAGTCCTTTTAGCCATCTGCTCTTTCATTATGCAGTTGAGGAACTATTGAGCAACATTTGTGACTGCACTGTCATTTCTCAACAGCTCTCTGGCTGCAGTGATTAAGATGGCTTTGAGAAGGGCACTTTCCTAAATCCTCTCCTGTTTTTCTATCTTATCTCCTTTTCTTTCTCTGTTTGCCTTTCCCTTAGTTGTGTTTTTGTGGGTGTCTGTGGAGTGTACAGCATACATTATCAGTAAAATGAAATGGTTGAAAAAAGTAAACCTCATGTGTATCAACAAAACATAGAGAGTGCAAGAAAAAATGGTGCAGGGGAAAAGCAACAAACAGGAAACTAAAGCTGATCTGATGACCAAAGAAGGGCTGTCTGATGAGTACGTTCTGTAATGCCTAAACTGACCCAATGTATTTGGGCCAGGATCACAGACTCACTGTAAATATTGCCTTCTGCAATTGTATGTGTACATGATTCCCAGGTTGGCTTTGCCAGTAATCAGCTTGCCTTTTTCTGAGGATGAATGGAGACTCCTTTCATGAAAATTTGTGTGGTGGGTGGGGGAGGGTTAAGCCTGTGCTTCCCTCCTATGCACCAGCTGCTCCTGGAAATGGAGTACTTCTTTCTGACTTAGCTACTCACGAACTCTTTCTGAGCTTCATCTAAGACATAGTCTGTTGATGCTGGCCTCAAGAAAAGATGTCAGTTTAGTTAAGCTATAGTTTTGAAAGAAGTCTAACTGATCTGGATACCCAGTTTATTTAAAATGAAAAGTACATGTCCAAATTTATTTCACATATAGATGGCTTTGAAAAGTCACAGATGGAGTCTGCTTACCAGTAAAAAAGGAACAGACCGATAAAGGAACCTTGGCCGCGACACTGAAATGTACTCAGTACCATAATTCAGTGTACAGCTTCTATTACATTTTACAATATTTACTTATTAATTGTCCTTAATTTTTTGTTTTTTTCCCTTCTTTCCACTTGCTTATAAGGGACAGATTTCTTTCAGATCTAATGGAGAGAACATTTCTTTCAAAGACATTTTGGAAGAGATGTTTGTACAAATCTGACCAAAAGCTGCAAAACTTAGTTCCAAAAAAAAAGAGACAAAATCATGTACTTAGTCGGGAAAATACTAATGGGAAATTTTCCACACTAACAAACCAAATTGTAAATAAAACATGTAACTGTTTACTCAAAGAATCTTTTCTTTTATGCATGGACTGCTTTTCAGCACTTCAGACTGTCTTATTCTGAACCACAATGTTTAAGAAGCAGCAGTCTTTGCTGTGAGTGAAAAGGGTCATATTATACTTATTTTAGATAGGTAGTTTGTATGAGTGTCTGGTATGTTCCAGTGCGCAGTGCTGGAGGTGGTGTGGAGGTATGGAGGTGGTTGAGCTAGTCCCAAATGCACTAGTCTTGCTATGAGAACTGGGGTAGCTGGAAATTCACAGGTGCATTTTTTCTAGTTTTCACTTTTCAGTCATCTGCAATGCAGACTTGCTTTATGAATCATGGAACAAAATGTTCTACCTCCTTGCTTCCACTTTACATTATCAGATAAAAGCTTTATAAATATTCTGTGAACTGTACTCATGCCATTTGTTAACAAATTTTGGGCTATTTACTCGACTGAACAACTTTGTGTTGCAAACCCAAACCCTAGAAGGTAAGTTTTTTAAAAAATCAAGCAATGCCAAACTGTATGTTTGGTAAATGTGACATTCTACTCTGCATGGCATGAGTATGCATTTACATGCATATATATGTAAATATACTGACATAATCTAGATGTTCTGAGCATCTAATCCAGTTTTGGGGATTTATTTTAAGATTACCTCATTTTTAAAGCATCCAAGTAGCTACTGCACAAAGATATCAAACAGCATACAATCCTTTAGCCTAATTTTTTCTTGTGGGCTTCAAATTTTGGTTAGACTCACTTGTGTAGGAGACTGTAAATTTCTTGTGTACATTTGATTTAATTAGTTGCTTTGATTTGTGCACTTGTGTCTGATCTGATTGTCAGACCAGAATGTCTTCTATTCCATCCAAAGGAAGTAGTTGAATTTGCATCCTCTGATGAATGGGAGCTCTATTTGCATTACCAATGTCTCTGTGGAAATCCAGAGCCCAAATTCAAATGACTGGTGAAAACCTGAGTATTGAAAGTAATTATAGTTTATACTCTGCAGTATGAGTGCCTTCACTGGATCACATGGTTGGTGACAATGCACCAGGCTTTAATGCACTCCAGGCTATAAAGGAAAGCCATTTCATGGCAGCTATAAATCCTACAATCATCCCTTTAATACCTGTTTTGCTAATTTCTTTTTGTTTTTTTTCTTGGTTTACTGAGGCCTCCTGAAATTTTTTTTTGCTGTATACACAGTCTTGTTTTGCGTTTTCCATGGCACTCAACAAAAAAGTTGCTGAATAATTTATATAAAAATTCAAAGTATAAAGTGAGGGGTTTTTTAAAGTACTTGTATCCTTTCTTGTTACCAAAACTGCAAGACTTACCTAGGTACCTAGTTAATCATGTTATTCTTAAAATTTGTTGCGCTTCAAACCTCCCTTGCAATAGCTGTCTGTGCGCACATTGTCATGGTATCCACCGGAACTCCACCTACAGCACTGTTTAACTGTAACATGAAAGTACTGAACACTGTGTGTTAGACCATTGATCATGCACAGTAAGACTTCATGTAAAAGGAATCAAAGTCAATGATGTACTGGGTTTACTCCACCCACTCTGCACAGCAAATTGAGAAGTCAGAGGGAAGATGTCCATGCACTGCTCTGCCTGGGTGCTCTGGGGTGCAGCTTTGGGTTCTGGTTTTACAATGAAGAGAACATGCTTGGGCTGCATCGAGCTTTTGTCCAAGATCCTCCATCTGAAGACTAAAGAAAAGATATTTCTCAATTCTTAAATTTATTTCCCCTTTGTTGCAAGAGTAGCCCAGTTCATTCTGCTCAGCGTACATGAGAACCTTGCTTGAGGCCCCCTGATTGGGGCAGGGTCTAACACATTTTTATCTGTGTGTGAATTTTTATGAAGTTGCTGTGTTAATCAGAAATCCTTTGATAGAATAATTTGTGATTAGGATGGGATACATGTATAAATCTACGTTGTTTCCCTCCATTAGCCAAATTACACTACTCTCTTTTAATAAAGAAAAAAAGAAAGTTGTATTTGGAAATGGTATGAAACAAACTCATATGGACCTTTAAAAATGGTCTCTGCAATAACTGAATGTCCTTTCCCTGCCTTTCCAGTTATGCAAATTCTAGTTAGAAAGTTAAGTCGTGTTATTTGTGCCATAGGGGTTTTCATCAAGGGATTTCTTTGGAGTTTGGACTTTCTTATTTTGAGTTAATGTTACCTACCTATTGCTGTCAATGTCAGTATGCCAGCAATTAATGACAGTTTCTGATAAGCCATTTCTTGATGGTTATCTATAAAAATGATAATTTTGCATTCTCACCATTCAAGCTTCTGAAGCACTGCAGATCAGTGAGCTCAACAATATTTGAATGATGTGCTGCA
Source organism: Dendrocincla fuliginosa (assembly GCA_035047845.1). NCBI lineage: Eukaryota > Metazoa > Chordata > Aves > Passeriformes > Dendrocolaptidae > Dendrocincla > Dendrocincla fuliginosa. The sequence continues at coordinate 56,390,613 of JAWWMO010000096.1, read as the reverse complement.
AGGCTGCAGAGCTGAGACTGATTTAAAGGCCTAATGTCAATATTAAGTAACACGGACGTTTTCCTGCAGCCAGTAAGAAAATTACTCTTCCTTTCAAGTCTGCTGTATTTGAAGTTTACAGTATTTACAATATTTACACTTATATTAGTATATGCTTCTTATTTACATGAAGATCATGGTGGTGTAAATCTGCAACTACGTGTTACTAATGCATTTTGGTTATGACAATGTCTTTGTTATCTTAGTTGCAATTCAGGCTGAGTTTGTCTGCAGCCAACAGTAGTAGTGGCCACTGGTTTGCAACAATTGCACATGTGCAGAATGGAGTTTTATCACTCTTCTTTATATACATGCTAATACATAAAACATGGGAATACCTTTCCATTCCTTGTTTGATCCATTGTTTGCCGTAATAATTTAGACCTGAAGGGATTTTTTTTTAAAGTAAACACTCAATTAAGTTGTCCCAGAAGAAGCAAAAGGATTTTCTCACTTGAACCAAGCACTATTATTTTCTATGAAACCTCCCTGCACTTCTCTGCATGCTATCACAGATAATGCTTTCTCATTATGTTTCCCAGAAAAAGGATCACTGAGATTATTCAGCAACGTCAACCTTACTGTTACTGCACAGTGACACATGGTATTCTCCAGGGCCCACTCCTGCTGCTGCTGGTGTATGAAGCTCCAGTTGGCATAGCAGAGGCTTCCCTAAATGCCTACAGGTGCTGTG
>JAWWMO010000096.1:56322996-56333593 GCA_035047845.1 Dendrocincla fuliginosa | reverse complement strand
ATAACTACTATCCAATAAATAGTCCTTTTTGCTGTTGAATTTCCAGTGGAGGAAAGTACTGCATGCCAACAAGTAGTTACACATTCCCATGTGGCCTGCAGAAGACATTGCGTCTGGTAACAAATTTTTTGCTGCTTGTTTATAGTTTCTGTAACCTGTGTCTTTTCATGACTAATAGTTAAAACAAGGCACTGGTGTAGAAAGAGCTGTAATTGCTGACACAGGTTGGCAGAAGACACTTGATTTAAATAAAATCTCAGGTTCTTGAAAATACCTGACTTGAATTTTTAATACAATCATCTGTATGAATATCGGAGAGTTCTCATTATCATCCAGCATTGAAGTCTATGGTGCAAAGGTATTGCAGAAAATGTAGGTAAGTATGTAAGGCTAAATTTGCAGTGTAGTTTACAGTATCAAGACTATACTGCATTCCCTTATGGATATTTCATTCATTAGGGCTTCCCTAGTCCCTAATGAATCATTTAAATGACCAAGATAACTGGCTGTTTAAGAGCTGCTATTTATGGCAGTATAGTGCTTCTTTTTCAAACTGAGCACTTATGGCTATTTCAGATCTATCTAGCCACTGGCCTGGTTTGAATGTCTTCATTGCCTATTTTTCATGCACTATAAGTTAGTATTTGTTGCTGTCTTTATAAATGTGGTTAACGTTATAAATACTCTGAGGAAAGGAGTATTCAGAATAGTCAACCCATGTAAATACATTCAGCTGTGAATGTAAAGAAATTACCTATAGAATAGTTGATTTATAATTGCATCTGTACGTCTTTCACTATCACCATCAAGAAGCTATTGTGTCATTTATTACTGAAATGAGTATACAGGTGGGGGGAAAAGGCGGGGGGAATGGTATTTTCATGTGCAAAGAAACGAGTGGCAATATGATATCAGATCCTTACTTCTAAAAAATCCATCCAAAATCCACAGCTCCATGTTATCACCCATTAGCTTTGTAAAGCTACATTTTTTTACTGATTATAGCAATTAAATATCTAATGTTTGATTGCTGAACAGTTCAATAGAAGCAACCCCTTGATAGTATGTAGGTTACTATTATTAGATAATAGATTACTGACATTATGCTGTGCAAATCAAGATTCACTGTACATTTCATTATTTTTGTACTTAAAGGGTAAACGATTTGTGATGACTCTTGAGGGTGAAAATAACAAAGATTTTGCAGAGACATTAATGTGTAAGCTTCCAAGTTTAATAGAAGTAAGGAATGCTGTATTGACCTATGGGATGTCACTGAAACATGAGGAACCATTCACAATTTATGAAAGATGTGGAAGAAAGTATAAAATGACGTTCACCTGTCTAGTATTGTCTTGTATATATGAAATGACATTACTTTATTTCTGAAATAAATCAAGTGGAACAACCTGAGTCCCCTTTCACTGCAGAGAAAAGACAAGACAGAAACTTAGTAATATCAAATCAATCTATACAGTTTTGCTAAGCGTCAATACATAGAGAAACTTAAAAAACTTAACCTTTGCCAGGGGTTTGTTGTGTTCTAATAAAAATAAACTGGTTTTTATATTGGCTGTGATATTCTTCTTATTACAAATATTATTTCAGATTTACTTGAAATGGCCTCCTCCAATATTATTTCACAAATGGCGCTCTGTTTTGGTCAGGTCAGCAAGGTGTAATCCTATTCTGTAGTCAGGCATTATTTACATATATATGTGTGCAGTGTCAGGTTCCTCTTTTCAGCTGTGACTGTCAGCTGTCTTGTAGCTCCACAGCACAGTAATTGCAGTAGTGGCACTGCAATAGACTGAGGAAAAGGAGACCATTTGTATCGACAGCACCTGGCAAAGGACACAGCATGGTGATGACAAGTTGTACACTCTGTTACCACCATCATGGACACTGTCAACCTTAGGACTCCAGGAGCTTGCATAATATGAAAGAAAAGCATAGACATCAGGAGGTAGTTATGTCTATGCTGTATGTGGATTTTAATTGCATTACAGTGAAACTTACTTTCTGTAACAGTATTTTCTTTATTTTAATTTATTTTCTCATTAAAAATTAGTCTTCTGTAATAATGTCTTGTTGATTGCATTGTTAAGATTTTATTTCTACTAACAATAAATTCATAGCTTTACATATTTGGTCTGCTTTCTGTTTGCCCTTAATAATCCCACAATATGACTTATAAAATAGGCCAGAAGAATTGATACATGATTAGATGTGACATTACATACCGAGCTGTCAAAATCTGAAGAGGTTTATTTGGATGTTCTAGAGTAGTCAAATAGAAAATTAGGGTACATTCTAAGTATATTGAATTGTGATTGGTCACCAGGGACACAGATCTCATCTTTAAAAAGCAGGAGTTCATTCTTGGTTCAGTTAACCAAGTTAAAACTTTAGTGTGTGTGTGTTGGCAGATTTGATTTTCATGGTGAATGAATCTTAAGTATAGTAAAATACTAAGCTGTTGTTTGAACATGAAAACCATGACAGCATTATAAGATCAGTCTGTTGTTTTAATAAACGTATTTATCATACAGGTAATAGGCTTCCTAATTTGGGAATTTAAGAACTAAAGTCAGAAAAATTAATTCTGGAAAATGAGAAGACTGTAATACAAATATCAGTGAAACTGGGTGCCTTCCAAGTGATGGCATCCTAAGTTTAGTTTGTAGGTTGGTGGAGAAGCCAGGAATTCCTTGATGCTGGAGATACAAGTTTAAAGCACAAATTGAGAATGTGTACAACCTGGAGGCACCACAACAGTTGTTAAGCTATAAAGTCTTCCTAGGAATTCAAACCAGAATGAGAGTGTTCTACCCACATGACATGGGGATGATAACAGCCTGGTTGAGAACTCATGTTGCTCAGAGCAGAGTCCTCCTCCCTCAGGAAGGATCAGGAGTAGGCAGAGGCACTGACTCAGAATTCATCAAACCAGTTCAGTGCAGAAAGGATGTATATTAACACACTTGGAAAACACCTTGAATTTATGGATTAATTTTTACATCGATTATTCAGGGAATAGCACCCACATTTTTGTACTAATGCTGTTTTCTTGGCCTCATTTTTGGTTGTTTTCTGTGTATTTTAACACAAATAATTGCTTTTATAATAGATATCCAATAAAGTATTTCCTCTGCAGTTAATTGCTCAATGTGAGTTTAATTTTTTACACTAACTTTCCAATAGGTCATGAATTTACTGAGAAAAGTTAAATTCTGAGTGAAGTTCTCATTCAACAAGAACGTAGTGTTTATTTTTCACTTTCATTTATTGATTAAAAACATATTATTACTATGTTTCTTTGGCTGCTTATCAATTTAGTTCCTTTAACTCCATGATAAAATTTCTTTTATGTCAGAATAATTTCAATTCTTTTTTTTTTCATGTAGTACTGTGTGATTTGTTCTGTGTTATTAAAACTGGTGAAATAGTCAACACTGAACTCACTCTCCTTGATGCACAATTATCTATCAGTAACTCTACTAGAAAAAGAAAGTGAGTCCTCACTGAACTTTTTTTTATTCATATGTTGAAAAAGATCTTGATGAAATTCATGTTCGTCAAGCAAAACAGCAATATCTGAAGCATACGACTATGAACAACTAGGAGTCATATGACAATAGAAGATTTAGTCAAATTTCATATGACATGAATGAAAGTGAAATTTATTCTCAATTTTAAAGACACGTAAGAAAGATTCTTATAACAAAAACAAGACTAAGAAATGATAAGAATCATGTTCCCACCTCCTGATGGATTTTTCACCATGATGAGAGCCTGGGGGTCAGATTTATTAAGCTATTTAAGTACCTAAGGAGCAATTAGGTAATGAGATTTGTCAAAGGTGCCCTGACCAATGACTCCACTGACAAACAGATTTTTATTAATCACTGGTACATTGGGGATTGAGGTCTGTACCACTCGTATTCCCTATTTTTCAGCTACTAAATAAAGATCACAGTTGGAAGAGACACTGTCTTTCTGCTGAAATTAATGTCTTCATGAATGTTAATCTAGGTAACTCTTATGTGTAGGTAACCCATATGTATACACAAGCATCTGTCAGCTTGTATGGGTCAGACTGGGAAAGGCCCTACCACTGTACCTTGTAGCTAAGCTGGTTGGAACCAACATTAGAAAAGAACACACAGTTAGGATATGCATGCTGGTACTCTTCAGTTATAGACTGCATTTAACTTCTTATATTGGCAAACCACAAGATGAATTTCTATCACTGGTCAAAATAAATTGGAGAGACATTTAATCCTTAAAGGATCAGCATTGTGATATATATAATAAAGCTTAGCTGAGACCTATTGTTTTGGCATTTTTTTGATCACATATTTGTTTACACAGCACCAGGCCTGTGGGTGGGGATGCACCTCTCTCTAAGGGAAAAGGATTTTTTCTCAGGAGTTAGCCTACTCTCCCAAGTAACAGGTTGCCTCAAGTTGCACCAGGGGAGGTTTCAATTGGATATTAGGAAAAATTTCTCCATAGAAAACATTGTTAAGCATTGGAACAGACTGTCCAGGAAAGTGGTTGTGTCACCATTGCTGGGGTCATTTGAAAAACATGTAGAAGTGACACTGAGGGACATGGTTTAGCAGAGTACTTGACAGGATCAGGTTAAGAGTTAGACTTGGTGATCTCTAGGGTCTTTTCCAACCTAAATGATTCTATGGTTTTATGATTCTATTAAAGTACTCAAAGAACTTTACAGTTATTACTATACAAACACTACATTATTGGTTTTTTATCTAATTTTTAACCTGGAAAACCAAAATTGAAACACAAGGCACATTTTGAGTATATTTAGATAATTTGCTTCAAATTAATTTAGCCAAATTTTTTCCATCACTGTGATTGTTAGGGGGTTTATTTTTGCCATTTTGCAAATTTTCTGAAACGACCTTTTGACATTAAAATGCATTTAAAGATCCAAGCCAACTGTGGAAGACCAAGGTGAAATCAATATCCTGCATGCTCCAAAGTGAACTGAATGAAAGCTCAGGACATATTCATCTGGATAGTTCAAGGAGGACCAGGCTACTGAGTTTAGAAAATTTTATCATCCAATTTCCAGTATTTTATTACATTTACTCTTTTAGTTTCCATTACTGGTCCTGTCACAAAGAATGGAGACCAAACCTACTTTCAATTTTCTTTGAGCTCTTTGAGATACACTCGGTAACATTCAGTATAATTCAGTAATATCTTCCTTAATTTAATTTCTTCAAACATATCCACAATTTCATACTTACAAAGTAACAACAATGTCAAACTTCGAACAATGTCAGGCTAAATGACATGACATCTAACTCTGAGTTAGGCAAGGAAAACTTTTCTTGTAACCATTTCTGCTGATTAATACTTACTTTATGTAGGGAGTAGCCTTCCCTTCTGAAGTAGGGATAAGTACACATAAGCTTCTTGGATTTTTGCTAGTTTTAAAGGAATTCTGTTTATATATTAAATTTTTCATTTTAGTAACTCTGTTGAAACTAAGAAACCAGGTTTGAAAAGGTGATGGACCTGTTGTGCTACATGCTTTAATGGTGAATGGAGTGATTTTACTCAGAGGCAGCACATTTCCTTGTGTGAGTTAAGTAGCAGAGAAAAGAAATCTCATGATGCACCCATGCTAGGTGTGCCCTCTTTAGAGTAATTAGGAAGAGAAAAGTAACAAATAAACGATTATGAAGCAATTCCAATTAATTTGTGTGTGTGCAAGGTTATGCAAATGAAATAATGTGAAATCACTAGAATATCATACTCACTGCAGTCAAAATCTGATTTTGACTTGACCAAAAGCTAGTGGGTGATTGGTATAAATAGGTTTTTTAAATAGATATATATAGATATATAAAATAGGTTTTTTAATTGGTATAAATAGGTTTTTTAAATAGATTTTTCTAGAGGAAAAAGTTTAAGTGATTGTAACATAGTACTTACATTACATATAACTCAGTAATAACAAGTAGTGACAACATTTTGAAGAATTGGGGCATAATTCTTTTTCACACTTTTTTATTTATATCTATCCTTTTGCACGAACTTAAACTTCAAACCCAAAACAACATGTATTTAGAAGCATCACCATGAGACACAAAAGCAATTAATAAAATTGAGTATGCCATGATGTGAGAGGAATAGTGGCAAAGGAAGGAAAATGGAAGATTTTTATAGCAAAGTACTTCTAGAAAAGCAGGAGTTAGTGCCATAACCTCCTTTCATTAAGAAGGAATAAACTAGCCTTTTTAGTTCAAATTAAGATTCTTGTTTCTTTGCTTTTTTCACATATTGTAATATGTAACACTGAAATGAATTAACAAACTCCTGTAATAGGTTATTGATTTTTAAAATATTTTACCAGCTGCCTTGCATCCAACTAGTAATGTGGAGACTGAGCATTTTTGTAACTTTTAAAAGCACTCTGAACACCATCTAAAAAGATAAACAAAATCTTAAAATTGTCAAGAAGCTTATTTTGTGCAATCTTAGTAAAGTCAGCCACAAAGTTCTTCTAATGCATGCAACTCAGCAGAGTTATCTGTAGGAAGATGTTTACTCAGCAGGTAGAAAATTACTAGACCTAATGGGCAGAAGGCAAGCTTTGCAAAAGTGGCATTTTAAATGTGAATCTGGAAATAATTTTACATGTTTTTAGGCTGAGCACCTGAAGCACACCTGTACTTGGAAAAATCACAGTAGAAATTAATTTGGAAACAATTCTTAGGTTCAGCCAGAAAACCGTAGTCTGAAAGAAACCTCTTACTCAGAGTAGAGATAATTCCAGTATTAGAGAAGGTTGTTCATGGCCTTGTTCAGCTTAGTCTTGAAAATCTGTAAGGATGGAGATTCCAGTGTCTCCTTGGGAAACCTGTTGCATTCTTTAACAAAACCCACTGTGAAAGTCTTTCTTCCCTTGCTTGTGACTTTTGGCTCCTGCTTGCCCTATTGCTTTGCACCCCTGACACAAGTCTGCATCTGCCTTCACTATAATTGCTCACCAGATCGTGGAAGGCTGCAATGACATTACCTCTCCAGCTCCCCCTGCATCTCCTTGCTAGTTACCTTATGGCTTCATTTTTGTTAAATGCATCCAGAAAAGAACACAACCTCTGTCACCACAAGGGCACACTGATGACACATGGCATGACAGGCACTGGAGATGATAATTTAGCACTCAGAAAGGATTACGGGATTCCAGCAGACTTGCATTTTAAGAACTGACCTGAATTAATAACAATGGCATAAATTTATCATATTTCAGGATTTAGCTGGGAAATAACAGAATAAAATATTTTCCTGTAACTATTCCACAGAATTTCATGTGATAGCAAGGAATACCTCTATTATTTCTTTTGGAATTTAAAGTTAAGGATGTGAAGGGTACTCCTCACATCATCAGGTCAAATCCTCTTTTATAATCCCAGAAATACACTTATGAGAGTTTCTTGTAAAATCTAGCTCATAGGCATATGTTTCTGGTGCTTGTGCTAATGGTTCCACTACATCTATGGTTAGAAAAACGGTTCCAATTCTCAGACTAGATATATTCAGTTCAAGTTTATAACCATTTATTATTGTGCCAGTGTTGCCTTTTAACTGTAATATCTTTATCCTCCCCAGTAATAACAGTGCTGATGTATTTATAGATATATCCCTCCTTAGGCTTTCATTTCCTGGTTTCAAATACTGAAAAATCACAGATTGGAGCAGAGAGTCTTTTCTAAAATGTTGTAGAATTTTATTAACCCATATTATGACAGCATCACTTTAGTGTTGAATAGTTCCCCTAGTGTCTGTCACCACCTGCACTGCTTCCACTTGCCTCAATCATTAAACATCTGAGCTTACCCCTTGTTCTTTTGGAAGACTGAGAGATTTGGTTTTGCTTCACATATATTTTGAGAAACCTGTGACAATCAGGCCACTAACACATTAGTTTTATTTGGCCCTCCTTTCCTCTGTCTCTTAGAAACTTCAAGTTACTCAAGTTTTGGTGTTTTCTTTTCCCCCTTTTTTCTGTTTGTAGTTGTCAGCTGCAAATAAAATAGATCTATGAGATAGATGAACAATAGAACAAAAGTTAGATGACTAAAATTTTAGTAATATTCTCAGGACCACTACTTGTATTGAAAGTAAATTGAGACACAGAAGCAATTTCTTTCCTATAAAGTAGTTGATCCGTATTTAAAGAACAGTTTTTAAAGTTTTAAACACTGTAAACCACTTCTCTTTGTAACAAAAAGGGTGGATATGTGAGAGAGCATCACTCAGCATTAATTTCACAGTATGATGCACAATCTATGGAAAGGTTGCCTAGAGATGTTAAACAGGGGTTACAGAAAGCTAATGATGTGTCTAAAGCATGAATGAATGGAGCTATGAAAGATGAAGAGAATAAGAGACTAAGTTAGGTATTCCTTATTATTGTTGAAATCTAATCTTTCAAACCAGTCTTTTGAAAGCAGATCTGTATGTAAAACTATGAAGAAAAGATTGTTCTCCAGCTATTTTCTGCCCGTTTTTTTTTCTTTTCTGCCCCCTCCCCCCTCCCCGATGTTGAAAGGATGTGTACTTTTTCCATTCTGCATAACATTAAAGGAAAACATATGTACGATCAGGGCAAAGACAATAGCAAGCTTAATGGAAAAATACCATCATTACCATATAATTGAATTTTATTAATACATTTTCAAGTGATTTGTCTACCTCTTAATTTCAATATGCAATCTATTTCTACTGGTATCAGTAATAGGCATATAAAGCAAGTTTCACTTTAAATGGTAGCAAAATTGTGTCTTAATATTAATAGCCATCTGATGAAGTACCAGTATTAAAAGCAAAGAAGTAGATTTTAAAACATGGCTTTTAGTTTTTAAAAATTTAATTTGTATGAGAGTTTTTTGTATTTGTTTTGTATATTTTTTTAATAAAGTTTGGGTTTTCACAATTTTAAAAAGGATTTTATTTGTTTCTGCTAGGCATTCCCAGGTAATTCAAGGACATATGTTAATTAATTTCATTCTACAATGTCTAGTCATGCTTGTTAGCAAGACAAAAAAGGTTTGTGGGTGGTTTATTATATGCAAATCCCATGAGTCCTCTGAAATTCATTTGTAAATGAACATTTTTCATTCTGACAAAGTGCTTAAGGCTAAATTAAATAATATCAAGGAAAAGGGTATCCCTACCTGACAAAGTTGTGCACCCAATTAGAAATATAAATAGGCCCAAATAGTGACCTCTTGGATCCAGATGTAAATCTACATCACGTTTTTCTACATGTATGTTGCGTCTTGTCCATCTTACATTTGCAACAAAACAATATTGGCTGTATATGAAGAACAGAGGCAACAGTTCAAGTAAAAAGGAGACTATAACTGTTTTGACCAACTAAAGGACTGGACATTTAAACACAGATTTACACTTTCAAAGTCCTGCATGGAGTCTTACTAGCAAACTTTCTCATTCTGCCATAAAAAACAGCAGCTGATGGTACATACAGAAGAAAGGCTCCATCCCCTTCAGGAGCACACCTCTCAGGCTGATAACAGGTTGAATGCAAAAGTAACCAGCCTTCATCTTGCACTTTCTGCACCAGACAAGTCATGACATGAACATTCGTAGAGGTAGGACTAGGATTTTGCATTTTCTAGAAGACACTACAGAAATCCACACAAGCTCATAGTTTTCTACCACAAGCTTGTCCCCAAAGCTAGGTATCAAAAAAAAGTATGTTTTAGATTTCAGAAATAACATACGTCTTTCCCCCACCCCCTCATGCTTTCATTTTATATTCCTTCCTGCTATCGAATCACACCTGCTTGTAGCAAGAAAACAGACAGACTGTTCAACAGCTTACCGATATAAACTAAACCCAGTGGATTTTAATGCTTTGTTTGATGCACTGAATATACAACCAACTAAAACCACTGGAGGTACAAGTAGTGACTTTCAATTGAGCTGGCAAGTTTTATAGCTTCCTTTCTTCAGATAGTCTATTCTCCATTGATATCTGACACATAAATAATAGTTCAGCTGACACTGATTCTTGCCATAAAGTAGTGAAAATGGTCTGAACCTAAACCTGTAACTGCTTGAGATCTCTCATTGCATTTTCATTGTATCACCTCAACAATTATATCACAATATTTTTTTTTCTGAATGTTAATATAAACACACCCCTTCTCATCTCAAAATGCATGTTTTAAGACCAAAAATGATACACAGAATCATTAATGTTGCATGTTCAAAACCTCAGAGTGATGGGCATAGTGTTAGAGCACAAAGGGTGAGGGAGGTGAAAAACGTTTTATTTGTGTTCATTATGATGAGTACATTAGTTGTAAGTGTAATTAATACTTGCTTAGTCAGTTCCTACTCTTAAACCAGTTTTATGCTGCTTTATATTACATTATTCATGAAATTTTCATCATTCCTAAGGAATTATAAGCAGCATTTCTCTCCATTTCAAAGTAGAAAGCTGATCCTGAAAAAAGTAAATATATTTAGATAGTAGCAAATATTTATAATAAATTTAATTTTAATAATATTCTTTTACATTGAC
>JAWWMO010000096.1:56291429-56304949 GCA_035047845.1 Dendrocincla fuliginosa | reverse complement strand
AGAAAAATATCACAGAGTTAAATAGATGAAAATGACAGGATTTGTTGCAGAGAAAGCTCCCTTCCACCAGAGCAACTGTTAGTTCAGAAAAATCAGTGCAGCTCCCTGTGGACCCCTTAAAATTTCTTCTTTCCATCTTGGCTGGTACTTGGCAATGCAACTGCTCTGTGCCTTTCTGGGAACTCTCTCAGCCTTTGACTGAACGTCTGAGCAGTGGCTCAGGGGACCTCTTGCTCTCTGCCTGCCCTACCCAGCAGCCAGAGAAAACACTGAGAGCAAATGTGATTTTTTCTCCACTACACATGCAATCCTTTGGCTTTGTCTTACTTTGTCAGAGGATACAGGATATGTATCAAAATAAAACAAATCTTTCCCAGGTTTGTATCCAATCTGTAAATCATATAAGTGCATCCAAAACCAAGCAAGAATTATATTCTTTGGCAGGTTTTCTTTCTTGGTTAAGCCTCTTTTAGCTATGAGGACAAGTGTTTCTTATTTAGCTAATATTGACCTCCTCTATGCAAAGACATGAAATTTATTTATGTCAGTGCCCAAGGACCAAAGCCTAGTTCTCCATTGGAATAAGTGGTTTTAGCTAGTACTGTGGTAGATAAATCATTGTACACTGTAGTGCTTCTAGGCATCATTTTATCTTGCATTTCATGCTACAGCATGAAGAACTTGCACTGATTTTGTTGATTCTGAGTTTGAACAGTACACAGCTTTCACCCTCAGGTCTCTTTTCCTTCTCATTTTACATTCTCTCTCATGTCCAAACTGCAGAACCACTATCTGTCCCTATAAACATCAGATTGGATGAAGCAAATTCCCTTGATTGCCAGACTTAATTACTTTGTCAAAGACAATTCTGGATCTTTCTGAATGTTCTGCCTTAAATCCTGGAATAATGGGTTCTCTTGGTCAGAAACATTTTTTCAGTACTCTCTCAATATCAATAAGAATACATCTGAAATGTTTGTGTTTGTTTGTTTGTTTTTCCCGAAGTTAAAAGGAAATGCTACGCTTGAGTTATACAGTTTTGTTAAAGTTCCCTATTCACATAACTGCTCAATGACCTATAAATGATGGCAGTTTATAAGGGGAGTTTTAGACTGATGGCTGGAATCAAAGCTATCAGATTGTTAGACTATAGGAAAATTGGTTCATGAAAATTTTCTCAGTCTACTGTTATGTAACAGTCTCTCTGTTCCCTAAAGATGAATCAAGTTATAAAGAGCTGCTTTTTTTTTTTTTTGGTTGTTTTTTTTTTTTTTTAAAGAAGTTATGGTCAGTTTTAACTCCCTTAATTTATGACTACCTCTTGGTTAAAGATTTCTGGGCACAAGGTCCAGAATTCATTACAGAAGTTGTAAATGCTGACCTTGATCTACCCTTGCCTCTGGTGGTTCTCATATCTGCCTTCCTGCCCAGAGGCAAGTATACTAATGTTGAAAATTAATTAAAATATTCTTCCACAAAGATTCTGGCTAATTGGCCAGATTTTTCCAAGATCAATAGCAAGCACACTGGGCTGAACTCTGAGTGCTTGACCTATGAATGATAAAAAAATTTCAGCAACCAAAATTGACAGGTTATTAAGATGTGATCCCAGGATATTTTTAGCAATTACTAATTTTTCCTGCCCAAAACTTGAAACCATTAGCTTCATGTCTCTCTCTGTATCCGGTGGCATTATATTATGACCTATGGGATTATCTCATATTTTTTTCAAAGGTGGTTTTATTTGTTTGTCTGGCTTCTATTCATGGACACCTTATGCATAAAATGAACCAAGGCAAGTTGGAGAGGAAATGCATCAATTTAGAATCTCTTCCTGCCCTTTATCTCCTTTTGTTTCACAGTGTAGACTTTCACACAGTTTATTCCTATCTGAAAAACATGGTTCTACAAGCAAAGAAAGACTAATAATTTTGCTTTGTGCCTTTTTTTTTTTTTTTGGCCTTGTTTTTACCCTACAAACGTCAGCTCTGCTGTAGTGTTTCAGTCCACCTTTATGTGAAGAATAACAGCAACATTCTACCCATAAAAGTCAAACCTGGAATTGTATCTTTCTTTGGTGGGAACATCCAGAATAGGGTTGTTCTCAACTATCATAAGATGCCTAAACCTATGCAATTGTTTTAAGCTCCTTTCCTCATCAACAGACAAAAACACTCACGTCCAAGCAGTGAGTCAGCGTCTCTATTTTAGATACATAGTGAGACTCTGGTGCCTAAATTTTTCTTAGTTAAGACAGATTTCTTAGTTCAGCTAGACAAAAATCTATCAAGGCCATCGGGAGTTACATTTTTAATAGGCATGAAGTAGACTACATAAAGTAAGATAAAACAGTATGAAATTCTGTCAGGTTATTAAAGGTATTTTTTTGAGTAACACTGGAATGAATGACTATTTGTTCTGGTAAGAACTGGACACATAAAAGCTTCCAGGGTTGAGATTGTCTGCTGATCTGTACTTCTATACTTGATATTTGATGTACTCTTTAGTATGAAACTTTTAATGTTTCCTACATTTTATTGTAATCACATCATAGGAAATTATAATTCCTATGACAAACAAATGACCCTTTAAAAATACTTTTGTAAATTGAATCTGTGTTTCTCTTTAAAATAGAAGTGTGTTGAATCGTAAAGTAGACACAGCAAATACTTACTGATTCATCTTTAAGGAAAACCTGGATTGTCCTTTAAGGAGAAGTATCTTTCTCATCCTCTGTTCTGCAATATGACAACATATATATAAATGGGAATATAGATGGAAATCCTGAGATGGGGCTGGGGGGAAAGACAAAACCACAAATAACAACCTAGTGTACATACATTGGTTGTATTAAGGGGCCATAAGGCTGCCTTTTCAGCTGCTCCCAAGGGATGCATGCCAGGCAGAAGTGCAGAAGCCGGTGGCAAATGGTTTGGTACTGGAAAGAGCAGAATTCAGCCTGAGATGCAGGAGTTCATGAACTGGCAAGCTTATGAGAAGAGCAGGGAAAAAAAAAATAAACAAACCTGCAAAACAAAATGCAAGCACTCCAAATCCCACCTTTCTGTAGTGACCCAGAGACAACTGTGCAGTTTCAGACAATCAAAGAAGCCATGGAAAGGTACTGGGCTAATATCACGGGAAAAGAAACAGAGAGCAGGCAGAGATTTGTTTCAAAGCTTTTGTTATAAATCTTTTCAGCAGGAAGACACAGCCTCTTCCATTTAAAAAGAGACATGTTTTTCTAGTATATATACACTTGGAAATTCTGACTTCAAGAGATTGAAAACAATTGCTGGTTTCAAAGTCCTCAGCTAAAGGGAAAATTGTAGTCAAATAAATTCGGGACTTATCAAAAAGGGAAAATTGTAGTCAAATAAATTAGGGACTTATCAAAAAGTGGAAAATGTTTTTTTTTAATCCTCAGACACATTCACATTACCTTTATTTGTTTGTAGTAACAAGAAGCCTGGTTCTTGTATAGCCAACTTTATAAATGGTAGCTGAAGATATTAGTTGGACGGATCAGAGCATTTGGGTCTCATGTGGGAAGAAACTCACTGAATATTCCTGAATATTGCCATAGTATGAATAAAACAAGTGTTTGGCCTGTCTCAATTTAAAAGATCCTTCAAAATACCCCATTCAAATAGTTAATGCATATTTTCCAGTCCTGCAATTCTTACCAGAGGAGAGTCTTCATCCTTGTTTTATATTACTTTATAAAGACCTAAGTTTGAGGCAAAGACAGCAAAGTCTCCTTAAATTACAAATTGCTTTGATCTCAGACAACCCTAAAGCTGGTCAGCACATAGCAACTCAAGTTTGCATACATAAAAATTAACTCTCTTTGGGGTATTGAAGGCAGCAGTAATTTTTACTTCAGGTTATTTGCTTTCTGCTTTGGTATGGAGCCTGTTCTGAGCTAGACTTCAGTTTGCCCTAATTGCTCATTTTTGTCTAATTTTATTTTCATTTTCAATATAGTATAAGGTATAAGGTAGAAGAAAAGGTCATCCTTTTTTTTGCAATGTTTTCCAAAGAAATAACAGGCCCACATAATGTGAGCACTTAAAGACACCTTGGAAAAAGTTGCCTGTGCCATAAAAATCCCAGGTAAAGTTTTCAGTTGAAAACTGCTGAAAAAATATCCTGCCACCCCAAATTATATATATAGAAAAACAAACAAATGAGCAATGGCATTTTAGTTTAGTTTAGGGAACAGAATTTGTACAGAAGAATAAAGTCACTGGCTTTCCAACTCTATTTTCAGTGACCAATTATAAAATAAAATTAAAAGAAGATGAAAAAAATAACTAAGAAGGTCACCTATTTTACTTTCACGTTACATCAGCTATACCTAACCAGTCCTGACAGATGTTTCTCTAACTTGTCCTTAAAATCCTCCAGTGACAGAAAGGTTACAGGCTCTAAAAGCAGTTTCATACATACCAATTTATTATGATAGAAAACTAAACAGTTTAATCAGAGATTACATTTAATGCTCTAAAAGAAAATGTATATTGTTTTGATACTGCCTGGATATCATCCAGGCTGGCTTGAAGGAATCACAAGAAGAAAGATGTACAACTGCAGTGCACTCAAGGTCAAGGCCAGGACCCAGTGAAGTACAACCATTTGCTCACAAGGATGATGAATTAATTGCTGAATGCAACGAAGTACAGAATTATAAATTACTGGCAAAGGTACAGCATTAAATCCATGCAGCACCTGGTAAGTACACATGCACGTGTAACCGCACGAAGTACAAGCTACCCTTGTTCTCGTCTACTGAGTGGGAGGAGGCAAAGGGAAGAGACTGAACATAGTTCAGTAATGTGGAAGAGCTGATTATAAACTCTCACCACTGCCTACTTAGCAGTAACGTTTTCATGCATCTATACATGCAGAATGAATAAGATAATGCAACATATTATAGTCTTGATTGTACTAAAAAATTTGAGGAAAATATAGAAGACCTCATTTTTTGGTTTTGTGGGGGTTTTTTTGGTTTTATGTCGTCAGGGTTTCCCCGGGATCATCCCATTGACTGTTACAGGGGAGTCTTACTGACTGAAAGTCAGATGGGCAAAACTTATACATTTTAAAAAGCAGACAAAGGATTAGATTATATCTAAATTTCTCTTAATTAGATAATAGTTGGCTACTGTACAACTGGACCATAAAATTAATACATCACTGATATTTTTCAGTTCCTCCAGGTCTCTTGCAGTATGAGCAGAAAACCGTCTCATCTGCATGTTGACTTGCATTGGAGGTTAGAAGGTCTTTTGAGTCATGTATCATATATTTCTGCATCCGTTGTGAATGATACCAAATTCACCACAGTTTACACCCTCTGGAAAATATTGGCTAGGGGAAAATGTTGGCTCAAGGGCAAATAGAATAGCAATAGCTGGTCCTTCTGATATATTAGGAGTAAATACTGATGTGGACATCAGATATTAACACAGAAATGTCTATTTACACTGACTACGCAACATCAGGGACCATAGTTTGACAAAAGAAGGTTGGAAAATTTTACATGACATTACCTGTAAGACAAGATGGAAGATGCTGGAGAAATCTGGGGGGGGAAACAGGTGATTAAACAAAGGGGAAAATGAAACTAAGGGACAGATGGGAATTTCCTAGGAATAAGACAATAGTTCTAAATCACATCAAGGAAATTTAGGTTGAGAATTACAAAAGAGCACGAAGATTTAGGTACTGTAGCATTAGAAAATGACTTATTGGGAAGACAGAGGCTGGGGAAACATTATCTCCAAATTTTTCAAAAAAACCTGTTAAAATCAACCTCTGTGAGGATTGTTTTAGTAATACCTGATCTTGACTTGGAGGTGTCTAAACCAAGACACCTGCACCTCTGTCTTGTGCTGTTTTCCCAGACCTATGACTCTTAGAAAATGGCAGAGATTGAGCTATGAAAAGGCACTGATTTGCTGAATTAATCAAAAGGCCTTCCAGCTAGTATTCAAAGCTCTCTCCCTTCTCCCAGAGACATGCTTCTAATCCTTTGCTTTCCTTTGTCTTGACTGCATTTTAGTAATTGTTCTGTGGAGATTTTTCACTTTTCCCACCAAGCAACAAGACATACAACTGTGAGCAAATCAAAGCCTTACTCCTGGATTTTTTTTTTTTTTTTTATATTTTATTTAATCAGAGCTTTTAGGGTCAGAAAAAAATGCTGCCCATAGTCTAATTTTTGATGTCTGCATATTCATGGTTTCTTCAGTGGCTAGATACAGGGCAATTTATTTCCTTATTAAGCATGACTGTCACATCTTTCCAGAAGGTGATGAGATTGCTGACCTAACTCATAACAATGCTCACTCACATTGGGGGTAACTGCTTCAAAAAATGAGATGAAGGCAGAAGGAGAGAAAGGATGCTTAAAACTGAAAGAGATAAATGAAAACATATGAGACCATAAATACAAAGCCACATGATGGCAGAATTTTGTCCACACTTTTCTGAGTACTACTGTTCACTAAAAAACTGGAAAGAATGGTAGAATCTAGACAGGTGTGATCTCTTTGAATTGACCCAATTAAAATGTTTCTATCATGTATATTTGTCTTCTTTAGTTCCCATGGAAAGAATTAGCCCTCAGTGAAAACCAGAGATCATTTTTGTTCATCTTTTGGAGACTTTAGCAAAAGGGAGAAGGACATGGTAAATTAAATAAATTAATTATTAAGCTGTGGTGAAATAAGCTGCATTAGAATCTCAGCTTCTCAGTTTAGCTCAAAGATACAGTGTGGCTAAATATCTCCAAATAAAGTTAAATCATTAAACTGACAGATCTTAATACAGATCTTGAATCCCTAGTATTACAAATTCCAGTAGTATTGCTCAAATAAAGGACTTTTTGCTACTCTTTCTAGAATTGAAATCAAAGATACATTATCCTACTGTAAGTTCTTATGAAGATGCACAAGACAATAGAGTGGAAGTATGAGCAGATCTCTTCAGAAACTGATAATATCACCACCGTCAGTGCTTTTGAATTTCACTATCCAATAAGTGAATGTTGGCTTGAAGAAGAAACAAGTTATTTCACACTGTCTTTGACAACCAGTCACCCTCTTTGGCCAGTCAGGAAGCCACAATCTGTGATCTCTACACAGCCCTTGGGCTTGCAACTCACATGCTGAAGACAACTTTGCACTGAGTGCACCATTCATGTTATACTATATAAATACATGCTTAGTACAAATGGTATGGATCACCTGCAAGAATATTTCTGCTTTAGGTATTAAAAATAAAAATGAAAGTTTGACTAGGAAAATAATTTAAAGGAACAATTGTGTTCACATTCAGCACATACTTATGACCCTGACAGATATGTAAAAACTAGAAACAATACTGACTGAATTGCAATGAATTTCAATATGTGGTTCCAACTCACTGAAACTCCATTTAGTATTCCAACAACTTAAAAGACTTCCAGAATCCATAACACCAATGTTGCAATGACCTCTGCTTGAACAAAATACAAAACAAAAAAAACAAAAGAAGGCCTTTCTGCTTACAGTAATGTATCTGGAAGGATGCAAAGTCTTAAACCAAATATTGCCACACAGAGTAGATTTTTAAAGATCCAAAACTTTTACTTTCTCTAGTATAATTGACATAACTCAGAATTTGTCAGTAAAGGCAAACGAATTGTAAGAAGAGAGTTTTCTTCATTGCTTTGAATCTAGAGTTAGTGGGCTCTTCCATTACTGCTCTGTAGCAGACCCATTTGTAGCTTTATAAACTTGCTTGTAGGTTTGTGTCCATGCAGACCCACAGTGGAATTGTAACAACGAAGTCTTAGCCAAGTAATAGAGAATGAAATCAGGAATGAGGCACTACAGGCATGGCAGAGACCTTTGAACAACTGAGAAATCTCTCTGAATGTAGCCTATTACAAAGGCTGCATAGTTGTGTTAAACACACTCAACATAAACTCCTTCTGAAAAACATTATGCATGAGATAGCATACTTTAACTGACAATCTATTTCCTAGTCTAAACATAACCTGGGATGATCTGCTATATGTTCTGTCAAAGTCCAAGTCAGTGGGACTAACATGGTTCATTCAATTCAAATTGTCCACTTGAGTCCTTGTGCCTCTTCTCAAGGAAAAGGCCTTAGCTGAACTCCACTGCAAGGGATTTTTGGGTTTTTTTTTCTAAAATTTTCAGTGGGGAGGTTAACCAAGTGAATGTATTAATCCATCCACAGCTCATGTATATTCCATATGCAGGTAGGCTAGTAAGTCTCTGACCAGATGGAGCAGGCCAGTGTTGAAATACCAAGCACACACTAAATACCCCAAGCACATTGAAACACAACTAACCAACCCCTTGTGAGAATTTCTAGAATTGATCACAGCTTATGGATAGAGGAATTACCTACTTTTGTAAACTTCATAGTTATACCCTGTCTTATTTTAAGCCAGGATTTTCTTTTATTTATAAGATTTGAGTAAGGATGACTTTGTTTGTATATGATATGTTATTAGTTGCTTACTGAAAATATTTCTGGTAATGGGGTGAGGGTCAGGCATAGAGAGTCTCTGCTTGGTGGGCAAAATAGTCCCACTGTAGCTACAAGAGAATAAGTGAGACACAAATGGACAATTATAGTCCTTTGAAATGATCACAGGATCAATGAACTTGCCACTGTTACTCGCTGCTATATCCCAACAGCTACACTGAGCACTCACCAAGAAAAAAGGATTGTACTGCTGGTCATCTCCTGTCTCTGTGGGGGATTTACCCCAAAGTAGAACACCACATCCACCAGGGGACAGGTACTCCCTGCACTGCACTGCAGGGAAGTTAAAGCACACCCATTTTGCATCCTGCTTAGTTTGGACAATCACAAAGTGGGAAGGCATGGTGCATCACAACCTTCTAATATTGAAGGTAATCAGTAATCTGTATGCTTTTCTCAGTCTATGAACATATCTGTGATACCATGTGTTTAAGCAGCATGAATATTTTCTTACATCTGTGCATTTAATTTCAATTA
The DNA here is from genome assembly GCA_035047845.1 of Dendrocincla fuliginosa. Lineage (NCBI taxonomy): Eukaryota > Metazoa > Chordata > Aves > Passeriformes > Dendrocolaptidae > Dendrocincla > Dendrocincla fuliginosa. The sequence goes on along the minus strand of JAWWMO010000096.1, from coordinate 56,295,904 downwards.
ATTAGAAACAGTGCTAATGCTAGCTGGATTATGCATGGATTAAACACATAGTACAACCTCTAGCAGAGAAGGCTGATGTTTTTCAATGCCATGTTTCACAACCTAATAACTGAGCACTCTCTCTGGATTGTGTGTGTGACCAGGACAGATCCATATTTACAAGGTCAAAGCACACAGTAAGATTTAAGAGGAATGATTTAGTTTTAGATATTGGGGAAAAAAGAAAAAAGGCACCATATTTTGACTTTTTTTTTCCCCTAATAAGAAAAATTATCAGTTCAGAACAAAAAATCCCAACCCATACCCAGAAACATTAGTGAAACGTTAATGAATGTATTTGGAAAAACTATAACAAACTAGGGAGTAAGTGCCCAGTGAGCAAAAAAAGTAACGTTTCCCTACCTATGTAACTATTTTAGGAGAATTTTGCTGTTTAATGATCTTAGCCTATTTCTATTTCTAGTTTTGCAAGTACTGCTTTTTGGGAGTCTCACAGCATTTGATACTTTACACTGGTGTGCGCTGTCCCAGATGTGTCGTTCTACATGCTAAAATATATTTGCAGCATTGCAGGGTTTTTTCTGCTGACTCTTAGTACAATATCAAAGGCAGGTGCATGCAGAAGTTGGTTAAAAAATCATTAACTACCTTATAGGTTTTTTATCATTAATTTTCTTGGTTTTTTTTTTTAAAATATACAAATATTTTCCATACTTCATAGGCTGCGGGATTAAAAAATACAAGGGCTCAGTACTGAAGTTTTTTAGTAAAATTCCATGGATTCACTTATTCAAACACATTTTACTATTTTGTTAATATTATGGATGAACCAGATGCTCAGGGAAAGACTATTTTGGTGGCAGATTTAAGGGTTGGATTGTGTTGTGAAAGCTGTCACATGCTCTCTGGAGCTTTTTTACTAATGCCCATCACTGTAGGGATAGGATACATGACTTGTAATTTCTTATAGGAAGACAGAAGTAATTACCAAGCCAGACCCAGTCCTCAATAGCGTTACTATTTTTGCTCTTCTTTCTTGAGCCAGATCATCTGATATATAAAAAAATGTGGGTTTAGCCCAAATCTCTCTAAGCACTCATGCTGAAATTGTTCCTGTTCTGAGCACTTCCTGAATGAGAACATCTAATTATTAAATTATTACTTCTGTGTTCAATTTTAAGCAGAAAAACCTAAGTGTGGCTAAATCAAATACTATAGAAACATTTTCAGAGAAGCTGAAGATCAGCTAGCTGAGCTGTTCGTGTCCTCACCAAAGACAGTTTTAAAAGACTTTTACAAAAGTATTTAGTAATACCAAACCATAAAGAAAAATAATATATTTTTATATAGGTGTTTAGACATGTTTTGCCTACAAATTCCATGGTTATGAAAAAATACCTACACAATAATGAGTAAAAATTGAAAAAGTATTTATTGTTTACATCAACCCTTGTAGTAACTTTCCCTTCTCCTTGTCTGCTCTCCCCCCTGACACATGCCTGGCTCAGGTTCATCCTAATTCTCTTATATGATAAATTCCTAAATCTTCTCAAAGCCATTGGCAGGAAGAAATGCAATGAAAACAACCGAGGGGAGAGGTCATTAGTACTTGTAATAACACTATCACCAAATGACTTCCACCCCTGATGAAGAGCTGTAAACACATTCCCGAGGAGGGGTTTGTCAGGCTGCTTACCTCTACCCACAGCATGTCTGGAGGTAAAGATTAGCTGCACAATGAGACACAAACTGATAGAGCAAACGGGGGAGACAAATCTAGTAAACACAGCAGACCAACAGGGAAAAAGTCACAATCCCATTAGCCTGTTCCTGTGCTGATTTATGTAGCGAGCAAGGTTTGCGTGCATACATCTGTCACACCTTCACGTAAAATCCCTCCTGATGAACTCAGTAGTTGCCAGGTTCTGTTGCATTTTCTTTGAGACTTGTGTATGCTTGGAGACAGCAGGTCCTGGGCACTGGCACACAGCATCCCCAGTTTGCAGACCCCAGTTGGAGGCTGCCTTGCTCAGCACTACAGACTGCCTGTGCTCTGCAGCAACAGTACACTGAAAACAACATAGGAAACACAGATTCTACTGCAAAGAGCAATTTGCCCTGTTCTGGGCTATTCAAAGAAGGGGTATGTGCAAATATTAATACTTACCTTGCCTGAATAAGTAGAGAGGTAAATTACACTCAAAGAAGTGAAAAGAAGATGCAGCTCAATTAAAGAAAAATAACAAAATATCAAGATCAAAAGATGAGTCTTTGGAAATAGAGAACTTGGAAAGACTTAAAATATTTAGACACATATATCAAATAAAATAGAAATAAAATACTGTATAATTAAAAGTATAAAACTGCATTTTTTCAATGCCTATTAGTTTTGGAATCTTTTAACTGGATTCAATGCTAGTTAAACAGACGTAGATAAAATATTATTTGTATCACTAAAAACCATTAAATCATTAAAACTAAGTTATATTTTTAGATTGTACTAGGACAAGGGCTTTTGGTTTGTTATGTATATTCCTAAACAGAAGTAGACATTTCAACAGGTAAAGCACTTCTGCAGAATAAATAGAACTTTTCTATTCTGTTGACTGCTTTGTACCTGATTTTATTCTAGTTTAGTTGACAGACAAGGAGTTTGACCATGAACAAGAGAAAAACTATTTTGCACATTGAAAAAAGTGTATCTTATGCATGTCATTTCTGTCAGAGTGATAGACTGCAATGTCCTACATACTTTACATATAAAGAACATACACCAAAACAAAAAAAAAAAAAATTCAGAGACTGTAAAACACATAATTCATGTTCAGTAAAGAGCAGTCCTGAGAAAAAAAATGCTATTAATGGCAAAGACTCAAAGAAGCTTGAGTGGAAGCACAGTTTCCCTATCTCCTTGTCTTTTCTCACACGTGTTAGAAAAAGAATAAGTTAACTACATATAACACTGCTCAATATCTTCATTATAATTCTTCATTAATTCTGGATAGAAAGAAATCATAAGATCATTTTCAGACATTTTACTCTTATGCTGAAATTATATTTTAACTTCACTCAGGCCCTACCTAAGGTTCAATTTTATCTTGAGCCCCTTGCAGGCTATGACAGGGGTATAATTTTTACTGACATATTCACTTAATCATTAAAATTTTGGTGAATACACTAGAAATAAAATTTTTGAAAGTGGTGTTTTCTTGACTTGGAATTTTTCTGAAAACTACTAGTCCTTTGGAGGGTTTTAGGGCAGCATATGAACCATCACCTGTTCAGCAATGGAATTGAAAAGTTAGATGTCTTACTTTTCATTCCCACTTTTCACCTGACTCTAATGAACAGTAACTTGATCTTATAAATGTTGAATGTACTGTCAAGAGTTTGATGCTATAAAACATTGTGAAAATGTATTCACAATGTGATGACTGAACTGCAACCTGGTGTTATAAATGTAGATGAAGATCCTGTTGAGAGTTTGCTGAGGAAATCTATGTGTTCACACTGTGATGGTACTCTGGGAATACGGTAGACAACAGCCATTGCTCTTCCCAAGTCACTCATTTCATCATAGCTTATCAGGTTAGTCAAGCATGAGATCCCTTTGTGATTTCTTGCTAGTAAACTGATAATTTATTCTCCTTCATGTGTCTGGCAGTTGTTTTCAGCATTAACTGAAAGGCTCCATCACCCTCTCTAGGTATCAAATGAGACTGAGAGGCCTGAAGTTCCCTAGATCTTCCTTCTCACTGTTTTGAAGGTAGGAATGACATTTGCATGTCCTTTTGCCATTCCAGTTAATCTTGTTGTCATTAATTGTGAACAGTTTCATGACATGACTAGAATGTTGTTGTAAAAGAAAATAAGGATGATGACACTTTGTAATATTCATAAGAAAGGTCTCTCAATTAGAAGTATTTGGAAGCCAACCTGCTTCAGGTAGACAACTCTCAATTCAAAATTATGTAAACAAAATAAGATAACATCTGAGGAAAGGAAATACATAAGTCTTTGACTTCTCATGAGGACATTACTTGCTCAGTAAACTTAAAAAATGTGTTAAGATCTACAGTGGTCCTTTCAATTTCATGTGGATTTAGAACAGACACCAAAGGTCAGAAAGTTAAAGCCATGTGAGATGGCCTTGATCACATCAGCTCTACTGGGAGTAAATCATTAAAAATTCTGGAAAGCAAAACTAGGAAAGATCAAGGAAATCCAAAATTTATCATGAAAAAAAAAGAAAAAGAAAAAAAAAAGAGAAAAAAGTTCACTTTGCCAGCTACTTTTTTTTACTAGTAAATACTTGCCATCTAAATTTGTTATAGGTTTGGGGTTTTTTTCCTGTGATATAATGATGGAAGATTATGTAAGTAATATGAGAAAAAGACATTTCAAGAAAATCTTCTGAAGTTTTATACATCATCATAAAAAAAGAGTACATGTCAATTTTATGTGGGTGTGTACTG
>JAWWMO010000096.1:56277718-56291329 GCA_035047845.1 Dendrocincla fuliginosa | reverse complement strand
TTTTCACAAAACATCAGGAAGAACTGGAAAAAATGAGTCATAAATACTATCAGCAGGAACAGGTCGTTTTATTCAAATGACTTGTGTGTATATATCACAATATGTTCTTTCCCCTACTGAACAAATTGCTTTATCAAGATGGTGGAAAAATCTTGAAGAAAAACAGCTTCAGTTATGCGAGAGTAGAAAGTTGATATATGTTTATGCAGGAAGGATATGATAAAAATTGAAGCTACAGAAAACAGATGGGAATCAAAATATGTTTTTAAGAATCAACACCATAAAACACTGTATAAGTGCAAGTTTTCCCCAAAACTTAGAAAGTGCTTCTGAAAGATAAAGAGTTACTGCTCACACACATAAGGGAGCAAGAAACACAGAGCCTTTCAGATCACTATTGCAACTTCAATAGAAGTTGTCCTTAAAGAATTTAGGGTTTTGTTACCAACACGCTGCCCAGGGTTACTGTCCCCAAAAACCTTGAGTAGTGGAATCCGATGAACTGAGCAATGCAAACTTGTGAAATGGCTAGTCCCACAGTGCAAATGACCACCACTGGCTAACACATGGGATGTCTGCCCTGAATCTGTGCACACTGTCAATATACCTAACGCTTGTCCACAGCACTCTGGGTCCCAGCCAGCCCAGGGTGCCAGGGCAGGGTGGATGTTGCTGCCTCTGAGTACTGCCATGCTCATGTTAAGGTCATTCCTTCAGAAGTTGTAGGTGCTGGGCTGTTTTATGGAGAGTGCAGTCATGCCCTCACACTCAAAGCTGCCTCAAACAAGCAAGGCCCAAGCTAATATTCCCAACTGAACTGTCCTTTACGTTGGGGCACATTGTCAGTGAAGTGCATCTCACTGCCTGGGAAGTGGTGCTTCAGACTGATGAAGGCAATGCACAGCACAACTTTGATGCTCACCTGAAACAAATATCCAAATCTGATTCAGCAAGAAATACTGCAGCATAAAATGTCTTACAGGAAGCACTGCTCTGTAGGTGTGCTTTCAATGTAACAGCAACACTGCCTACTATAATCATTTCAACAAGATAGCTTATGCCTTTCAATGGCTTATTTGCCAGAAGATTGAAACACATGCTCTAAATAGGTTGTACTATGGTGAAAAGAAACCACCATACCAGGCAAGGACAGAAATTAAAGGTATCCTCTTTATGTGCCCCTGCAGTTTTCCTTACTTTAACAATTAGCTAAATGAGAGCAATTCAAAGAAACACTTTCACCCAGCAGCACTCAGCAAAACAGCAACTAAAGAGAAACAAGCTATTTTTCTTGTACATGAATTTTAAATATACACATTTTAAAGAAGATATTGGCCTTTATAGTTTCAGGGATCTCAAATATAAATACTGCGATAACACACAGCAATCAAAGTTTAAAACTGGATATTTAGAGGCATTAAAACCTATGGAAAGCCTGTTCATGAAGAACACACAAAACATGCCAAAAAAAAAAAAAGCGGGGTGCTGAAAAGAATCCAGCAAATCAAAAATGATCAAGGAAATTATCAAGGATGAGTAGTAAATACTAGGGGAAAAGAAAAAGAAAAGAAAACAAAAACAATCCGACAAAACTAACAAACAGTGAGTATATAGCTTATTCATCCTTGAAGTCTGTAAATTCTCCTGAATAAAAAGGGACCAGCAATGGTTGGCTCAGCTATGTGATAACAAAACATAAGTTGCAGGTCTTGACAAAGCATATTATCTTACATAGCCAAGGAAGGTAACCTCTTTGAATGCCTGATGAAATAATAATTTACTATTGATGCATTTAATTGGAGTTCCTGAGTCAGGAAAATACATTTTTTCTCAAAACTGTCATTTTGAATCTAGTATTTTCAGCATCGCACCACTAAAATGCATTTTTGCCACAAAAATAGGAAACACAAAATGGAAAACTGAAAAAAGTCAATATTGAGGAGCCTGCCATCCACTAAGAGATCCTGCAGCACACATAAATGGCAATAGTTGATCAGTGATGATAACAAAAAATAGTACAGGGATAAAATGTAATCCACTGGCAATGATTTATGCAGAAGAAAAATACTGTGTTAAAATTATTTTTTATTTCTGAGCTGTGACTGGAGAAGATGCAGTTCAGTGTCCCACGGGATTATACATGTGGAGCTCCTACATACAGAAATTGATGATATTCCCAGAAGCCCTGCTATTAAACCGGTAGCCCATCAGCTATTAAATAGGTGCCTACTATCTGTAGACTCTTCTCCTTCACCTTATACTTCTACCATGAAGGAATGAATTCCTGGTGATGGGAAAGCCCATCCTAATATGAAGTGTGACCAAGCAGCTGCTGTCTATATCTAATTCAACCTAAAGCTCTGGGATGTCTGCAATGTGGTTGCACACCTGGGATGTGGGAAGGTGATTGCTTTGTACTGAAATTTTAATCCAGGCTGTGCTTAATTCCATCTTCTCAGAAAATGTCTAGTGCATTAGGCTGTGAGAAAAACGCACTAGAGCACTTTCACCTGGAAGCATTAGAAAAATTTCCCTATGCAATACCCTGGCAACAGAGGAACTCAGGACATGTCTGTCACATTGCTTCCCAGTTAGAGTGGGTATTTGACCTTCAGTCCTTAAAATCCCAAGTGATTATTTATTCACTTATCTGGCAAAAATCCCTAGGTCTTGCCAGAAACGAAGGCCTGGTTTTGTTTAGACATTGGATGAGGGTTCTCAGCTCTGAATTCTGGATGGAGGAAAATGCTTCTCTTTGGCCTAGAAAGAAGTATGTGGCTCAGCATCACTTCCTCCAAGGACAGCTTTGGCTCTTGCGCACTCTTTTCTCCTTGAAATTTTGTTTCTGGGTCAGGCTTCCCCCTGCTTAGTCACAAGCCTTTTTGTAATCACCTAACTCATCACGCGTTGTACCAGGAAGCCCCATCAAGGTGAATATTGTGAAGGACAGCCTAAAAATGTGATAGTCTGCAGTGTGTCTAGAGTGCTTGCTTCTTTCTCAACTAATGAGCAGCATTTTTCAAGAGGCACTGCCAAAATATGTCATCTAAAGTGATTTACACTCCTCATGAAACCAATGCCAATGAATATCACACTTTCTCAGCCTATCCAAGGCATGGTTTCCAACTGTATATAAGGTTAACAGATATTAAAAAAAAATTGCATAAAATATTTCTAATAGGAACAGAGAGTTTGCATCTGACTGCTTCACCTCCTGTAAATAACCTTGCATTACCTAGACTTTTATTTATTTGGGGTTTTAAATTTAAATTCTAAACTTCAGTAGGAAGATAATTCCAAATCAACCAGAAACTCTTAAGAAGCCAACCATTTGGAGCTCAAGAAGAGACTACAAAGTTGTAGCTTGTGTAATAATCACTTATGACAGAAATCAAACATTTGTGTCAAAACCTGTAATTCTGACTCACACAAAGAATGTTAATGGCTGAGTAAGGAACAAAAGCAATAGAAGCTTCAACAATTCCTCCCACAAAATTAATTGGCAACCTTCAATGAATATTTGAAATTAATATAGAAAACTTTTACTTGTACCTGTAGTTTCACATCTGTACATCACAAAGCTGTCCAATCTGTCTTCCTTGTTCAAGTAAGTGGGAGTGAAATGGGGAGGGAGCAGGGGGAGCAAACAAAAATCCTTGATGCTGGGAATCAGCCTTTTTATTTTCACTGTGACACTCAGAACTTTAAGTGTTATTACTGCCCCAAAGTGAAACTCCAAAAAACAATTTCAGATTTCTCAAAAGCAGTTTTTCCCCAACCTCTTCCTTGTCTGGCTGAAATAGTTTCAAAGGGATGAGACTAACACAATCTGTATATGTGCCTACATAGAAATGACTATATATTACCACATATGCACAAAGACTTCACAATTTATTTACAGTTGGATAGCACTGAAATTAGAGGCTAGTTGCCCAAGCATTCTTGTCATCAGAATGACAGCTGGGGTAAAGGAATTGCTGATGCTGTTTAATTGTTTACAAGAGGCATTTAATAAAAAGAAATGAAGATCCTGTGCTCTTGGCAGTGTATGAAGGTATTACAAGATTCTCTGGGATTTACATTTACCAATATTTTGTTAATTGTTGTTCTACTTCTGACTTAGCTGGTTGCATCTAATTTCGCGGTTGAATTCCTCATATAATTTCTGAGCTTTATTAGTAGTGATCTGGTTATTAAGAGACATATGGTGAATTAAAAAACCCAATAGCTTGTTAAAAGGGGACCGGATGCGCATTCTATTGAAGTCAGTGGAAATTTCCCTTTAACTATGGACCAAGCCCAAGGGAAGCAGCATCTGAGCCACCAGGAATGCTTGTACCTTACTACCTTCCCACTGCCTCCCTCCAGCACTGTCCTGAAAGCAGTCCCATGTCTGCTATCTGCTACAGTTTTGCAATCACAGTATTAGAGAAGGCCATTTTATTTCATTGGTTTATTTATGATTTCACAATTTTAAAGCAACTACATTTTATTTTGCAATATTCATTAGCAATTAATTTTTGCGCAGAAAACTTCTCATGGGATACCACAAGTCTATCTACTACCAACACTTTGAATAATTGCTTGACCTTGAATCAACTTTTCCCCATTAAATCAATATGTATATTCTTTTTCTCATAAAACACATCAATGTTGAAAACCAGTGATATCAGCAGCCATTGTTTCCACAGTGAAAAATAAATCTCTATTACAAAAAAATAGAGGCACATGTAATATATTATACAACTAGTATGTGTCGAAATCACAAAAGTCTCACTTAAGATCCCGGTGTAGACATATATCCTTCATTGTTCCAACTTAAATACATAAATTCACATAGTAGAATAAGATCAGCCTTCTTTATAGCAAGAGTTAGATTTTAAGAGTGCTTCTGGTTAGATTTTCAAAAAAATTACTTCAGCACCCAAGAAAGTTTCTCTTTGCTGTTTTAAAAATCTTTTTTGACTACATTTTTTTTCAGTAATTCAAAAGTCAACATGCTAGCTTTTTAGAAAATACTGCTAAGTATGCAACAGGTTAACAGTACCCAAACTACTTATTTATATGACAGTCATAATCAACTATTAAATTTAAATCAATATTAATTCCATTGTAGCAATGCTATATATGCATTTAGATATGAATTACAGAAACAAAGACACTAAAATGCCTGACCTCAATTACTTTTTATATGCTTTCCTGGGACTCCCTATGTTCCTGAGGCATGCTGATGGCAAAGATCTAGTTTAAGCTAGCAGAGAGTATTTTCACATGAATCTGCATGTAACTAAAATGTTAGAAAGTGGTTCTTTGGTTAAACTCTGCCCAAATGAACAAACAGAAATGGACCAGATGACAGAAAGCAGGACACTCTGGGCTGCATGCCTTTCAGTGCAGGCAGCAATGTGGAAAAAAAGCACACAACATTGTCATGAGTGGACACTAGATGTGAAATGACACTGCCTCAGTGATGCCTTTTAGGACACTCCTACTCTATGGTGAGACATAGTCCCCCATTTTTCAGAAAGGACACTCCTTCAACTTCACTAAAGGTTGAGATTGAATTAGCAGAGAGCTGCAAATTTGGGCCCTGACCCCACTGCAGTGCCTTGTAGCTGTGGCCATGTCCGTGTCACAGCAGTCCCACAGCATGAGCTTGCACTGCTGTGTGTGTGACAGAGGCCAAATGCAGACTTGGTCTGTAAACAGACTAGTTTGCATTTATGAACACAGCACACAGCTTTACTGATGCCTTTACTGCAAATTTCCATCAGCTGCACTTCTGGGAAAGGTGTTCTTTTCAAACCTGCCCTCAGGGACAACTTCCACTTGAGAGCTGAATGTTGCCAGCAAAATGAGGACTATGGCACTGCCTGAGGCAGGGAAGCAGACTTGAGAGAAACAGTCTGGTCTTGACACAGAGAATTTCCTAAAATGTAGGTATTTCTGAGGGGAAAAAATTATGCATTAACTATTTTTGACCTAAAAATTTCTGTAAATTAATTTTAAAATTCATGCAAATTTTAAAATTAATGTAAAATGTAAACCACTTTAGAAGCTCTCTGCCAAGCCATAGTCACTGTGTGCCTCCAAATGATAGCAGGGGAAGCATATAATGGCCTCCAGAAGCAACACTGGTGTAACACCAAGTGAGCTGAGAAGGAATTAGATAGTTGGCTTCAAGCGCAGTCTGCAGTGGGCCCACAGTCCACAGAGAAACAGCCCAGAACTCTCTCACCAGCACACACAGAAGGGAGGGAGCAAGTAACACAGAAGAATGGAAACTTGCAATGGCCAGGACCTGCAGGGGGAAGGATCTTTCCACAAAGCATGAGGTGCCCTTGCTGAACCACTTCACTTCTCTGCAGACTGAAGACCCATCTCATCAGGAGAGATGCTGGAGCTGAGTAAGGCAGCCTGGTCTGCTCACTATGTAACCACCAGTAGGGCAGCCCATGTAGCACCCAGCACAATTTAGAAAGGCTGAGAGACAGTAGTAGTAGGTGACTCTCTGCTGGAGTTATGGAGGCACCCATGTGCTGACCTGATGTATACTTTGGAGAGTTGTGCTGTTTATTGGGGTTCATTTCAGGGATGTCACCCTGCAGTTTTTTCACACGGGTGCCATGATACAGCTAGGAGCAGTCTGAGGAGTATCAAGAATGATTACAGAGCACTGGGAGCAGCAGTAAGGGGCTCTGGAGCACAGGTACTTTTTTGATCAGTCTTTCTGGTCAAAAGGAAGGCATTTGAAACAGTTTGGACTCCCTTAGCCCATCAGTGTTAAAGACAGAGGAAAAGAAAGCATCAAACATATCTGCTTTATCTACGTCCCTAAGATCATCTAGTTCCACCTGCCTTGTCATGGGCAGGGATACCTCACACTTAACCAATCTAGTCTTGAACACTTCCAGGACTGGGCATTCACCACTTCTCTGGGCAATCTGTGCCAGTTCTTCACCACCCTCATGGTAAATAATTTGTTACTAATATATAATATAAATCTACCTTTTTTTAGTTTAAAGCCATTCCCCCTTTTCCTACCTGCCCTTGTAAAAAAAAAAAAAAAACAACAAACAAAAAACCCCTCTTCAGCTTTCTTGTGGGCCCCCGTTAGGTACTGGAAGGCTGCAATGAGGTGTCCCTGAAGCCTTCTCTTCTCCAGGCTGAACAACCCAAGCTCTCTCACCCTGTCTTCATAGTAGAGGTCCTCCAGCCCTTTGATCACCTTTTGTGACCTCCTTCTTATTTTGGGAGCCTCAGAATTGAATGCAGTATTTAGAATGGAAACCTAAACGTGAAGCTGAGAGAAAGTGTTTGGAGAAAGGTAGGTGGAACTAGATGATCTTAGGGACATAGCAGAGAAGTTTGATTTTTGTATGTGTCTGTCTTTAATACTGATGATGCACTAAGGAGGTCCAAGTGCCCTGAGCTAAAGGACCATGGCTATGAGGACTTCCAGTCAACCCGGAACTTTTACAGGATCTTTTACTCCAGCTGGATCCTTATAAATATAGGGGGCCTGATGGGATACATCTGGGAATACTCAGAGAGCTGTCTGATGTCATCATGAGGCCTCTCAATGATTTTTGACTTCCAACAGGGCAAAGCTGCTGACTCCCTCAAAGGCAGAGACACCTTGCAGAGAGAACTGGACAAACTAGAGAGCTGGGTAATGATCAACCTTACAAAGATTAATGAGGGAAAGTGCTGGATTCTGCATCTGATTTGGGGCAACCCTGCATGTGCGTACAGACTGGGGAATGATATGCTAGAAAGCGGTGCCATGGAAAGGGATCTAGGAGTACTGGTGGACGGCAAGTTGAATATGAATCAGCAGTGCCCTGGCAGTCAGGAGAGCCAACCCTGTCCTTCGGGGCATCAGGCAAAGCATCGCCAGCTGGGAGAGGGAGGGGATTGTCCCGCTCTGCTCTGCACTGGGGTGGCCTCAGTTTGAATATTGTGTGCAGTTCTGGGCACCACAACATAAGAAGGATATAAAGCTATTAGAGAGCATCCACATGAGGGCATCAAAGATGGAGAAGGGCCTAGAGAGAAAGCCATACAAGGAGCAGCTGAGGTCACTTGGCTTGTTCAGCTTTCAGAAAAGGAGACTGAGGGGAGAACTCATCACAGTCTATAACTTTCTCATGTGGGATAGTGGAGGAGCAGGCACTCTTCACTTCTCTGTGGTGAGCAGTGACAGGGCCCAAGGGAATAATGTGAAGCTGAGTTAGGGGAAATTTAGGTTAGTATTAGGAAAAGGCTCTTTGTCCCCAGAGGGTGATTGGGCACTGGAACAGGCTACCCGGGAAAGTGGTCACAGCACATTGCCTGATGGACAATGCTCTCAGGTTCTTGTGGTGTTTTTCTTGGGACTGTCCTGTCCATGACTTCCATGATGCTTGTGCATTCCTTCCAACTCCAGATATTCTATAATTTTATGATCTTTGAGGTCCCTTCCAACCCCAACTATTATATGATTCTGTGATTCCGTGATATGGGTTTGGCTCCCTGAGGTGCTGGTCTGTCTTTCAAGGAATGGTGGGGCACTCTGCAGGCTCCCAGCTTGTCATTATAGTCCTTATTTACAGTAAACTTATTTACTATATGATGCTTTTAATACATCAAGACAAATTTATTACACTTTACAGAATGGCTTCCTAAAGGTTTGAACAGTGCAGCAGCCTGTGTGCCACTATTAAGGTAGTTACTCACAATGTGACCAGCTGTTTTTCAAATGGCCACAGCCTACTCTGTCTCTGCAGGAACAACATCTCTTAGGCCTGCCTCCACCTTGTCATCTGCTGAAATTGAAGGCTGCTCGCACAGCACTCCCCTTCAGCTCCCCAGAAATGGATGAGCAGAAAACCATTTTTAAGTCTCAGGAGATCACAGGGAGAATGTAAGCACACAGAGATCTAATCCAGAGTTAAAAAGGCTTCATAGCTTGTAACTAAAAAGTGATGCTCTGAGTCAGAAAATGGCTGCTACCTGCATATTTTTAAATTAAAAGTTGATGGAAAATTTCAATTTACTGTAAGTGAGGTATGGGCACAGATAGATTTTCTTCCATGGTTCCCAGAGCAGCATCTGAAAAGAAGATAGATTTAGTATGTCTGCTCATGATGAAGTAGTCATTAAAGTATTAGCCCAAGTGAGCATAAAGTGATGTCATCTCAATCCCACAGGCAGGAGAGAAAACCTGAAGTACCTTTTTGACACCAAGAGCACAGACTCACAGAACAGCTGAGGGAAGACAGTACCTCTGGAGACCATCTATTTCATCCCCCTTGTCTAGAGCAGGGTCACCTGTGGCAGATTGCTCAGTGCCATGTTCTGTAACATTTTGAATATCCCCTTTGAATATCCCCAAGAATGCAAAGACCATACCCTCTTTGGGCAGTCTGATCCAGTTCTTGATCACTGTCACAGAAAAAAAAAAAAGAAAAGTCCTTCATAAGTTAAAGTGGAAATGTGATTTACACATATTTCTTCTTGTCCCATTGCTGAGCACCACTGAGAAGGGTATGGGTTCATCTTTATTTCCTCCCATTATCAGGCATTTACCTTTTCCCTGAACTTTCCCTTCTCCACAACTAACCATCTCAGCTCTCTCAGTCTCACCTTAGTGGCTCTTTGTTAAACTATGTCTAGTATGTCCATATTTTTATTGCACTGGGAAAGTAGCACTGGGCCCAGCACTCCAGTTGGGTCTTACCAATGTTGAATAGATGGATAGGATCACCTTGCTCAACCAGCTGCCAACAGTCCTAATACAGCCCAGGATATTATGGCTTTCTTTGCCACAAAAGCCTAATCCTGGCTAATGACCATCTCATCCAGGACCCCTGGATCCTTCTCTGTAAATCTGCTTTCTAACCCAGCCTTTACTTAAGCCAGAGGTTATTCCTCCCAATGTGTAGGATTTTGCATTTGTTCTTGTTTAACTCCAGGGGTTTCCTATTGATCCACTATCTCCAGTCTGCTAAGACCCCTTCGAATAGTGGCAAGAACAACTGGTGTATCAGCTCTTCCTTTCAACTTTGTATCATCTGATAACTTGCTGTGGGTGCACTCTGCCTCATCACCCAGGTCATTAATGAAAATGTTAAATGGGATTGGTCCCAATATTGGAGGGAGGTGGTATCTTATATTTCAGGAGGGACAAAGTACTAAACCAATAAAGCAAAGTGGCAGAAATCTAGTCTCTGATCAGGTCTTCTACTATATAAATTGTCTTTATACACATTCATTAATGGTTCGTGCAGCCGAAGTTTTTCAACAGAAGTTTTGATTTCTATAGTCTGATGTTCTGTGCCTTTGACTTACTCTTACAACTTTTGTACTTTTAGATTGTATTCTAAACATGTACTGGTAGTCTAGAATTACTCAGCTTCTAAGACCAAATAACAGGAGTACTCAGCCTAGTATGACCATATGTAACATGCTCAAGGATTAAAGACTGAAAAGCAAAAACAGACCACCTAACCTTTTCCCCACCCAACACCTTAGTCCTCCAAAGGTAACAAACAAGTAATTTGCTATGACATTAACAGATCTGTAGGTTGAAACAGACAGCTGTTGCTGCTGAGGCTCAGAACAGTTTGCAAAGATTGCAAAGGCAACTGAGCCCTTCTGCAACAAGAACCAACATGAGGGATGATCAGGAAAATTGCCTGAAAACCAAATTGCTCTGAACCAAAAAAATATTAATACTGGCACAGTCTAAACCAATGACAGCAGACATAAAATTTGTTGGATCCTAAGAAGATGCTGTAACTAAACTAGTCTGAAACTTCTGAGGGAAAGAACCTCTTTGTCCTTAACATCTTACTTCATTGTCTTCAGAAACAAAGTAGCTCCTGGGGAAACCAAGAGGATAAGGCTCTAGACAAATAGGTAATTAGTGGCTATGTGTATTTATATATATATATATATATGCACATGTATGTGTGTATAAGTCCAAATACATAATATTGGTCTTTTCCCAAAGCTTATAATATGCAGGTCATGTAAGTCCTTGTTATTTCTGTATTGTAAAGAAACACATCTCACTTTTTTTTAGACTCAGTTTAGAATCCTCTGAGTTAGTGCGGAATTAACACTGTCAGCTCAGTAAACACTTGATGAAACCCATATAATACAACAGAGCACAGCATTTGGAGGCCTGGCCTCCCTTGCATGAATAACTGAGAAAAGAGGTATCAATAACTATTTAATACTGCCTTGCAAGTTATTGATTTTTTCTTTAAAAATTCATGGAAGGAATTTGAAAATAATAAGTAATGGTCTACAAACATTCATTGTTTCATAATGTCTACATATACGTGTACAACAACTCTGAAAACTAGGTTCTATTAAAATCCCCAGTGATAATAAAGATAATTTACCTCATTGAAAAGTAAATACAAACCAAATTAATGTATTGAGTATCTTTAAAAAACATTTTTACTTTTCACAGCTGTTGCTTCCTTACACAGTTAAAGTGATTTCAAATTTAAATGTGATACTTACATCCTTATCAGCTGCAAATTTGTTAGAGTAAGCAATTAAGGAGTTTGTGTCATTCATCAATAATGTTGACTTTTCTGTAGCAATTAACATTTAATTAAATTAGTGCAAAAGTAGCAATTGGTTGAATATTGAACCCAAGACAGTATAAAAATACAATCAGCCTTTTGTAACCCATAAATAGCGTGTAATGAATCAAATTGTACTAGCACTCTTGTGTACTGCAAAATACGCCACTGGCAGTAATTCTCAGGATGTGCCATGTTGGTGAGAGGATGCTGCCCCCAGCGAAGAAGTCAGATAGCAAAGTGAGACAAAATGTCTTTTGGCCCTCCATCCACGCTTACATGGGTTGCAGTGCCACCAGGGAATGAGAGGCATTGGAGTGTCTGTCAGGCTTTCCCTTTTTTTCATTAAAAGAAGAGTGACAGTGCCAAACTCAGGCTTTTAAAAATCATGCATTAGAGTTAAATAATAGTGAAACTCTGCTCCTTTTTTATTTACTTAAAATCCTGAACATATTTTCAGCATATTTTGGCTAGATTTAGTTGGTTTTAGTGAAGCTGACATACTGGCATGTTCATTATTCTAGTTTTGGGGTTGTTATAAAAAGTGTGAAATAGCAGAAGAGTCATAGTAAACAAGTAACATTTGACTGATAACACTGTACCATAGTAAGACAACTATAACAAACACCACGGGGCATTGCTGTTTGTATAAAAAATTTTTAAGAACTTCCATTAACTATGTGCTTCACATTGTCTTAGATTGTTTGAATAAAAAAGGCATCCATTTAGATATAAAAACAAGGCATATTCCGTTGACACTAATTCTCTTGGAAGATTCAAGATAAAAAAGGTTTTGACTGAACATAATTTTTTTTTTATTGGAGGTTTTTTTTTAAGTAATTGCCTAACAATTTTCTGAGCAACTACTCACTCTCTTGTTGAACTAACACTTTTTGCATTACTCTTTGCCAAAATGTCATGCATAGTGTGACCTAAAATGGAAACTGTAAAACCAAGATGTGGAAGCATGGTGATAGTTTTGACATACCAGTTTAAACTTACGAGGGATTTGTTTGTCTGTGCCCTCGGTATATAGCCTAACGCCATGGCAGAGGCACACAACCAACGAGTGACACAACCAAGTGAAGTGTGAAGTGACACAAGCAAGTGAAAGGCAATGAGATGCTTTCACTCATGTGCTTTCCTTTCATGTAGATAGATCCTTAACATGGTTGATAAATTTGCTGGTTAACAAGGAAACTCTGAAAAGGGATCTTGCTCTTCAAGCAGCTGAGTTAATGTCAAAGAAAATACTATCTCCTAGCTCTCTCAAATTCCACATCTTTTGCCTTTTGAGTAGGTTTTGACTGGAGTCCAGTGTCTAAATTTTGAGGGTGCCTGAGGAGGTTTGTTTTATTGTTTCTGTCAGGCCCATGTATTCTGCAAGAACATTAAAAGGTGTTCCTTCCACTCAGCATTACATAACAAAATACAGTTGTAGCCAACTGACATCTGATTCTGAATTTTTCAAACCACCACATATAACCTGTCTAGCTATCTAAATTTCAGTTTGATTAACTGTATACAGACATATCCATGTAGACAATTCTGTTTACATTTAAACAGCATGTTATAAGAGGCCCTGGAAATTATCTGCACATGCAGTGAGTTATTCTTCCTTATAGTGAAGCCTGGTGACTTCAAATTCAAGTGTCTTGCAAAGCCACTACTTTGCTCCTCAAAGGAATTCATTCTTTGTAAAAGACTCCAACTTTATTCTTATTTTGCATCTCTTTATATATCACCACTGCAACAGACAGAACAACATTCAGGACTTATATCCCTTGGACTGTGTTTTGAACAACAGCCTGAGTTCAGAGTAGGTGTGTGATGTGGGTTAGGCAGACTAATAGTACAAGCTGCATGCACTGAGACAGAATGAACTTGGGGCTCTCTTAAAAGCAAAGATGGTTTGACTCCTGACTCTGGCAGTGATTTCTATTTCTGTTACTCCGCTCCCCATCTATAAATTGAGGCTAATTAAATTTTCTTGACTCCTAAATTATTCTGAGAACTGGTGAGAAATTGT
>JAWWMO010000096.1:56247967-56258030 GCA_035047845.1 Dendrocincla fuliginosa | reverse complement strand
AGCGCGGGCTGCGGCAGCGAGGCTAGCGACTCGCCCACGGTGGGGTGCGGCCTGGCGATCAGCGTGGAGATCTCGTGGGGCAGCGAGGGCTGCGAGGCGGAGAGCGGCCGCACCTCCCGCGTCAGGGTGGTGTTGTGGAGGGCCTGGGTGCTCTTGTGGACCTCGTTCTTCTGCGCCGCCCCCGGGGGCTGCTGCGGCTGCTGCTGCTGCTGCTGCATCAGGGAGAGCTGCGAGGCCGTGGGCGAGGCGTACTGGAAAGTTCGGCCGGCCAGCGGGCTCTGCACCGGCGGGCTGCAGACGGCCGTGGTGTAGGAGCAGGGCGAGAGGATGACGGCGGCCTGCTGGGCCGTCTGCGTGCTGGGCGAGGGCGAGTGCAGGTTTCCGTGCGAGAGGCTGCTGGTGCTGTAGACGGGCGGGGACTGGGTCCGGCCGCGGGCCGCGGAGCTGGGGTTGGGCGCGGGCAGCTGCTGCAGGCTCACCGGCGCGATGGTCTGCACCATCTCACGGTCGTGCTTCACGATCTGCTTCAGGATCTCGTTCTCCTGGTTGTTGAAGACGCCGGTGTTGAGGTCCTTCTGGAACTTCTGCAGGAGGATCGAGTTCTTCTTCCCTTCACAGACAGGTGGAAGAGTTAGTGATGCGGAACGCACAGCGGTCGGAGCCCCGCTCTGGGTTCGTGTGTGAGCACCCAGCGCTGAGGGCTCTGTGCAAGCCCCAGCAGCCCTGCCCCCGGGCCCGAGGCTGTCACAGCTCCCCCCGCAGCCCCGCAGCACGGAGGGCTCTCGCACAGCGCGGCCCTCGCACCTGGCCGTGCCCCGCCACTCGCAGGTCACTGCTGCTACCACAGTTACATGTCAGAGTGGCAATTCACTGAACAACTGACAGAAAAACACACTGTGCTCTGCATCTACGGCCTCTTTCTCATTGCAAAATCGAGTTTCCACTGAACTGTTACGTAATTTATAAATACACCTGTCATCTAGTACATTCCTGCTAAGTAATAACATTAGTAACCTGTGACCACCAATGGGCAAGATATCATTCTTTTAAATGTGAACTCATATGAACTCATGGGTAATGTGACAATCTGTTTGCACAATAAAGAGTGCTGTGCACTGCATCCTGATGTCTGCTTGATGGCTCCCAGTGTCTGCAAGATGTAGACACTATTCTGTCTGAGTCATCAAAGGCACAGGAACACTGGTACTCAAATGGTCCTTTTACTATTTTTTTTTTTTTTTTTTTAATAAAACACTGCGCTTCAGATGGGATTGCTACTCCACGAGTGGACTAAACTTAACCTCTAATATTATTCAAGCACATATTACTTAGACTACATTTCCAGTGAGTCTTGAGAGACAAATTTTAAGAGTTTAATGCATTGAGTTCTCATAGTCTATAGAATACTAAAACAGATCTATTAAAATAAGAAACCTGTATACCTGTATTTCAATTCTTTTAGTACATTAAAGAAAAGATGCTTTTTTCCAAATCACATCTTCTGTTTAGAACAGGCAGTTCTTTCTGGTTTAATTTTGAGGAAACTACAAGCAAACTGTAGAGTGATGTGGAGAAATCCTTACACTGCAGTTTTCTTGTGAAGTTTTGATTTTTTTCCATAGCTGTGTTTTAAAACCATTGTCAATAGTTTTAGTATGTCTACTATGTCCTGTTAGGTCCAAAATATTGGGGTGCACAACAGCTTCACACCCCCTGTTTTGATAATCCACCATACCCTCCTGCCTTTCACTGGGATACTGTTGGTCTGCTTTTCTGATAGCAAGCAGATCTGAGCAATACCAGTGTGCAGCCATCAGGGCTAGCAGTGCCCATGTTGTGAGGAAAATGAGAGCCTTACTGCAAAGGATTAATTCACTTCAATGAACGAGGGGTTTGTGAGTGCTGAGAGGCTTCAGCTCTTCTCAGCATTATAGATGTCATCTGTAAGCAACTTATTTAGGAAAATGTCATCTACTGCTCATGAAACAGCATAAATCCTGTCAAGTGCTGAAGGCAGCAAAAGAAATCTACAGGATTAATAAATAATATGATAATTAAAGTATGAAAAATAATCCTCAGAGGAGTATAAGAACTTTCTAAAACTTGATGATTTTTATTTAAAAGTGAGATTGCATAATTTGTTGTCAGCACATGTGTTATTTATAGAGCAGCAAAACATTTACTGCAGTATAACAAACTTTGGAGAGGTCTTCATTTTTAAGACGGCCATTTTATCATGCAACTCAAGGAAAAGAAAATGCAGAAAAATGTTAGGTATTAATCATATGGAAAAAATAAATACCTATCCTGTCAAGTCTATCAATTGCCACCGTTTCAAAGGCCCTTCTCATCATGGGGTACTCTTCCAGGACCTCGTTGAAGTTGTCCACTGAGAGGGAATACAGGCGACAGTATGTGTCTGCTCTTACACTGGCAGTTCGACGGCCCTTGGTCAAAAGGCAAATCTCTGTGTGGAGACAAAAAATCAACACAGACAGAAAACAAAGAAGTTAGTGAACCATGTGAAACTTAAAAGCTAAAAACTGACTCAGTGCTAACAAGTAATAATTCAGTACTCAACAGTAATTTTTCTACTGCTGTTTACACATGGTTGCAAGAGCAATTCTGAAGGTTTTGGATTCCATTTTTGGTACTCTGAAGAAATAACTCATGTCCTTTAAGAGCTCTGTCTATAGGTTTTCTCAGTTTGAACTCTGGTTTTATCAAGCGTTTTTAACACAATGCTTCAAGTTAGAGGAAATGATCCATCAGTTGTCAAACACAGCTTCCTGACTGATTAACCCAAGTGCTGAATTAACCCAAGTGATTTTATTGATTTTCTTTTAAATATACAGCTAACATAGAGGACCAATTATTTTAATCATTTACTAGATTTACTAAACTAATGCAATACATGATATAATGATATTTGAATACAAAAGCTGTTATAAAAAAAAATTCTCCAAGCATNNNNTTCTCCAAGCATGAAAGTGCCTTCTCTTTTCTTGGGGATTATGTCCTAGGTATTTTGGGAGAGCAAATTTACAACTTTAGACTTTTAGTCTCATTAGGCTAATAAATGGAATCCGTATGATTAGTCTAGCAGCTTTTCTCTGCAAGTGGCTACAATAGAAAATCATTATTCTTGGAACAGTAGAAACCAAAGGTGTATGCAGCGTCCCAAGAAACAGCCCCAAACTTGTGACTGCTGATTCTAAAACCCACAGCAACATGGGTTACTGCATAAAGGCCAAAGTCAATGTCTGAGGCTTGTAACAGCAAAACATGGGGGAGAATATTTATTTATGTATTTAGATTAAAATACAGAAAATTAAAAAGAAGTGTTTGAGTTGATCCCATTTTCCAGTAGTCAAGAGCTGTGAGTTCATACTTGTTCATATTTAAATACAAGATAGAAAGCTGTTTCCTTCCTTGTTTTTGTGTCCATCACATGTTCAATCTCAATCAAACTGTCATTCTCAAGTGTGGAAAAACAAATATTCTTTCCCTAACAAAAAAAAATAATTCTTCAGACTTTACTTCAGTTCTACAAAGTGCCAACATAGTTATTTCTTTTTTTTTTTTTTTTCCCAGTGCATGCCTTTAAGACATACATTTTTTATTAATCTGGAATGTAAAGAACCTTGGTGTTTTTTTATCTCATACCTCTTGAGGAATGTCCACATACCACGTAACCCTGAAGGCCGAGAGAGTAAGATGGTTAAATTACAGTGGATAAATCAAATTAACATGGGACCAGTACTAGCACATAATGTACTTAAACCCCAACAGCTCTGTGGAGAATTTATAGAGACTACTGGGTATTGTAAGAGTTCTTGACCTAAAGTCCCTCAAAAATTTGATGCCCATGAAATAATGACAACTTACTGTAAAGAGCCAGCCAGGTATAACAGAGGTCAGACCTTCTGTTTTCTGACTCGTAGTTCGCCCTGACCTCCTCTTCTTCAACTGAACCCACTGCATTTTAGTTACAAGAGTGAGAAGGACATTTTGCCCAAAGGGAGCAGTTAAATGCAGTGAATGCTTGCTCCATTTCCTAAGATATTTTTCAGATCTCACAAAGAATAAAGTTTTGCAATACATGGTTGAATTTAGAGATGACTATCTGAAAAAAATCTGTGACAAATGATCACCTTTTGGTTTTCAGTTTTCTTCAATTGCTACAAACAATACTAGAGACATAAGGAGGTGTCTTCTGCTACTCTCAACAAATAAAAGTACTTAGGTTTAAAAAGCATCAAATGCTCCAAACAAAATAAATGTTGTCTCTGGATCCAAATCATTCTGAAAAGTGCAGAAAAAAAATTGAGAAAGTACAATTTTCAGCATTAATAATCTTGACCACTGTATTTTAAATTACTTAAAAAAAGAATGATGGGAAGAAGCTGTAAATGAAAATGGTAGATTTCATCACAGGACATTGGAACCATGGAATTAATGGATATTAGTGCAACAAATATAATTTGTTCTTTCCCCCTTCTTTCATCTTCTATTCTTGTCAAGTAAGGGGAACGGGAAAAAAAGTCACTGAAAACTATAATCTGCAGACTCTGTCAACTCATAACTTCTGATTGAAGAATATCTGCTTGGAAGGCTCTTAATAACCATAATGGAGTCTACCAGTTAGATAAGATAATAAAGAATATGACAAATGTACCAAGTGCCAAGAAACTGATCAGTGACTGCTACTGTGGAGCCTGCCTCCTCAGGAAGCAAGGAAGCTTTGTGTTCTCAACTCCAGTTGAAAGGTCTCATTTAAAAGATGAACTACAGCTTCTCACACAAAAAATACTGTGTGATGAATACCCATGTATTGCATTTCCCGCAATGTTACTTGATGGATTAGAGTTGTATTATAGTCACTGATACATCATCTATATTGCTTTGTTACATTTATCAATAGCATGATTTGTTCTCTGGCCACAAGACCAAAGTGTTTGTTAATTGTATGTGTTCATCTATTAGCTATTTGTTTGGAACAGACTCTCAAGCATAATAAGACATAATATATGAAATCTGTCTTACTTGGACCAGAGAGGAAGAACACAGAAAATGAAATATGTTCTCATCAAACACTTGTGTTCATTTTAGTAAGTCAAAGTGTTTGTTTTTCATGAAAAGAACAAAGTAATGAAAATATTCATGATATACATAAAGTAAATCTTAGTGGCATCAAGTGCACCAGGTGTCCTCAATAATTATGATCTCTTTGATGCTCAATTGATTTAAATAAACTATGAAATACAAACAGTAATAACATAGGAGTGTGCAGTGAAACACAAAGGGCACAGACTATTTTCAAACAGCTTGGACAAACAAGGTTCTCTATTAGCATAAAAATTAAGTGTCGGTAGCATATTACTAATATTTCCATCAACATTTGTCATGGTGCGTTACCTTCACATTGACACTTTCAAGGTGTCAAATACTTCTATCTTTCCTTTCCAAACATAAGAATGTCTTTAATTCCAATTAATAATTGGGTATTAGGCTACAATGAACCTGTAATTCAATTCTTAATGCAAGTTGCACTTTAATTATTTAATCTCTTGGACAACTGTTCCCTAGAACATTCTGAAACAAAGGTCAACCAGTGCCCCAATAAAAAGTGACTATTTGAAAGCACTAAATGATGCTAAAATCAGTCCATATTTTTTTATTCAAATGTAATTAATTCATCTATGAAAATAATAATTTGTGTTCTCCTAGGGTTAGAGCTTTCCTGCAGAACAATACAGCTCTCAAAAGAATATGGAAAAGGCTCAAATACAATGTACTTTCTGCTTCAATAAATTGACTAAAAAGTGCAATGCTAAAAGTTTAAAGCTAAGCTTGTTCTGAAGGTTATAATTAAAATAATCAAAATGGATTACCAGTTGCATACATACATGGGACATGGTTGAGACTTGTCAGTGCTGGGTTAATGGCAGATTCAGTGATCTTAAACGCCTTTTCAATCTAAGTGATTCTGTGATTCTATGGCAGTATTTCAGCAAGAGCACCAGGTTCAGTTTTTAGAAAGCCATGAATTTCTAAAGAAGCTTGCCCATATTTGTATCTCATAAAACAGGGAATTCATAGGTTGTTATTGCAATAAGTTGCCAGAACACTCTGATAGGAAATTCTACATATTTGTAAGACAGCAGTAAGGAAGACTGACTTCAGGAAAATCTGAGTATGTTAAGGTGAATGACACAGCACACAGAATGACTTTTAAAGAATTAGGACTAGTAGGCTTTTTGTAAGGGCCACAGTTTTGATTCCAGCTAAGACCAGGTTCATCGTTCCTGTGGACTGTATTGATAAACCACTATAGGTGATAATTTTTCCCCTCATCCTGTTGCTATGTGATTCCTAAACGCTTTTTTCTTCAATAACTGCTGGGGCTGTGGAAGAGGGTAATCACTAGCACCATGTATGATGTTGCATTGCTTCCTTAGTCTTTACTGCATAGGTATATATTGACTGGCCACCCTTGCAATAATTTCCTGTTTCAACTTTACACAGACCTAGTAAAAATCCTTTTTTCCTCTGAGAAGCAGTGCAGTTAGTCTGAGTGTATACCTGTCCAGTCACCATCAGTTCATTTTACATAAAAATTATATTCCAGATGTAATTATTCAACTTCATACGTCACATAAACACTTGACTAGAGATTAAAATCTTCAAAAATTCAACTATCAAGTTGCCTTGTAGACATAATATGTCCACCAACAGATAAACTATGTTGATGTAAACTATGAGTCCAGTAATTAGCTTGTTCATTCAAACCAGGCCTGTCTCCATGGAACATATTTCTTAGATTAGGATGGTATATAGTGTGTGTAAAAAAATAACACAGTGAATTATTGTATGCACAGCTTTGTCTTGCAAGGACACAAACAGCTGAATTAAAGCACAAGTTTATTTTATTAGGTGCAGAAATGATTTTTTGTAGTAATGAACAAATGAATTCAATAGTATTTTAGCTATGTAGTGCTCTCCCTATTAAAAGCAAGGAAAAATAATTAGCAGTTTCTATGCATTTCTGTCCCTTTTCAAAGTCATAACAGGTTTCTCATCATCTGTCAGACTTAACATTACAGGATCTAATGAGGTGTCCTTCCAGCTGAGAACAGCTGACTACTGGTCCAGTTCCTCAGCAGGAAACTTTTTTCATTTTGTAGTAGGCATATATGTTGCTGTGCAAATGGGCAAGCAGTTATTCAGACCATCTGGTTGCTTTCAGCAGCAGAAGAAAGATAGAAAATCAAAGCAATTAAAAGGCCTAGGTCAGTCAGTCTAGCAGACTTGAGAATGTTTTCTGGGAACAGGACAGTGGGCTAGAATATTTATTTTATAGAGAGCAATAAGTTACTAAACTATCATAGACAAAACTTAAATGTACAAATGTTCTTTCCATCCATCCATCTTGTAAGTATTCAGGGTAAGCTTCCCAGAACTAGCAGATTTAGGCTATTCTTACTTGCTAACATAACTCTACATAACAGCAACTACTTGGCATGTTACAAAGATCAATAGTTCTTTACTTCCAACAACCCACTGGAGTTGTCCACTGAGCAGAGACTAAGTTAATGGGTATTTTCTTGCCAGGCACAGGAAGGGACCTTCAGCACAGAACACTCTGCTCTTAGCATTACAACATATAACAGGAGTAATGGCTCTTTTCTTTTGGAAGAGACTATATAAAATTCAAGCAATTTAAAAAAAGTAAATCAGCACGCTTCTAAACACTCCATTCTTTCAGAAATGGAGTGAATTCCCAGATCTATCTTAAGCATCTCCAATAGAGAAAACAGGAGAAGCTGTTTCAAATGACAATACATTACTTCACCTCTGCATTTCAGTTTTCTTTTTCTTTATTAAACTCTGGAAAACATTAAATGCATAAATCTGTATTTTTTCCTAACATTTTAATGCATTCTTTTTATCTTTCAGTATATTCCTACTAGTACACAGAATGATAAACTTGGGGATATGCTGCTTTTTTTATAGTTACTAAAATTAACTACGACCAGGTCTTAAAATTAGTCAGAATGTAGTTTACATCAACTAAATGTGTTTTAAAAAATTCAGTCCAACATTTAAGGAACCCTAAAATACAGTCACTACTCAACAGGAACATTTCTGCAGCAAAGGAGAGAACTTAAAGAAGAAGGAAAATGGAGATAATTCCTGCTTTTTACAGCCAGATTTGCAGTCTGAACACTCCCAAAGAAAGCTATGCAAAAATTGCACCTTTTGCCATCTTATTTACAGTAAATATGAAATTGCAGACAAGGCAGTTTGAGTAAGCAGATATTGCCTACATGACCTCTTAATTAAAAAAGTGACAGCAGTAATTGTAAAGTTATTTCCAGATATCTGGGTTCATCAGTTAGAGAGGTGGTTCATAAAGGAGGCCTGGATACATGACTGAGTGGTTACTGTTTTGAAGAGGGAGTGAAAATGGTCAATTAGAATTAAAACCAACTTCTCTGATATCTCAGTTTTAGTATTCTGTCCCTTTTTGAACTGCTTACCTAAATCTAATTTAAATACATCTATTTGTAATTTGTGATAGCTTTTGCCCTTACTAGTCATCCTATTAAAAAAAGGCAAAACCAACAAAAAAGCCAAAAAACACTAAACAAACAAAAACCCCATAGGTTAGTCACTTGAAGTAATTTGAACTTTCTGTCTCTGAAGAGCCTGAGACATGAGCTCTCAGCATGTTCATTGTTTAATTTATCATATTTTATTTAATTTAATGCAAAAATAGCAAAGAAGAGAGCAAAAATTTCCTTAGGTAAAAATCATTCATCTGAAAGAATTGCCTTCTATTCACTGACTCCAAATTTGATAGAGTTTATGTCGAAATACTTATTTTAAAAAACATTTAATATTTGTTTAGAGTTTGCCAAAATGCCTAAGAATATGTTCCTTTCTTTACCTAGCTCCGAATGTGTCTTTTATGCCACTTACCATGGAGAAACCTGTTTCTTGAAGCAACACTTGCTTTTAATCACTCTGTTTCCTTGAATAACTCTTAGTACATTACTTTATAGCAGTTCTGAAAAAAGCAGTGTGATAACATACAACTAATGTGGATGTTTTGAGACAGTCAGAGCAGTCCTCCTAATACTGTCATGTGAAATTCACTAAAAAAAAAAAAAACAAAAACAAAAACAAAACACAAAAAAACCCAGAATAAACCCCACATGATGTGGAAAAAGAAACTTTGAGCATATAATACTTTTCAAGGCACATTTGGCTGCAATAAGTCTATACTTTCCAGTAATTTTCTAATGTTTTTTGTATATTTTGACAAGACATATAAAATTACATTTTTAAGTCCTTTCACATAAAGTTAATGTTGATACACTATTAAACATATTTCAGTGTGATGTGCTTAATATATATTGACAGGATAGTTGGATTCTTGTCAGAAAAATTGTTAGTCATAATTACTTTTACATCAAGAAAGGGTACCCGTGGTCAGAACACAACTGCCTTTATAAATAAAATGGCAAGTTATCTCACCAGAGACATTTTATTTTCCACCCTGACCTGTCTTTGCTTTTTTCTAGGTGAAGGTACTGAAAATAGCTGTGGCCAAGTTGTCATGACTAAAGCAAACAAAAGGCAGTAACAGAATCACAGAATCAATTAGGCTGGAAAAGACCTCAGAGATCATTAAGTCCAACCTTTGACCAAACACCACCACATCAACTAGACCATGGCACTGAGTGCCATGTGTAGTCTTACTGTCATTTCTTACATCTTGCTTATTTTTTAGCGTAAAATCAAATTCTTCTGAGAAGCCTCTGTTTGATAGAACAGAAGCTTAGAGTAATTTTATAAAATGGAAATGCAAGGGCATATTTTATCTTCAATGCTATTTATAACAGAGCATCCATATGTTTTTATTCTACTTTAATGAAGTGTTCTACCAATAGAGACTAAGATAGTTTATTTATTATCTTCTAAAAGCTCATAATCTGACAGATATTAATTTTATTTTCTTTAAAAATATACTAATTAAGCTTAGAAGATCGGAAGA
>JAWWMO010000096.1:56237096-56247867 GCA_035047845.1 Dendrocincla fuliginosa | reverse complement strand
CTCTTCCGATCTTTTTCCTAATGGCTGTGTCAAAGGCACAAAGTGATTTTGTGTAATTCATTGCCTCCTACTTTTGTTCAGATGGATGCTTATTCCCCACTGAAGAAAAAGATACTTAGTTTCTTATGTATTCAGGGGTATGATCCTATCATCTTGAGTTTGGCAAAGAGTAACAGTTACAAATTAAACTATTAAAGTTGAATTTAAGGACTATAAAAATATTGCACTTTTTTACCATTAAATAATTAAAAAAAATGATCAGAGACTGTCAGTTCTGAATTAAATATTTAGTTTAAATATTTAAACTAAACTCAAATATTTAGTTAAAATTCTATTGTGTGAAATTGAAGGTACTTGCAAAATCCTCTTCTGGCTTATCTAGTGTTGGCCATCTCAGATTTTCAAAGCTATTTCTGAGGTGTTTCACCTGTGTCTAGTTTATGTGTAAGTTAAAAATGTATACTAATCATGAATTTTCAGAATTATAATTTAGTTATGGGGTTTTTTTAATGGGACGAGTTATTACTTGTTATTGTTATGAATACTGTTAAATTTATATTTACATTTGTTAATTAATAAAAATTGAAACCCCAAACCCACTTCTACATTTTAGCATAATAAAGTTATTTTCATTCTATCTTACTAAAAAGCCTTTTGAACTTTTAAAAATAATAGTGTTTGAATAGCAAGAAGTCCCTCTGACTGAATGGTATTTTTCATATAAAACTGCTGTCAAGAGAGCAACACAATGCAGAATAAGAAAACGCAATATCATGAGGAATTGTATCCTCAAAATGGCAGACTAGTCTGTGCCAAAAAGACATTTAATTTTTAGGCCCTCTTGCTGACAATACTTTTAAAAAAATGCCCTATACTGTTCACCTGAAAAGTGTTTTACAAATGAGTTGGTATGGAGATCTGGAGATCCTGCCCCTTTAAAGCATTTAATTATGCCCTTGCCATTAAGAATATGAATAATTACACCTCAGGGAGGATACTTATAATTAATTATTTGGATTATAGCATAACTATTGAGAGACTTTATCCACCATTACCTTGAATAAGAAGTAGCCATATGCAGTATTTTTTCAAAATGTAAAATTATATATCGTATCATATTGTCCATATGAAAAGCACTTCAACTGATTTTTTTTCCATTTATAATCGGTATTATAATGCAAATCTTCTAAAGTATTCTATCAAAAGGAAGCACTTAGAATGTACCCAGAAAAAAGTAAGTGGCAAAATGTAATCTAAAGTGACTCAACATTTCCCATGGTATTGTTTTCCACTGCACTGATCTGAAATATACTGACAGTTACTGTTCCGAAAGGGGGTAAAGCTCCATAAATAATAGGTAGGTCAGAGAAGTTCTGTCTAATTGGCCTTCTACAAGCTGAAGTAAATGCAAGATACAGCTTATTAGAATTTCAAGTGCAGAAGGGTAAATGTTAAACTGCATTAAATAATTTAAGCAAAATAAAACATTTAAAATTGAAAGCATTCCATGAGCTATATGTTATAAAAAATAAACCAAAAAAGAAAAGATGCATAATATGTCTGTGGGACATTGTCTGGGAAGATGGCAATGAGAATTTGGTTTCTGTATAAATTTGCTCGATGAATGATGACATGAAGCACAGTTAGTGATATCTGCCTTTGAGTAAGTAAAATAAAACATGTATTTGTTTCTTTTTACAATGCAAGAGACAGGCCAATACATTTCCACATTCATACATGGTAACTCTCATATACATATCATAAAAAGAGTTTCTAAAAAATCATGTGTACTTCATGTTCAACATACCTGGAAGTATGATAGAATAAAGTATTTTTAAGCTGTATGAATTTTAGTTTAAAAATTAATTTATCTACTGACTCAAAGTGGCATGATACCATTCCAATTTTCAATGGGGGAAAAAAACAATGGAGAGGAAGATCTGCAATGGATACATCACAAATTGGGCAGCATGAGTTACTGCACACTTGCTTACAGGAATTAGGAAACTCATATTAGTGCAATGAAACCTCCACAGGGCCCTCAGACCTAATTAATAAAAATATACCTACACTTCCTACTCACTCAGTTTGGATTTCCCTAGCAATATCAGCATTCCTTCAGCTCTAACACAATATCTGTTAAAAAGAGGAGAAAAGGAATTAAATTTCCTGGAACATACATCCGGGCTACTGAATAAAGGGAACCCTGTGTAAACACAGATGTGAAAACAGATGGAGAAAGGGAAAGACAGCAGCACAAGTCTTATCTTGTGTCCTTTGTGATTGAGAGGAATTTTGCCAGTGACCACAAGAGCAGGATAAGATCACACGGAACAATCAGTCCCCTGTCCATCAGCAAGAAAGCAAATGAAGTAACAGCAGAGTCCTGAACATGTTTCCAGAAAGCCTTGTTTGGTTAAAATCTGCTGAGCCTTACTGGTTGGAGAGTGCTGGATTATTCCTTTCTCTTTTCCCTCTGTAGGCATCTCAGGCCCACTCTAACACATCAGTTCAGCATGAAGGCAGCTCAGCACACGCTTACCTGAATCAGGACTGCGTGCTCAGTGTTTCCTCTCACTTCATGGGGCTGGAAGCCAGAGGAGGGGAACAGGACCTCATGAAACCACTCCACTTACCTAACTCCTCTGCACTAGCTTTGGGACAGCTGTGACTTTTATATTTGCAGGGGTAATGATCTCAGCTGAGTTATGAAATGGCAAAAAGCTGATTTTCTCCTTTGTTCCCCAAGCAGGAAACTGCTGTCTGTAGTGGAGTGCATGGGAACACCAGCAGACTGCATCTGGGGTGAGGAGTATGCACAGAGGAGGGTCACAGGGAGTAAAAGGACTTTCCAGAAGGGAAGGAGAAATTGCAGGGCTAGATCTCACTGTGATAACTGAAGGAGTCCTAAGAGCCACAGGAAGGAAATTGTTGGAAAGTATTTATTTTATTAACGCAAACTTCTCTTTTGTTTATTATACTCCTGCATGTTTGTTGTGATTAATCATGAGAGATTTTGATCAACTTATATATTACTATGGATGGACTCATTCTGTAATAATTTACCACAGCAAAAATCAGAATTGTCTCATAGCAGTAAGGCAGTTTCTATCAGTATGTTGGTATAAGGTATATTAGACTAGTATTAGGCTTATTAGATACATTAATAATTCTGCTATGTAAAACCTCAGTAAATGAGCTAATCTCTGTAAGCAAAAGACTCGTATTCTTGTGCTTCATCTCAAAAGACATCAAAATCTTTGTGTTTTACTGATTTTATGTCTAGTGAAGAATTAATACACAATCTGTTCAGTGATTCCTCCTGTCACAAGAAGAGTAATTTCTAATCCAATCACCTGGAGGAGAAGGTTCAGTAGGACTGAAATCTGGCACTTACCTATCTACAACTTACTACTGGGATTATACCATAAATGAGTCTGAGCTACCAAAGTATTAAAGAGAAACACAAATACACACTGAGACAGAGAGAAAAAAAGGGAGGAGCCCTCACTATCCCCTGATGTGTACTTAACAAAGATTTTGCATTTTCAATATTGTTACAGTAGATACTCAGGACATGATGACAAAAAACACTTAGCCATTGCAACATCCTCAAAATACAATTGCTAACATTTTTGATTGGCTTCCTTATTCTTAATTCTCCATCCCAGGAAGGCTGAATTCAAGTTTTTGCCTCACATGTGCAGTCAGCTTTTCCTACCCGCTGTTCTAAAGGGATAGGTATAAGCACCTTCCCACTCTTTTCCAGCTTCAGACATGTTCAGACATGTTCTTGTCCCTTGCGTTTTCCTCCCTTTCCCATCAAACTGTCGCCCATGATGTTCCCCTGCACTCTCAGCTCTTCCATCTTGCATTTCTTTCCACCACACACAGCCTGACTCCTACCCACAGAGTTGTGTCTCTGTTGATATCTATCTCACTCCCCACACTCTTTGTGTTTTTGTCCTATGTGTTAACATCATCCAGACCATTCTATTTATTCTCTACTGACCTTCTTTATTACATTACTCTCCCTACAGAGGCAGCTAGAAGGAGAAGGTCATAATTTCTTGCATGAGGAATTGGTTGGATGGTTGCATCCAGAGGGTAGTGGTCAATGGCTCAGAGTCCTGATGGACATCAGTGACAAGTGGTGTTCATCAGGGGTTCATATTAGGACTAGTGTTGTTTAGTATCTTCATAAATTACACAGATGGAGGGATTGACTGCACCCTCAGCAAGTTTCCAGATGATACAATGCTGAGTGGTGTTGTTGACATACCTGAAGGACAGGATGTTATTCAGAGGGACCTGGACAAGCTTGAGAAGTGGCTCCATGGGAATCTCATGACTTTTAACAAGACCAAGTGCAAGGTGATGCACTTGGGTCAGGACAAACCCCAGCATTAACAGAGGTTGGGGGATGAACAGATTGAGACAGCCCTGGTGAGAAGGACTTGGGGGTGCTGGTGGATCAGGGGCTGGACATGACCCAGCAATGTGCACTTGCAGCCCGGAAAGGCAATTGTATCTTGGGCTGCATCAAAAGCAGCATGGCAAGCAGGTTGAGTAGGTGATTCTGCCCCCAGACCCTGCTCTGGTGGGGCCCCAGCAAGAGTGCAGTGTCCAGCACTGCATTCCTCAGCACAGTAAAGACATGGAGCTGTTGAAGCGAGTCCAGGGGAGGGCCACCAAGATGATTAGAGAGTTGGAGCATCTCTCCTATGAGGAGAGCCTGAGAGAATTGGGTTTGTTCAACCTGGAAGAGAGAAGGATTAAGGGTGACATAATTGAGGTCTTCTAGTACCTGAAGAGAAAAATTCTTTACTGTGCGGGTTGTGAGGCACTGTAACAGGTTCCCCATAAGAATTGTGGATTGGATGTGACTGTGAGAAACCTGGTTTAGTGAAAGGTGTCCCTTACCTTGGCAGGAAGAGCAGAACTAAGTGATCTTAAAGGTCCCTTTGAACCCAAGCCATTCTATCATTCTATCATTCTACGATGATTTCCATTGACAGCAACCTTGTATACCTTCATATGAAAACTGTTTTATTGTGAGAAGTTTCTCTTGTATTCATAAAGAGACAAGATGCAGCTATACTATGCTGCAGGTGGCAATAATCCCATTCCCAATAATGGGGAACTAGAAGACATTTTAGAAAAAAGAAGAAAAATGAAGTAAGACATAAAAAAAATCCAGAAACATTTCAGAAAAATTATATATGCCCCAATTAAAAATAAATCCAATAAAAGCAGCTATAAAGTATTAAAATCGTGGAATTCTCCAGTGGTAACAGTGGCTTACATAATTTCATTGATGTGCAATACAGTGAAAATTAGTTTCATGTATTCTTCCTTGCCTAATTCCTGTCCCTTTCATAAAAGGTCTGATAAGCATATCATATAAGGGCAGGGATTATAAGGCAAGGCAGTAAAAAGTTACTGTTTTCTACAAATGCCAGTAAAAGACAAATGAAGCTGGATTGACCAGAATCCTTATTAAACAATCCTTCCACTGGTCCATGCTTGTTCAAGACATAGTTTATAGCATTCTCTGAAACATTTTCTCTGTGGTCATTACTGAAAATTTTGAAGGAACATAGTCAACCTCAAATCAAACTCTTTCTAAATATGTTGTTGGCATCTAATAATTGGGGGAATATAGCTTTTTGATATGCTGACTGCAGATCTGATGGAATGTAGGCTGGTCAGCATTTCTCCCAAATTCCTTACATCAAAGGGAAAATTGGGGTGAGGGCAGGGGAAATATGGCCTAGGAAAAAGGATAGTATCAGAAATTATTTTCAAATTCTTACTAGCACTTGGAGTACATAGGCAGGATGATAACGTCCTTCAACCAACAGTCTGAAAAAACCCCTTTTTGGGATGAAAATCAGCATCCTACACACTCTTGGGGTAAGTAGTTCTCCTTCACACAAAGTTCAAGAAGACTAGATTTATGAACACATGTGAAGGTTAAGGGACGGGAGAAACTAGTGAGGAAAGAGGCAGATCAAAGCCCAGACCTATTCAGAGCTCTCTCTAAAGTCACCACTGTGCATGTTATTCAAAAATCCACAGAAAATGTATGGCAGGGATGTAGTCTGATTAATTTATTCCACTGGTGGTTATCCAGGCATGTTCTTTTTAAGAATTACCAACCAATTGCCACATTTATCTAGTTTTCTATCAGACCAGAACTGTAGGGAAGCCTGTTTTTTAACTAAAAACAAAGACCAGCCAAGAGAATTTAAATGTTTAGCAGCATCTCAGTCTTCAAACCTCCAGATATTTCTTCTCTTTTTCACTGCAACTTTTGGTTTTCCAGGCTTTTGCTCTCCCAACAGTCTTCATTCAAATACTGGTGACACTGCTTTGGTTCTTAAATCTTGGCTTTCACACTGATCTCCAGTTCTCTCATAACTTAAGGGTTGTTTTTTACTGGTAAGTCTTTTTACCAAAGTTTTTTACTGATATCATTGTAGTAATATCCAAACACTTTACACATTAAACATTTCCAAATACAAGGCAGGATGCTGGCGAAACCCTCCATGTGCTCTGGAGGCTTGCCTGGCTCTCCAGGGACTCCCAAATATCCCCAGAGCCAAGGCCTCCAGATAACTCATCTCTGAGGCATACCTGACATCCACAAGTTAGCATGTCTGAGATGGAACAAGGAAATTTCAAATCCAAGACATTTAAAAATTGAAAAATCTGTTTAGGCATGGCACATCCCTATTACCTATGTGCCTTTTACTTGCTTCTGGGAGTAAAAGTGTTGATACTGATTTACTGTGTCAGACCTGGGAGCTATACAGATAGATTTTTAAAAGTTGCATCTTCTTAAACAGGACCTAAGCCTCAGATTTTTCATGTCTCCATTAGGCAAAAAAAGAGGTTAATGATTTTAGGATTTGAATGCAGGCTTGCTCTTCTGCTATGCAGGGTTTTCTTTGTCTTCTTTGGTCAGAAAACTTTACTCAGATTCTGATACACATTTCAGGGAAATAGTGTGTTCTCCAGAAAGATGAGAATGTTAGAATTATTTCTTAATTTCTGTTTTTCATGATCCAAATCTTTTGAATTCACAGCTATATGAGGAGCAGCTTGTTTCCTCTCTTTTCAGTCACAGAATTATAGAATCATAGAACAGTTTGGGTTGGAAAGGACCTTAAAGAGGGTTCCAACCCCCTGCCATGGCCTGGGATGCAATTCACTAGATCAGGTTGCTCAGGGCCCAATCCAGCCTATCCTTGAACACTTTCACAACTTCTCTGAGCCAAATAGGTCTTTCTTCTCCAGAATCTGAAATACACTTCTGGAAATTCACAACACTATATGGTGTTTTGTTACAACAGATCTGAGCCACACCACTTTGGATCTTAGGGCACTTCCATCCTCTTGTTCTCTCTCACTGTTCACTTGCCCTTCCTTTCCCCTCCTCACTTCTCCAGGCTATAGCAGCAGCTATCACCTTCCATTTGCCCCAGCAGCTGTCAGGCTTTGGATGTATTTGCACCCATTTTTGCAACACCTGTCTCATCCCAGCTGCAGTTTAGATGAGCAAAAGTGCTTTGGTATGCCACTGCATAAGTTCTTGTGGTGTCGCAATACTGCAAGTAGCTTATTTTTTTGTCTGCATTCCTGTTAAGAAGGGTAGTGGATGAACAGGATGTGCTAAATAGTTGTTTGCACTGCAACAACAGGCTGACAGTTATGTAAAATACTTTCATGTACAATCTCCTCTGATCCTCTGCTAGTTCAGAGGAGTATTATGTCCAGATTCAGCACAGAGGCTCTTGCAAACTCATTTTCATAAACTAGGGCACTGCTAAGCAGAGAGGAGACCAAGACCAAGGTTGCTCTGTTACTTCATCCTCAGCATTTACCTTTTGTTTCTGCTTAATCTCCTGTCTTCAGCATCTACACTTTAATCCTGTGGGATAAGCACAAGACCTCTATACCAAAGTGCTTCAACAAATATGAGTGATACAAATCACCTTGCAGAGGCTACTGCAGAGTGACAAGGATTGGTCGCCAGATCAGTAGGAGTTGCTTTAGGGTATTATTCTGAAATGGGATTAGTTGAGTAAGTCTATAGCCCAAGCCGAACACTGAGCCCAATTCACTTTTCTATGCTTCCTCACTCTATATACCAGATAAACAACACTGATTAGGCTTTCAATTGAACATTTTCGGAAGTCATTTCTGGGATGATTCATGGAATTCAACAGAAAATTGATAAAATGACCAACCTAAAAGGCAGCAGTAGTAACATAAATGTCCAATCAGCTTCTGAAAACCAGCATTGATGCTGCTTACAGAAGCTGACACCAATTCTATTGCACGAAGACAATTTACAGTCAAAAGGAACAACTTTTTTATATCGGTCAATTTTTAGGTGTAAAAAAGATATTGTTTTCATCCAAATATAAATATTCAGATGCCTTCATCTAAAAAAAACCCCCTATTTTCATTGGGATTACCAGATTAATTTAGTTAGGATTAAAATCCATGCCTTG
The DNA here is from genome assembly GCA_035047845.1 of Dendrocincla fuliginosa. Taxonomy (NCBI): domain Eukaryota; kingdom Metazoa; phylum Chordata; class Aves; order Passeriformes; family Dendrocolaptidae; genus Dendrocincla; species Dendrocincla fuliginosa. The sequence continues at coordinate 56,239,345 of JAWWMO010000096.1, read as the reverse complement.
TTTTTATTAATATACATCTGTTAGAGAGTTACCTAGTCTGATACAGAGTCCAATTTCTCACAATTTCTCATAATATATACCAGAAGAATAAAATTTGTTATGTGCTAAAAAAAAAGGTGAAAAAGCACTAACATCCTGAAATATTCATGAATTACAAAAAAATACCATGTCAATACTGCTTTCTTATCCATTGCCTAATTTTGCAAACCTTAACATGATTTTTACCTTTAGATTTATGATCAAAAAAACTGAATTATTTTTTAATGATTAATCCTGTCAATTTAACCTTTAACAATCTATAAAATTACTATGTCTATCATGATATTTTTATTTAAATACTTTCTGTTAAATAACAGTGCTCTTAATTCAAAATAACTTCAAAAATCTGGAAGGTCATTCCGCATCTTTAGCAGCTGTCCTCACAACAGTAAGCAGTCTCTGAAAACCTTATTCAGAAATATTTTGCTTACCCTTCAATATAGTTTGAATTACTCAAGCAAAAGACACTTAGTAGACTTATTCTCAAGTCTCTTTTTGTCTGTTATCTGAACATGTTTTGTTCTAGAGCATTCACTTAATTGTTACTATTCATTTTTTCTACTCACCTCCAAAGTAAGAGCCATCTGTCAGCTTCAGCTCCTTGTTGGATTTGGTGATGACACCAGCAACACCGTGTTGAATAAAATACATCTTTTTACCCACAGCCCCTTCTCGGATAATATAGTCTCCAGGTTGAAACACCTCAAATCGCAGCTTGCTTAGCATGGCAGTCACAAAATTTGGGTCTGCATTAGCAAAAAGAGGCATTGTAGCAACCAGCTTCCGACAGTTGAAGTTGACAATCTCCTAAATGGGAAGGAAACACCATGATAATAATGGTCAGTAAACATGTACAATATGAAGGGCATTGAAGAAAAGACTTTCTGCTTTCTTCACAAAGAATTTCTTTGTGCTTGTATTGGACTTTTCTGTGCCTGTTTTATTTTCATCTGTTTCTAATGGAGCAATTGAAACAAAAGTGCAGTCTGACTTGTATTTCTGGGGTTAAAGGCTGTCTTCTTCCATTCACATGTTATTTATTGCTCCTATTGGAATTTAAGGGAAAAATGTGACAGAAAGATAAAAATTAAATAGGAATTGCACTGCCTGATAACAAGATTAGCTGTTGCAATAACTAAATCAAGTGATAAAGTTATGTAAACCCTGTGTTTTCAAATTATACACCAGTAGCAACTTTCTATGCTGAAATAATCCAGTTGTAATATAAATGTATATTGCAGTTAGTTAGTTGAAATCACCAGGAAAAATTCCTTCCCACTTTTTAATTCATTTTATATGAAACACAGAGGCATACATTTATGCCCTTCAAAGAGATGGTTACACAGTAGACTCCTACATGCAGAAAGAACAACTACTTTCCTGAGGCCTTAGGGGTTTCTTCCAACAAGAGCATTTATATTTACAGAGCCACCTATGTGCAAATCTACATGAAAATATTAGTGCCAAGAAGCTATAAGTGTCCTTTCTTTAAATAAAACACCCCCTGAAAGATTTCTGAAATATTTTGAAGCTCATTCTAGCAAACCTTACATTGTGATACGAAATTAACATGGTCAGTTGCCATTACAGATTTAACAGTGTATTGAAGAGCTGAGACTAATCACTATTACACATAAAGAGGGGATCAGGCAGGCAACATCTACTGAGGTAGCAAACCCAATATGACAGAAAGAGCAAGTATAATCATCTGTTCATAAATGAACACAAAACAAATAAAAGAAAAATAAAAGCAGCAGTCACCTAACTGCTTTGTAAAACTAAAATTGTCAGTGGAGTACCCCTAGCATTTCTTACGCTAAGCCAAGGCTTTGAGATTGATGTAAAGGAGATATCCCACCTACCAGTGCTCTCATTGCCTCGACTGAGACCCACTGCACTCCTGCTGGAAGGAGCTTTTTCAACCTCCCATGCATCTGCTGCCTCATATATCTCATACATCCCATGCAGACAGCTTTCTGAGCATGAAGCTTGGACATGCCTATCCACAGATCAACATGAAAGAACAACAAAGAAACAAATTCTTTTCTTCTTTGAGCCCCACAATGTAATATCGTGCTTGCAGACAAGTTCAGATAATTACGCAGCGTAGATATAGTGGGTTCTTCAAATCAGTCCCCTGGCCTCTGGGAAAAACATGGGAATTCTCTTTCGAAGGGAAGCCATTAGTTAATGAGACAAATGCATGAAGA
>JAWWMO010000096.1:56226167-56237031 GCA_035047845.1 Dendrocincla fuliginosa | reverse complement strand
CGCTCTTCCGATCTGAACTTAGAAAAATAAATCAGAAAAAATGTCTCACCAGGCACCCCATGAACTCATCTTCCTTGTGAAAACACATGGTAAATTTAATGCAAGATATCTGCTGTTTGCCTGAATCCAAAAATTATCTTAAGCAACTGTACTGCAAGGTGTGAACTACCAGATAGGTGACACTCAAATCAGTGAATACTGCTGTGTCATTAAGTCAAGAGGGGTAATCCCAGGCTACCCCTCTAAGTATGTTCTGTATGAGGGAATAAACATGATACTAAGATTCCAGCTGGCTCTCTTTTCTAAAAAAGAATGAGGAAAAGCTTGTTTTCCTTCTCGTTTAAACACTACACTTCTCTCCCAAAGGAAAGTTAGTCTCTTCTCCCACTACCAGCAGTATGGTGGCATCAGGCAAGGAGCCCCAGACTATATCCTCAGCTCTCTATGAGACTTCCTTACTGCAGTCCTGGCTGATGCTGGCAATATTACTTGTCTTGCCTTGCTCAGGGACTTTTCAGTAGGCTTGCTGCTTGTTTTCTGTTTCTCATGTGAATAGCTTGTCTTGCATACCCAGGAGGCAGAGAAAGGAAATTAGTAAAGAAAGCCAAAACTGACTGGAAATTATATAGAAGCTGCTGGGGAAGCACAAAAAAAGGCTATGAGAGTAGAAAGTTCAACTCCAGTCAAATTAGGAAGAAAGCATAAAATAGACCTAGGTGGAGTATTACTAAGAAAGAGAAAATGGTAAGAAAACAAAAAGAAGAAACATGAAGACCTAGAAAAAAAAATAAAATAAGGCAGGAAGATTGACTTTAAAAACAGATTGAGAAATGGAAATTGCTTGAAAAAAGTGAGCAGTGGAGAACAAAACCTGGAGAATATGTGTCTGGAGTGAAAGCTGAGAAGTAGGGCAGATGAAGTAAACAAAAGGGAAATTGGAAAAAAAAGAGAAAAATTATCAGTAACATGTCTTTAAGAGTATCATGGGAGAGAGCATGATACAGAAAGAAGGGAGAATTCAGATCTGCATGACTCCTCTTCATAGAGCCGGTCCAGCCCATTCAGAAAGGAATTCTTGGGAATCCCAACAAAACACAGCCTTGACACAGGATTTTCACCTTTGGAATCTTATTTCCTTTTATGGTTCACTCCTCTGCCCACCATTCTCTCGCATTATGAAATCTATATCTAGATATACCCATGTATACACACACATTATCCTGCTCAGCCTGAGTTGCCTAATGAGGGTACCAACATAGCTACAAAATCACCCTGCTGTGGTAATTTCAGCTGTTATATCCTAGTAATGCATTCATTTTGTTGATTAGTTTTCTGTGAAAGTTTGTGCTAAAGTGCAAACTTTCCTTATTTAAGATGGTAGAAGGTGGAAAATTACTGAGGGAGAAAGAAATGTGTCATTTTTAAGTGCTTTGTTTTTCTTTAAAGTGTTCTTTTATTTAAATATGAGATCATTCAGAGCAAGGAAAATACATTTCCCTGAGTCTTAATCACAGGCAGTGCTGCAATTTCATATTCTTGTGTATTACTTTAAATACCATCTTGGGGAGAAAGAAACAGTAAAGATTATGGAAGTGTTTTATGTAACTAAGAAAGTGCTAGGATAAAAAGTTCTGTGCTTTAAAAGAGAGGTAACAAAAGAACAAATGGACAAATTAAGAGTTGATATTTTGTGCAGAGAAAAATCTTTCACTCATATTTTTTTTTCAATTCTTTGAAGCTAGATTGCAACCAGACTATGCTGCCCAATATGGTATCTTAATTGAAGGAGATAATGATTTTGTCTGGCCTCTACTAGAGAAAACACTGAATGAAGCCTGAGGAAATGATTAGGGAAGAAAATAGCAAATGAAGCCTAAGGAAAGGATTATTATGCATTATAAAGCTGAAATGGTTAAAGAGCAAGAATTATTTCAGACAAACAAGTCTTTTTTTTTTTTTTTTCTTTTTCAGACAAACAAGCAAGAATTGATCTGGTCCAAGTGTTGGTCTCTGTTACACAAGAATTAAGTTAGAGGTGCAATGGTCTGCTTTATTTAAGAGATTGCTTAGGTAATTATACTGGCTCCTTCTCCTTTGTAGTGCAATTGGGTTCATTACTCGTCACAATCTTCCTGGATATTTTTTTAAACTGATGTTAAAGCATCAGATATTATCATTTTGTATGAGTTCAGTATTTCTTGATGAATGCTCTGAAGCATCTCAAGATGTTACAGAAGCAAACACAAGGCTGTCCTGGGTGTGATTGAGGTTCTCTGTAAGAGTTTTTAGGACCTTTTCTCCAGAAGAGTTTTAGCTGGAGGTAGTGCTTTTAGTTGGAGTGATCAGAAAATGCTGTTGTGATAAAAAAAAGGCAAAGTTCTTGAAAGATCTGTATGCCTGAAAACTTCTTTACCTTTTCTCACTAATCAACTGAGCTAATAAAAGGTACTACTTCCATCTATGAACTATGTCCTTATGTGTAGGCCACCAAAGTCTGTTTATGACTACATAGAAAAATAGCTTAGCTACATACTATTGCAAAAATCTAGTGCATAACTGTAACAAAGAATATTTTTTTCTGACTGTTCTTCCTTTAAACTCTGCTTTCAACAGATAAGAAACTTAATCAATCCTAATTTCCTGATCATCAAAAGGAAGAAATCACAGTACTGAGAAAACTACTTTTTCCTCTTAGAAATAACTCACAGATGAAAGATTACTGAACCATCACCTATAGGAGAAAGCATTATGTTTAGGGATTTGGGTCTGTGTGAGCAGGTTAGATATGTTTTGAGGAGTCATATTCTGTATGTGTTCATGATATTTTTTAACCCGTTGGTCAATTATAGTGAAGTTTGGCAGAAAGGAGGCATCTCGCTGGTACTAAGTTCTCACAGGTTTTATGACAGCAAGCAATCAGGAGGACTAGGATTAGCACCCCACTGAGGGAATGACTACATCATTATCTAACAACTTGTTAAATGCCAGAAAATCTACATGTGGCATCGGGATGCAATATTATTCATTTCTGGTGCACGCGAAATTGTTCAAATTGCTTTGACACATTCTGTTTAATCACCTATATAGTGTTTGACTTAAAAATAAATTTTGCTTAGATACCTTTCATGTAAGTAATAAAACTATGTACATTTTTCTCTTTGAATGGGATTGCCATAATTTTCCATTTTTCAATTACACTGATGAATTTCAATATAAATATTCTGCTTAAATTTTACTTACAAATATGTTAAATCTTGGATTCCATTATTTATATCTAGAGCTGTGCCAAGAAACACTATTTTTCTTTTTTTTTTTTTTTTTTTTTTTTTAGGATTTGGTATTTTGTCATTCTGTTAATCCCGTGTGTGTGTGTTTTAGAAAACCTCCCTGTCTAGCCCCTTCAGTTGTAGATTTTAAAGCCCAAGAATGCTATGATCTGAGGTAGCCTACATATTTGACTTACAGACAAAGCACATAACCTGAAAAAACTTCTGATCTCTAAGACAAAGAGCATCCATGGGATCTCAGTTGCTTTGAAATCCAGTGGTCAGCCTGTCTATATTTTCAAAACCCTCTGGTGCCCAAGACCCCCAGTATACAGCACACAGGTTATCCACATGCAGAAAATTAATCAGCCAGCTGTGAGATAAGCTTAGGAAGGCAAAATGAAGGAATGAATAAATAGGTTTTCCGAATAAACAATGAATGAAATTCCTTGCCTGGATTCTACTGGGACTCACAGGACTGTGTCAGAGCATGGGGTTTTTTTTCTCTCTTGCTCTGTTCAACTCAGACAAGTCAACCCTAAAGATAGCATACAGTAGCTAGTATTGCTCCTAAGAGAATGCAATCTTTTTCATGCATTTGCAATCAGAAGGGATATAGATTTGACCAATTATCTCTTCTTGGCTTTCCTGATTAAATGTTGGCCTTCTGCATACTTTTCTGTCATTCCCTTCTTGATTAGAATTTTCTATTCAATTCTTTATAGGCATTTTTTATGCTTTACTATTATTATTGCAATAAATTCAAATGCAGACAGAATAATCCTTTTGAGACAGTATGGTTCAACCAAACCTCCAATAAAGTCAGTCTAATGAAGGATATACATCTTTTTCCCGGCTTGTTAATTGATTTAATGAAGCTTAAGGAAGTGCAGTTCTGTGCATCTCAAGCTTCTCTTTGGATCATCCATTATATTTAGAAGATTAAAAAAGAGCAAAAGAATGAATAAAGACATTATCTATGCACCCCTTCATTCATCCAACTGTCTATCCATTAACTATTTTAAAAAGGAATTTAGCTTTCATCTTCTTCAATGTTCTGAAATGTTCAATGCTGCTTAAGTTTGGTTTCCAGCTTGGAAAAAGATGAGAGGCTTTAAAATGGGAGCAGCTATACCGGCAATATTTCAAGGCAGTCTGTTATAGAGAGATAGCCAGCCTAATTTCAAAACATTGAGAAGTCCTGATAATTCTGATAAGTACTTAAAGTTTGGGCCAGCTGACCAATCTCTACTTCTTGAAAGTTTCACTTTCTGGACTGTTTTGCTGAACAAATTTCCTGAATGCTCTTAGTAAAAAACATCCAAGTTCATTACAGGAGATAATATAAAATTAGTGCTGTATCATAACAGCAGTTGCTGTAGAGGCCATTCCCTTTTATTAACTGAGTAAATAAACTGCAATTTGCAAAACTATTTAATTATTGCATTTTCTGCACCTGAGTAACAAATATCTTCTCTTCTATTTGTGTGTGTGTACATTGGAGTGTTATACTCACTAATACTATATAGTACTTAAATTATATCTTGGGTAGGGCAAGTTAAAACTGAAACCTTCCATTTAGTAGGTGTTTTAAATATTGAAGTTGCCCCATTATATCAGTGAGACTACATTATTTAAACACATGTATCTAGAAACAGTGGTAGAAAGTGAATCCTAAGAAACATGAAGTTGAATAAATCCTATTGGTATCCCTATCCTATTGATATCCATACCAGAATTTTTTGTTAGTAGACGTAAGAGTGGCATGAGTTAGACATCATGTTTGCTGTTTAATGAATGATGCATACTTCATGTTTTATTATAAAACAGTGATTAAGAAACAGGAGAAATGTTTGCTAACAATCACTAAACTTTGTCTAGTCTGCTTCCTCACAGGTTAATATCTACTGTAGCACTGCTTTTCCACTGTCTTTGGAGCTTCCAGTCACCTCTTCTAGCTGGTTCTAGAAACCATTTTCATTATTGTGCATTTGTATTGAAACTCAAGGGGTAACACCTGCCAACACCAGACAATCTCTGGTTGACCTTGTATGTAATCTGTTTAGCAACTACTATTTTTTAAACACTATATCCTTCCAAAAAACAGCTCAATTGCCACTTATAGGTTTGCTGAATGAAAAGTACCTCTTATATTCACAAAAGTGAGATTTCACTGATTGTCTGAAGAAAAAGGATTTTGTTTTAGAACAGTGCTGGAATGAGTGCTGCTGTTCTCAGGACAGTGCTTGATTCACCTGATATTAAGGAAGAGTAACTGTGCAGAGGAGAAAGAAAAAGAGTAGTAGACAGTGGACTTTTACAAAGGGAGCCTGAGTCACACATGTGTAAATTATTAGGTGAAATATATTCATTGGAGTGCTTTGCTGTATTAAATTTTTCTATCAGAATTCATGAAAAATCATGAAAAGCCTGAACAGTTTCTCTTGTTGAAGAAAAGGAAGGCCATGAAGAGAATAACTTGTGGATGAAAGTAGGGAGGAAAAAAGATTTCTATGTTTGAAGCTATCACAGGGCTGGCTGGGAGCTGAAATGAATTACTGAAGCAAAGAACTAGTTGACAGGAAAATATAAACATACCTTCGAAGAAATGGAAAGTTATGGCTGGAATATAAATTTTTGAGTTGACTTATTTCTGATTTGGTCTGTTTGATCAAGATCAGAAACAAGCTGGAAATTCTTCCATGGAGAGTTTATTGTGTGCTCTGCAATAGACTAGGAATTTCTTCTGCCATTCTATCTCTCCCTCTTTGTCCCCTGCTCCCCTCTCCAGTCCCACGTGTACTGCAACCCAAATGGCAAAAACAACTGAGTCAGCAAGAAGGAAGTTCTCAAGAGAATGTGCTTTATCTACACCCTACGTGTATGTTTTAGCTGACACAGTAGCAACAACAACCAGGAAAACAGTTATTTAAAAATCAGTGGTAATTTGTTCACTGAGTTATTTTACAGCTCTCAAAGAGCTCTGGATAAGAAACACTGTTATCTTGTTAATTGCTAGGTTAACACTTACTCTTCTTATGAATTAAAAGCCTACTGGTTCAGAGCCTCTCTCTATAAATTTATTAAGTGGCTTAAATTAAATCTTACTGATTATACTGGATAAATCCCAGTTAGCTGAGCTTTAACTATCCACACTAAATTCTGTTTAGTGTTTTTAAGTACATTTCAGTTTGCATCTAATCTGATTTGTAACTATTCAATGAAGGCCTACTCTATGTTATGTGGGAGAAACACTGAACTCCTAAGTTTATGTAACACAGAAAATTTAAACATTGGTACACTATATATATGCCACGTCTTAAAGTGGTGAAAAAGAGCTTTTGTAAATAAAGACATTTATTTAGATTTCTTAGTCAAATGTGTGACAGGATCCTGAATGCCCATGTGTGTATGTGTTGGAATATTTACAATGCCCACTATAGATGTACACATCTATATATAACAGAAGGCTATAAAAAGAAAGATAAGGAGGATGCACAATCCCTTTCTAATTCTGAATGAGCCTTTGTCACTGCTTTGCAATGTGAACTGGGACAAGCTAATTGTAAGACCATCTGAATTTGCCTTCTAAAGGAAACTACTGCCAAGCATGCTGGAGTGGGATCAGGTGCAAGGGCTCAGTGATGTTATGTTGTGAGTAGCAACTTGCATCACGGGTGTAAGGAGCCCATGACCCGCATTCAGGCCGCTACACCAGAGTCCAAGCATACAGAAGTAGAAAAGTACTGAAAGTGCTGATTTTAGAGCCCTGCTTTACAGTGAAACATGAGGATGGTTCTGTGTTGTAAGGCGACATGGAGAGTTGGCTCCAGAAAAGATATGATTGGTTCATAAAAACAGAGATGAAGTTTCTGGGAATAACTTAGTAGAGTGTCAGCCTGAGAGCTCTCAAGACAGAATTTGCTTCAGAGTACCACTATGGCTAATATTGGTAGCTGCAGGGAAAAGAGATGAATAAACAGCAAGGAAGGTTGTAAAGAGTGGAAGAAATTATGAGGAGTGCAAATAGTGGCAGCAAAAACAGCCTCAGTAGCAGATCATGTGGAGGAAAGAGAAGGCAAACTGGCAGGAGTAGACTAGTCAATGTGTATTACTAGTAACAGCTAGAGTAAAAGTAATGCCTCAGACCTTAAACATCCAATAGGCAGACACCGTAAATAATGGCATGGTTACCAGAGTAATAAAAAAAGAGTCACATTACAACTAGGAGCCAAATCATGGTCAAGATTTGATAGATCAAGGATGCACAGGGCATCCTCAGCATTTATACATCCTGAAAAGCTTTGTTCTATGGAGCATGGAGAGGAAGCAGCTATATAAATAATAAACAAGAAATCAGGGGAGATACCTATGGCCATCTATACTTACTGTTGCTCTCTTTGCTCTCTGAGGCCTTAAATTGTCATAGTTGCGATTTCCCTCCAGGAAAGCACTAAAAGAAGGGGGCCTGATGACAGAAGAGCACTCAGGAACTGCCTTTAGCATCCGTGCATGAGACAGCCAGCCACAGGATGCAGGTGCATAGGAATTTCCAGGTTCTTCACATTACTTAAATATTCTTTTTCAAAACAATTTCAGTTCATCTGCTCACCCAGAGCTTTAAATCTGTTATTATTAATATAATTTATTAATAGCATTTAAGTATAATTACATTACTCACAGTGAATTAAACATAGGCTGAGGTTTATATCCATAATAATATGCTCTAATAATTTATTCAGAAAGATTTTCAGATGATGTTAAGACTATAGCTTAATCTCTACCTTTATGAATAAATTTATCTTTTACATTCATTTTTTTTACGGTAGGAGAGCCCTTAAAACCCCTGTAACTACAGTTAAATTTAAGTCAATATATTATAAATACAGACTGATGACATAGGAAATATGTGTTGAGGTACATGGCAGCATTAAAAACAGAAAGACCATACTGGAGTACCTAATGCAATATATGCACTTACTATGATACAAAGATGCCGAGTATTATATAATATTCCTCTCATATATACATCTTGCACATCTGTTTGTGTGTATTGCCAGAAAGTTGGTATGTGTGTATATATATACATCTATATAAATATGCATATACATGCTCTCCCACAGATGAATTTATGTCTGTACAAATGTATGTGTTCATACATTGAATGAAAAAAAATCAAAGTTTAACTAATTAATGTCTCCCATTAGAGCTATATTTCAAATTATTTTTATTTATATATTTAGACGTTAATATACCTCACGTAACACTGTGTGCTTGTATAACTGAAGTTATAATCTACAAGCAAAGAGGTGAGAGGAAAGAAGATTCTGCTCTGAGTCCCAATTATGTTCTTTGGAAATGAAATGTCCTGATGTTCTATATTCTGCAAGGACACATGATCTGTATCTATTTTCAGCGAACATCTTCTCACATGGTGGCCTAAAAATAGGCCAGCCATGAACTTTAAATAATGGCTCAGGAAGGGTATTAACCTCTTTCTCACATTCTAAGTTTGTCCCTCTGCTCTAACTATCAATATTATGAAGAACGTATCTGATGTTAGTGAATGATGAAGCAAGCCACATACACCTCCATTTCTGCTTCTCTACAGATGTCATTGCCTCTTAATTCCCTTCAAGGTCTGTTGTATATGTTAAGCTGTCCACACACAATACTGACAGCATTTCTTTTTCTCTAAGTAGTGAATCTGTTTTCTGCCAGGTAGAAGAATGAACTAAAAAGAATGAACTATTTCATTTCCCGTGCTGCAGGGATGAGAGACTTTCTACTCTTGGTGAAATGTGGATGATTATGAAAACGCTTATTTTTCATAAATCCACAAGTGTTTATACAATGTGTAGCAATGAGGGTTGCAATGAGGAGTACAATAAGCAATTGGATTTTTGTTTCAGGGACTGCGGATGTCTGTACTAGCCACGGTATTTCCCAAATAATTTATTACAACTCCCAGAGCATAATGCATATCTTTCAAATGTTTCTCAGTAATTCCACTCTTTTCTTACTTTTTTAATAAACACAGATACATATTTTCATCCTGATTTTTAATTTAGTACAAGAAAAAATGTTCACTGAAATAAACTTAATTGTTTAATACATGTAAGCGACATCCATGACATAACAGAAATAATAGTTTCCAGTTGCACAGTTAGTTAATGACTGTCACACAAACTAAAATGAAAACTGTCAATTACAAAGACTGTGACTTTAAATTGATATATTTACCACACAGGTATTTATTTTACCTACAAAATATTTTAGTGTTCTAGCAAGGCATGATCCACTGCTTCAAATGTACTATAGAGAGGGCACAAACATGCAATGATCAGCTCATAAAACTTGCAAATGTTTGTGTCTTAGGGCACCTTATTAGTATCCTTCAACCATCCACAGTTTTTTGCTTTTCACAAAGGAGGGAAAAGAAAAATGAATTTATTGAGAAGAAAATGAACAAACTCCACAGAAAAGCTGTGATTAAAATCTTCTTTGCCACTCCTTGTCAGTCAGTGCTCTACTACTGCCAAGGCTGGCTTAGGATCTTGTGCTACGAGTGACCCAGGACCGAGTGAAGGTACAATGAAAGAGATAAGAGACAACAGATAAAAACATTGCCTTGAACTCAGTCCAGGAGCTACCAGGAAGCCTGTACCTGTAAATACAGTGCCAGCCTTTAACTTCACTCATCTCTGAGACTCTCAATCACTAAAAATATCAGATATTAAATTACTTCAGTGTTAGCCACTTATCTTTAAATGAAACAAGCGTAATTCAATACCTTGTGTATCTATAGCTATGCTAAATTTAATTACCTGTCCATTTATAAATAATTTCCAAAATTTTAATTCAATTTCCACTTCTATTTAATCTCTTCATAAGAAAAAGATTACACTTTCAAAAGATTATTTTGCAACTGTAGAAGAGACTTCTGATTTTTCTGGTATTAAAGAAAATCAGTATTTCAACTTTGACTTAACTACAAAACAATTAATGAAGAAAAGATTTTAAGTATTTGCTTATTGCATTTTATAGATAACAGCAACAGTATAAAACTACAGATTAGACAGAATTTTATACAGGTTTTAAAAAAATGTAGAATTTTTTTTGTTTTTCAAGTAGAACTAGGATAAAAAAAAAGAAATGATCTAGCATTGCCTTAACATTCAGAATTTAACTTGGATATCTCCCACAGCTTTAATTAGATTTACCTTCTAAAATCATCAGCATACCAACTGGAGATTAAGTTCATAAGTGTGTATTCAGAACAGATTTTATGCTTCGTTGTTTTTTGCTCTCCTTGTTTTTGCCTCTGAGATCACACGTTCAAGAAAGGCAACTCCAGATTTACGCATGGGAAGTGCTGTGTACCCTTCTGTATGCTGTTACTACCACAATCATAATGTGCAACTCAGTGCATAAAAATAGGCACATGCATTTGCTTCTGCATCAAACAGTTCATGGCATTTTTTTACCTCCTCTTGATGATAGTGAGTCACAATCTTTATTTGTGGTGACTTTCATGGACAGTGACATGTTTGAAGAGTGCCCATTCAATTTTTGTATCACATGGCCCCAAAAGCATT
>JAWWMO010000096.1:56215583-56226077 GCA_035047845.1 Dendrocincla fuliginosa | reverse complement strand
AATTCCACAGTGAAAATTCATGGAAAAGATGTTCTCTCTCACCACCTCCAAGGATGAGATTTACAGGAAAGGGTGTGGGCATGTCTACACTGTGCATACATACCTGTCTTGTCTGAAGTATCTTTTCTACTGCAGTCAGAACTGCATCCTACCCTTTGCTTTCCCCTTTTTCCTTCCCGTGCTTTCCTTATGCAAATGCCATGACTTTTTATTGCAGAAACACATAAGAGGGAAATGGAGAATCATGGTAGGTATCAGAATGCCAGATCCTGCATCTCCTAATCTTGAATTAGAAGAGACAATGTCATTCCTAGCCCTACATGAAGAATTTTAATTTACTTACTTTTCATTTATCTTCAATTATTTTCTAACAGGTTCAAAGGAACATATGTTAATTTCTCTTGTTTTAATGTAATGGATTCATAGTCACAATTCAGGAATTAGGGCAAAATATCACTTGTTTTTAGCTAAATAAAACAAAACTTTCCATATTCTACTGAAAACAACCTCTGTCAAGCCAAAGCAAGCACAGAATTAAAAGAATGTGTTTGTGTAAGACCTAACTCAGAAGTTAGCTGAAGTATGTTATTTATATTTTGAAAGTCCTAAAAATTAGCAATGCTATCTATAATTGCAATAGCATATTCAAACCTAATAGAAATGAACATGTTGTGGTAAGCACTAATATACAGTAACCTTTCCTGGCTTTCACCAGAAACCACACAGGGAATAAGAAAAAAAAGTGCTTGCCTCTTTCCATCCACTGCCCCAAGCATTACCTGGGTATCAAGTATCTGAACAATTCTTCGGTCCATTAAAAACTGAGACACAACAGATGCTTGGAAGCATGATCCTGGACTGAGCAAGGCAATGGGTGAATTTCACCTCTGCAGGATAGCTGCTGTTCTCCCATTGCAGTGGACCTGGTGCCCACAAAAACCTTTCTGATTCTGCTCTTCAGGTGCCTGAATAGCAGTTCAGACAGGAGTAGAAACAGACTAAATTTACTCTTCTGTAACAAGATTTGGCATCTCTCTTATATTTAGTCCACATCTGAATAGTCCAGTACTTTTCTCAACTTACTTTTCTTTATATGAAAGGAAACTAGTAAACCAAGATTTGTGCATTTTACTTGTTTTAGTATATTTGAAGAGCTAATGAAAGAGCTGTCATATCTGAAATATTCGTTAAACAATTACAACAAAGGAATCTCGTAGGTGCAGTAACATGACTGTTCGGAACTACTGAGGAGCGCTGGTGTATTATTATCTGTATTACTGGAAGCAGTTAGATGTGGTACTTGCCAAAGCATGTCTCATTTCAGGATGGATTTGCTAATAAAGCACATCAAACACAGAAGGGACTGTGATCAAAGGTTCTTGAATATGTGCAACAGCAATGAAAGTGGTCGGCAATTCAACTGCAGCATGTGCACTGGTGTGTGTGCATACATCAAGGACCAAACACACTCCCCATAGCTAGGGAAATCAAACTACATTGTCTTAGGTCTCTGGGAATCAGATTCGAGTGTACACACTGTTTGTTACCACATCACAGCCTCTGGGGAAAATCATCTTAAAACACAATAATCAAATCACTTGGTGATTATCTGCCTATTTCCACATTAAAATGAACTTTTGTTACTATTTTTAATTTTGAAAACTTTGTCATAGTACTTTGAAAGTGGTTTTTAGCTAGGCCTTTTATACTTGGACTACAATCTAGGCATAATTCACACAGATATTTTTAAAATACCAATTTTTTTATTTTTTTCCCCAGAATTTGTCAAATATTGCTAAGGTATATCAACATTTATTCTGCAAGAGTGACATGTGGCATAATTCAATCAGGTTTCAGTACTCCAGAGTATGAACTAAAGATATAATTTGTGTCTCTGTGAAGGGAAAAAAAAATATAATCCACTGGATAAAGATGGGTCCCTTCTCTGTATAGACATATAGGGAGATATTTAAATGAGTTCCAATGTGACCACATCTATAACTCTAGATTTTTCTAATTTTCTAGTTCCCCTCTTTAAGCTTTATACCAAGAATCACTGCATATTAAATGCAGAAAAATGGATTGCAATGAAACAATTACCTGTCTTTTATGAGATAAGTTCATGGACCTAAGTTGTTATGGAACTGAAATACTTGGAATTTCTAAATTTTAATATTGCCTCTCATACTTCATTTTTTTTAATAAAAGAATTTGATTTTCTAGCATTATTTTAATGTTTGAAACTCTGTAGCCCAAAATCATTGTAACTATGCTATTAAAAAGTATTGAAGCATTCTGTGGTCTAATCACACCACATTTTGGCCTCATACTATTACTCTGGAGATGCTTCATCTTTTGTGCACAGGATTATAGTATAGACAAAATGCGAAAATATTGTTTTGTGATTTTTAAAGATAAATACTAAATAAAAGGAAATATATTTAAAAAGGAGGTATGTTTTAATGGAAAAAAAGGAGAAGGTAAGTAACTAGGAAAAATACCACGGTTACCAAACTGATAATTATAAAATTGATTTTGAAAAGACAAAATAATTTCTTTACAAAAAAATATAATTTGTCTGCATGTACCAAACTGATCTGGTTTGGGAGTGCTTCCCTTACAAGAATTGTCACAAAACGCCATTCGATGCAACACTAGGCACCATGCAAGTTATTTTTCAGAATTTTACACCTAACTCATTAGGCTGTAATAGGTACCACAATGTACTTATATTCACTACCCCTACAGGAACAACAAAGGCCAAGAACTTCACACAGTTCTGCTCAGTTCTAGAAACAGCACCATGTAAAGATGAAGCAGATTGTTAAAAAGAAACTACAAGGGTCTTCTTATGATCTTGTCTGCAAGCTATTGATGGAGAGAAATATTAAATGATACACCTAGAGAAACACATAAAATAATGTATTCATTACCTAGATAAACACATCAAATCATGTATGCATTACCTCTTAGAGTTAGTTCTTACCGTTACAATTAAAAAAAAAATAAACTTGATGATTGGCAATGATTAAAAATCAAATTAGTGTTAGGAATTAGCAGTAAATTAATTATTTGTATTATTATAATATGCTAGCTGTGGCCCTGGTGCTCTCAGCTCTAAAAGGCTGAAGTACAGCCAGGAAAAAAAAATTGAAAATGGCAAGAAGCATGATCACCGGGGTGAGTTAGCTTCCATGGAAAACAGAATTACACAAAATATATCTCTTTAAGATGAAAACCCCACAGTTTAAGGATGTTATCTTATAAGTCTATAAAATCATATCTTCCATGCAAAAAATATGTAGGAATTGATTGTATTATCACTTTTGCTACAAGAATTAATGGCCATCAAAACAACAACAACAAAAAAAACCCAAAACAGTTGGAGTCATATTTAATCTCAAAAGAAAGAGGTGATTTCTAATGCAGTAAGAACAGGTCTGTGCTCCTTGACAAAGGATGGCGTGGTTGCAAAGAGTGCATAAATTCAAGAATACAAATAATTGCAAGAGATGTGTATTAAGGATTACCAGTATTCAAATCACATCGGCCTCAGTGTATACCTCAGTCTGAAAATATTGTAAGTCTAGAAGAGTCATTAATGGATGCACCATAGTTTGCCCTCTTCTTCTTCTATGGGCATCCACATAAAGCCACTGCTAGGAAGGCTGATGGCTTAGACAAATGCCACAGCTGAGCCACTTTGAAATTGCTTATACTTACAAGATGAAACTGGTTATGCATATGTATTTAAACTTTTATAATTCAGTTGTCCTTTTGTAATATATTTCTCTTAGCTATGTGGAGTTTTTCTTTTTTGGTTTTTTTTTTTCTTTCTCTGTTGTCTGTACCATCTCCATTTCATTTCATGACAGTTACAAAAGCACCTTTTAGGAGTAAGTCCATCCAAGGCCAAATGATCCAAGCATGTAGGTGATAAGAATTCAGAGTTAAAAAATGTGAACTTTAGTACCTCTGTCTGCTGAAGAACCAGAGATGGTATCTATGTAAGAGAAACATGCTAATTGTTACCGATTTCTCATTGCTACATCAAGAAATGAGGGAGAGCCGCAGTTAATTGCAAATGCGATTAAAGACAGAATTTATTTCACATGTCAACTGCTGTTTGAAGATGTAGTCTTTTTTCTAAGCTAGTCAGCTAGGTTTTCTTTACCATGAGAGCATGTGTATCGGGGTGGTATGTGCAGAGAGAGTCCGATGATTATCTCAGACTTGTTGCAGAACTTGCATGAATCCAACCCTACACGGCCTGGAAGAAGCAATTTAAAATCTTACATCTCTAGCAAAATTGTAACTGTCAGGAGTCTCCTATTATCTTATTACTGAGAAGACTGACAGTTATCAGATAAGTCTAAATTGTGAAAAAGGGGATATGCTTTTCAGTTACACTGAAGTTTCTGAATTTAATGAAAATCAACCTTTATCCTCTATTTTTGTCAGAGAGCATGTGTCCTTAGGAACAGGTGGTAGCACATCATATGTTGGAGTGCATGGTTAATTCAGTTTGAGAGTGTAGACCTGAGATCATCCGGTTAACTACATTACCAGTGGAGTAATACACCCAAATCATGCAATTAACCAAACTGGGGAGAATATAGAGTTTTTCAGTCTCATAAATGTCTACCTTAGTTCCCAGTCATTGAACACAATCTCTTTGTTAATACAAGATTATGCTTAAATGATACAGGTCAGCCACCAGTTCTTTTACTCAGCTTTGAAGCACTTAGAGTCTTGTAAAATTTAAAAATGTTCAGGATTCCTTTTTCCTTTTTTTTATAAAGCCCTAGTTAATTCCCTACATAAACATGACTCTATTTGTATTACCCAAGAACATTAGGCACTCAGACATACACATCAAAACTTTTCTCCGATTTTCATTATTTTCAGACGTGCATTAACTTGATCATCCATCCTTTTCTACCAGGTAATTGTTAAGCTCTACTATCACCAAAGGGGATTGTCCCGCTCTGCACTGGGGCAGCCTCACCCTGAATATTGTGTGCAGTTT
Source organism: Dendrocincla fuliginosa (assembly GCA_035047845.1). Classification (NCBI taxonomy): domain Eukaryota; kingdom Metazoa; phylum Chordata; class Aves; order Passeriformes; family Dendrocolaptidae; genus Dendrocincla; species Dendrocincla fuliginosa. Next base: position 56,221,048 of record JAWWMO010000096.1, on the reverse strand, counting down.
GGGGCACCACAATATAAAAAAGATATTAGCCTTTAGAGAGGGTCCAAAGGAAGACAACAAAGATGGTGAAGGTCCTTGAGGGGAGGCCACATGAGGAGAGGCTGAGGGCATTTGATGTGTTCAGTCTGGAGAAGAGGAGACTGAGGGGAGACATCATTGCAGTTACAACTTCCTTGTGAGGGGAAGAAGAGGGGCAGGCACTGTTCTCTTCACTCTCATGACCAGGGACAGAACCTGAGGGAATGGCCTGAAGTTTTGTCAGGGGTGGTTTAGTTTGGACATCAGGAAAACGTTTTTCACCCAGAGGGTGGCTGGGCACTGGAACAGGTTCCCCAGGGAAGTGATCACAGCACCAAGCCTGACAGAGTTCAAGAAGTGTTTGGACAAAGCTCTCAGAGACATGGTGTGACTCAGTCCTGTGCAGGGTTGATTTAGACTCTGTGATCCTGATGGGTCCCTTCCAACTCAACATATTCTATGATTCTATGATTTAATAAGCATATACAGCTTATAAACCAGTATTTATCATGTAAGAACTATTTTTACACCAGATTTTTACTGCTAATTCTCTGTACTGTAGCTATTTTTAATGGTCGAATGATCATATTTATATCATGAATTATTCTTCTGCTAAAAAAGATCCAAAATTTTAAAATGTGGACGAACAAAAGGGTCATCCCTCCTAAAGAGAGCCTAGCTGTGAAAAATTTCAGTCCATGCAGTAAATTTGAATGGCTGAGAACAAGTGGTGAAAACACTGCAACTTTTTTTATAACATCTCATGATGCTATAATTATGCAGCAGTTGTATGGTTTCTTTTGTTCTGCTTACTCTAAGTGAGAAATAATGGTTTCAGATGAATGTCTTTGTCAGAAGCTACTTTCATCAGGATAAGTACGTCCTGTGGAGGCTCTGAATTTTTACCCTATGCTAAATTTCAAGTACAATCAAATGTAGGATTAATTAAAAACTTAAGAAATGCAGTAAATATTTATTCTTCAATGGCACAGCTAGGCAATCCATGCTATGACCTATTGTAGCCTTGTGGAGCCTTGGAATGTAAGACAGAAAATCCTATCCAATATATGAACAATGCTGTCCCACATTTAAAAGGCTCTATTATCCATTAGTAACATCAAAAAGCTACTACCTGAACAACTGAACTGCACATGCTGAAGCGGCAGCTAAATCTGAAACTACTAACTAAGCAATACCCAAGTGGTGTTTTCAGGGCACAGTGAATGAGCTGCCATCAAAATTTGGTCAGATTCATTGCAACACCTGTTCTGGCATTGCCAGTGCCCAGTTCTTACTTTTTCTCTTCCTTTTTTTTTTTTGTTTTTACCTTTCTGTGGAACACTACTGTGTTGTCATCAGGGCCATGTACAACCTAATTGTAGTTGAGTAATTTTTTCTTCTATAATACAGAGAACAAAGAAGACATGCTAAGTACAGCATGATGATAGCAACATCAGAAGCCATTCCTTCCATGAAATCCTATTCTTCCTCCATGTTTTAAGGGGTTCATTAATTTTTGAAATTTTTAATGCTTGATCTCTCCCCAGAAATGCTTTTTGTTTTTTAGGGTTGACCAAATTTGCCTTGTTGCTTCTAAGGTATAAGAAAAAAACGATGGGAAGGTAACAAGGTTAAAAGGGTAATAGACTTCACTTACAGAGAAATGCTTTCCTTAAAAGCAGAAACAGATGAAACTGTTTCTGACGTCAGTCACATGCTTCTGTTCAAAACAAAACACAACCTCCATACTGGCCAAGATTCATGTTTTGACTGTCATTGTAGTCTAGGGATAATTCCCACAATTTTCCTGTTTCTTTTCTCTTTTCCTTACGTATGCTCTCTTCTCTCTGAGTTTTTCAACTTGCTTCTTCGCCTGTTTGTTGTTTTTTCCCCTTCATTTCCACATAGGATATCAGCCAACACCCTTAAGCAGGTCATGCATGAACAGCACCCAACAGAAGACAGTCTGAATGAAGCAACTACTTCTGCTACAGCAAGATGAACGCTGTCTTTGTCCTAGGCAAGCAACTATCAAAGAAAATTCCAAGTGCTTGCACACACCACATCACATCATGTAAGATAGCATAACCCCCAAAACTGGAATACAGACCAAAGTTTTAGCAAAAGAGTTTTTTATGGCTTGTATATCATATTCCAGCTTCCTTCTCTCAAGTAGAGACCATCTTTACCAAGGATGCTACTTCACGAAACAGCTCTCACTCTGTGGTGGCTTTTAGTGGTTTTATCTATGCAGATGTGTGGTTAGCAAGTAGGGAAAGCAGAAAAAAGTGTTCACCCAGGATCGTTCTAGTCCAGCCCCTCCCTGTTTTAAAAAATGCCAGAAATACATGAGTTTCTGACAATCATTAAGGATGGGACTTTACTCTTTGATATACTTGTGAGGTAGTGACTCTGACAGACTGGTTCAGAATAGAGTATAAATCTGCTTATTTTTGTGTCAATCTAATATAAATTTAATCATCCTGGTCATTCATTAACTGGGTCAGATGAGATGAAATGTTACTAAACAGAATCAGAAAGAGTATTTTAATGCAGAAACAGCAAAGATATGGAAGTTTTCTGTACCATGAAAAGCTACTCCAGTATGTTAATCTTACCTCCCTGAGAGGATCATTGAGCTCATTCAGAATGTTTTCTTCATCAAAGATTTTGCCTTGGTAGCGATGTTCATAGTAATCATGGATCTTCTGGCGCATTTCAGCAGGTAGCTTGTGGAATGACATGTACTGTTCCACTTGTTTGTACTGTCAAGATAAAAAAAAAACATGGAAGCATCAGAAAAAACTCCACATTTTTATTATCTAAAGACACCTACAAAACAAAAATTCATTCATGTATCCAATTAACCTTTACATGCTTTATAAAGATAACATTTTTTTATATGTCATAGAATTCACACAAACCCTAGTTAATTTTATATTAGTCACATTACAGCATGCCTATAAATTACAAATACTGCCTTTAGTGGCAATGCTGATACCCAGATTAATATGAAAGTTTTAGAAGCCAAACTCTCATACTTCTCATGTGTTCCCTAAATTCCCAGCTAAACAGAAGATGTGAAAATACATCAACACCATTTTTAGCTCATGCAGTAGACAGGAAAGCTGTACATAGTGTTTAGTCTGTAGTGCTGCATTCAGAGAGAGTTTAAGGTGTGAAATTTCAGAAACTCGCTATGATGAATTACTATACAACATTTTAAGGTTGTGTATGCTTACAAAGTGATTAAAGAAGAATGTTAAAATCTGAACTAGAAAATATTCCTCAGGAGGGATGGAGAGAGGTAAACCAGAAAAACAGACATGGCATCAGGAAATAGAAACTGGGGGAAGAAAAAGATACTAGGACCTAGGAGACTCAGAGGACCTCACTTCATTTACCTCGTGCATTTGGTTTCTTCGTTTCTACTAGTCCCCTGTCCTATCTTCTGGGGTTTTATTTGCTTGCCTTCCTCAGAAGCCTTTTCGAATAGCATAATTTTCTAAAAATAAGGTCCTGAATTAACATCCTCAAGACTTGTATCATACTAAATGACATGATAACCTGAGACTCACAAAATGGAGTAGTTCTCTAAATAGCAAATTAAAAACTACTGCCAGAACAAGATTTCTGCCCCTTAGACCCCCCAGCCTTGTCTAAGCTGAAATGGGTAAGACATTGAGAAGGATGAACCCCATCCCAGGCTGAAAGGTGAATAAATTTGGCAGGAACTTGTAATGTAAATTAATTTAATTTTTAGTAATTTTTTTCATGCTTAATTAGGGAATTTTAACTATTTTCAGTGGAAAAGCCAACAAAGTCCTAATTAGTATTGGCACCTCTCAAAGCAATTAAGCACATTTATCATGTACAGGCACTCCTTACGAACTGCAGAATATATCCTTTAGCTTGTACAGTTGAAGATAGTTCTGTATTCTGGAATTGAAATTAGCTTTTGTTTTGCAAAGTGGCAAAAGATTAGATGAGGACACGTGTACAACATGCATTCAAAAAATAAGAGGAAAATAATTTTGCATGGGACTATTTAAAAATGTATGATGAATATGTAAGTCTGATTTAACCTCTGCACAGATATTTTGCACCTCTGAAGAAACAACTCTTTACCCCCATCCTTTAGATGTGTGACTTAAATTTGCATGCTTGCCATTGTTTTCTGTTCTGATATGGAGAAATTTATCCTTAAATTGTGGGTAAGAATTAGAGTTCTGAGCAACCAGAACCAGGCATGCTCTAGCATAAATGAAATACTGCTACTAAAATTACCCTACTGATCAGGTAAAGCTACTCCAGGCATGGATTTACTTAGAGGGAAGGGAGAGATCACCCCAAGCTCCATATATCCCGCCAAGATGTTCACACAGTCCCAGGAGCTGTTAAGTGTTCCAGCTTCTCTGCAGCAAAGCCAAAGAGAAGATGCTTCACTGCGCAATGTCTCCTTACTATCTGTGCCCAGTCCTCTGTTGCTGTGGCCCCATGTAAGGATACATAGTGTGCCATGTGTCATAGCACACATGGACAGGGAAAAAAAAGTCATCACGCTGGTTCCTAGGACAGGGGCTGCACCCTCTATGCAATCTTATTCACAGATGAATGTGCTTAAGGGACACTAAGAATAATCCTTGCTAATAAAAAAAAAAAAAAAAAACAAACAAAAAAACCAAACAAAACCCACATTCATTGAGATGTATATTGCAAGCAAGCTGCAAAGCACTTTTATACCAGAATGACCTTGAAACAGAGAAAATTCATGCTATGAAAAAACTGCTTTTGCAGCAGTTTGCACCACTGCCTTTCATTAGTGCTGTTTGAATAGGGGCTTTCTCTCACACAAGCAAGCTCTTTTTTTTAATTAGGATTTATGCTTACACATGAGAACTTTAGGGAAATAAAAAAAAATAAAACTTGTAGGAATGTAGCACTTATCACTGCTGTGTCTCAAAATGTTTGTAAGTTACTAACATATAGAATAATAGGGACAGATGAACATTAGCAACCTTTTCTTTAAAAAATCTACAAAGAAATTAAAGTCTTCCACAATTCCCAGAAATACTACCAAGGTGCCTTTCCGTATCAAAATATATGACCTTGTGAGTGTATAGTATACTATCCCTATCACCCTTTAATCAGTCTTTTCCTAATACTTCTCAGCGTGTGACGTCAACTCATTTTCTGTACCATTCACAGTACAACTACTCACTTCTTGATGTTTTGTTCACATGAAGTGTTACCTCAAAGCTTTTAATTTACTCAGCAACTGATATATTTTACTAATTCTGTCCAAGAAATGATTAATTTTTATTCCTCAGAAAAGTAAGTTCATTTTTTTTTCAGCTTGCCATATATTATGGGCAATATTGAGGGTATCCCAGATACGTTGTCACTGTGGTATGCTCCATATCAGTTGAAAAAAAGTGTGCTGGAAT
>JAWWMO010000096.1:56198235-56210218 GCA_035047845.1 Dendrocincla fuliginosa | reverse complement strand
TGGCTATTTAACAGGTTTTCAATTTTTCTTGTCACATTTATTCTCAGAATTTAGCATTTTTCCTCTTCTTTAACTCCTTAATACGTTACTAGCTACAAGAATTACTCCTGACACATAGTGGTGTAAATGAGGTAAAACTACGATTCTTGCTCACAAAGATGGACAAGCCATATTTTTATCCCTGGAATTGTCTGACTATGGGAGCCTGGACAGGGCTGGACATGCAGATACTGCAGGATTCTGTTACATGCCTCCTCTCTGTCTCATACTGAAAACAGTACTATTTAATGAACCTGTCAGCTGGGAGATATGAGGTCCCCAAATTTATTACTTGTTCTCTGCACTTTTTGTCAGTCACACAATCCAAACCAACTGTTTGTGTGCGTTGATTCACACTTGATTCAAGAACCAAACAGTAATATATTTGGTCTGCTGCTCTCTGCTAGCTGTGCTGATGACTCCAGCCTGGAGCTTCAGCCACCAGCAGTTAGGAAAAGGTGAAGAACATAATGATCCTCTCTCTTCTACCATGAGGGAATCCTACCTCACTAATGAATATTTTTATTATTGCAAGGACCACACGTTATGTAAACACAGTTTTTACCAACTGCCCTTGTTTCAGGATCTGAATGGTTTTTTGATTACTGGGGGACAGAAAGGAGAGAAAAGTCAGGATGTCCTTCCAAGCTATAAGGAACTTTTCTACAAAGAATTCTTCATAAATGTTCCTAAAGTGCTCAACGTCTATTCAATTTCACCTATCATTTAAAAGCATTATCTTCAGCAGCTGCTAATATGTATTTCCTATTAGTAGTTCTCATTCTCTTCCATATGGCAGGGGTTTTTCACCTGTATAGGAGTGGACCCATTCATTCTGCTCTAGTTTTAAAAATATTGCCTTTAGATTACTGCTTCATACTTGCTAGAATGCTGCAGCCAGTTTCCATGTCCTTGGTCAAAGGGCACTCTTGCTCTCCACTGAAAATTCAACAAAAATCAAAAATCAAGAAACATTGGTGTGCTCCTTGCAAGGGTTACTCTAAGTCTGGTGTTTGTACAGTTCATCCTTTTAAAATCCTTTTCATTCTATCTTTGACTTTGACTTTCTAGAAAAAGAATGAAATGTTTTGCATGTTGAAATATCTCCATGTTTCAAATGGGGACACGACTCCAATCCCTGGTCCTCTCTTGCATGTGTTTCCCCAGCCACACTGGGAAAATGAACTATCTCCATTTCACAAACACCTCGGACCCACAATGGTTATTTCATGAGCCAGATGAACTTTTGAGCTGACCACCAAGGCACAAAAGGAGAATCTCTAAGAGAATATTTGGTCAAACCTGAAGTTAGCATTAACCTTTAATAGGATGATTATCTGTGATGATAACCATATATACCAAAAATGAGAAAGCATAGATGGTTCTTAAATGACCAGAAACCTGGTTCTGTTGGGGAAAGACACTGAGCAGTCAACCATTTGGTTTATCTTATTTCAGTAGTGACAAATAAGCTCACCTGTACATCCCACAGTCACTTAACTGAATTCACTGGGGCTATAGAGATATTTCTACAATCTTCCTTCTTTACTGATACTTTACTTAACATACACATATTTTCACATAAAGAAAAAATATAGTTTATAATCAACCATAGATAAAAATAAAATATAAGTATTCTTGCTGAATGGCATGGCAAGTTTATTTTTATAGTTATCATGAGATGGAACTGATTTGTTTAGCCTAAAAGCTATCATCTGTTTACTATCTACTTTTTCACTAATTACCCCCCAAAGAGTACTGCTGCTTGCAAGAATGCTTTAAGCTGTCATTTTACTTACACACAGTAATTAAACATTTCCTTTCAATTGCCACAAAATACACAATCTCTTCTTATTGTTCCTTTCAATTAGTGTAATTGAGAAATTAATTAAGTTATAGGGAGTTTTCTGAATAGGATTTGTTTTCTTAGTCTGTTCTTTAACTTGCACAAATTTGCTTTTTATTGTTTTAAAAAGGGGAGAAAACTGGCATTAAAACCAGGCTCAGTTCTTCTCTTCACAGTCATTGACAGGACTCTGATTTAATGAAACAATATTAGAGCCCCAAGGCATGAAAAGAAAAACATCTCTCCTCCATGCAACTAGAGGTGGAACTGTATCAAGTCTAAGGCAGGATGATTTTCTTTCTTAATGAGAAAGATACTGTAAAGATGACAGTTTATTTAAAAGTATCAGATATGCTGTAATGGTCTCCTTAGAGCTGCCAGTTTTGAAGCAAAATTTAATACCTATCTTGTACAATATTTCTTATCCTTTGAATGATTTGGATTTATTCTTTTTTATTTTTTTCCTTTTTTCAATTTTCCTGTTCCAGTAGAAAAGAATATACACTAAAAGAAGTCCCAAAATGGAGGGAGAGGAGGCAGTAGGAGTTATTCCCCACTCACACCTTTGGGCGCAAAGGGCATCAGCTCATCTCTGCTCAGTCACTCCTTTAGTGACGTTCTGGGCATGAGCAGCACCTCCTGCAGCTCCAGGAGCCATGATGGGGACATCTGTACCTAAGCACTGAATGCACACTGCAGGTATCTTTGATGGTGACTCTGAACACAAGGTGAAAAGTGTCAATCACCTATTCTCATTCGAACAAAACTTTTCTGAAGATGTGTGTTAAGTATGCTTATCAGAAGCTTATCAGTTTCCTGTGGCATGGGCTTGACCTCAACCCCTTGATCCTTCAATATAGAAACACTGCATAATGCTAAATTCAGTATGTCCTACAAAGCCTTTAGCTAAATGGGCATGCTTAGTTGTGAGCATCTTGGCCACAGAAATACAATTATTTTGAGGAGTAATTTGAAGTAGTAATTTAGAAAAGTAATATAGAAAATGTATAATTAGGTTGAGATTATGTAATTTTGTAGCTATTGTTTAATAGTTCCAACGAAAAGACGGAGAAAAGTTTTATTAGCACAGTAACTGTTACATCTTCTTGGTGTTGTGCCAACAGCAATGCTATAAGCACATGGGCACACACAACAGAAACACTGGCACAATACAGCTGCTGATCCTGGTAATTCTGTCTCTCATAAAACCTAATTATGGCTTCTCAATTATTTTTGTATTAATTAGCGGAAAATGCCAACTCATCAAAAAGAAATTGCCTTTTTAATAGATCCATTTCACTTTTTTTCACTTCCATGTCAAGGTATTTGCATGGGAAGGTCTGTCCAAAGCTAAAGGAAATGACAAAGAGATTCTTCAGTACATAAAGATGGTCAAGTCGCTTAGTTAAAGGATGTACTGCTTTTCTTGGCCTCTGATTGGAGACCTGAAACTGCCCTTCTCTCATTTCACAGCAGTGTCTTAATGATGAGAAAATGGTTAGTCTAGGCTGGGCATCTCTCAGTATCTTTTCTGCTTTGTCTACTAAGCATGTATCAATGTAGAGAGAGACATAAAGTTCTCTTGTTCTTCACAGGGATAGAAAGAACAATGTGGATGATCACATTTCGTCTTGCTTTTCCAGCAAAGTGAATAATTTATAAGTATATACACAATATAAAGTATAATCACTTACATTAGAATTAAGGTGATGGGAAACACACAGACTCATCTCATGCAGATGCTGTTTGTGGGGAAGAAGAGCCTGCACAGGGCCGTAGGCTGCAATTGATCCACCTCCTTGCAGGCATTTCACATGTAAACACCTGAGTCAATGTCAGACAGTTGCAGTACTAAGATTTTTTAAGAACCACAGGAACCCAAAGGAAACCAGAGCTGCTCTGAGCAGGCAACCTCATTAATATTGTTATTACTTTATGAGCTATTGGTTAACAGATGCAGTGTCAAGCCTTCTTGAATACTTTATTTGAGCATACATCTAAATACTGCATGGTGCAAAGAGGCCTTCCACATATAGAGACTTTGTAACTTTATAACTTTTTTGTTTTTGTTTTTTTTTTGGTGTTTTTTTTTTGTTGTTGTTGTTGTTGTTGTTGTTTAGATAATCTAAAACTGTTTGTCAGACTGTTCAGGTCTCCGGCTTAACCTGAATGACTGAGTTTAACATGCAGTATCACACAATATTGATGATTCTGAGCCTTCTGCATCAACAACTGCAACAATCTGACAAACTGCTCTTCTTCATGTTCCCAGCTGTTGTGTTTTATTCATTCTTCCAAAGTATCTGTGAACTTACCTTTTTCTCCTTACATTGTCTTTATCTAGTCTTGAAGCATGCACACTTCAGAGATATCCTTAGAGAAATAAATTTATGACACCTGAAGGTTTCTCTGATAAATGACAGCCATGGCAGGAAAGTGATACTCCAAGCACCATGTTGTACTCTCTTGAATAGCATCATTATAGACCTGACGGTTAGTAGAGGAATGACTGTGAGCAACAGGATTTATTCTCTTATATTCTAGAATTATTAAACCTATTTACTAGGTACAGAAAAAAATACTTAAGATTGAATGACTTAAAGATAATTATTTAATTAGTATATAAATGGGAAATAAGAGAGCTACAAGCTCTGTCAGGGATGCAACAGCCCATTGAACATTCTGCAAAGAACAAATTTTAAGGCAATTTACAGTTTTCTTCAAACAAGTAGTCTAACAATCTTTGTAATGTTTCTGGTAATGAAGAAAGACTTCAGTGCATTGATGATTCAATCATCCAAATGCACCAAAACTTGTCTAAAGAGTAAGTCTTGTCTTTTATTCTCCAAAAAGATGCAAAAAGATCTTAGTAAGGGTGGGTTACTTCCCACATCTCTATGGGGATTTAACTCTCAAAAAAATGATGATCCTGTATTTCTATGCCAATCTTTTCTGTAGAAACACTCAGGAAAAGTGTTTTATTCTGTATAGCTGGGCTCATTCAAAAGTGAAGTCACAAAGCTGTAACTTAAAGAAAAATAATGGAACTTCTGTCAAATAATACCTTTATTTTCTTTTTTTTCCCCTTCTTTCATAACAAGAAGGAGAAATAGAGAGAGCTTTGGAAAAGTAGGCAAAGCATATATATGTTTTGGAAAAAAGAAAAAGGGAAAGAAGTGAAAGGCTAGTAACGGGATGTTGAACAATACTACAAACAATTCTAAAGATTATTTACATATTCTTTCACATAAAGGAATATGATTTATAAAGTGCATATCTATTTCTTCCCATCTTATGTATTTTAGGAGCACTCTTTTCTGTATCTGAAATTTTAGAGTAGAATAAAGATTCTTTGTTTCCATGTCAAGAGAAGCAAGTTGCACTCTAGCTCTACTGGCTGTAAGTATGAGAGTATGCAATGCATATTGCTTCACATGGGCAATTCCATTCTGAACTAGTACCCTAAACACCATTATCAGCACTGACAGTGGTGTGTCTGATGGAAAGGTTGAAGTGCAGGACTCCTGCACCTGCATAACCCTGCCAAGGAGGATCCTTCCAGGTGGGCAATGCAAAGCTGTTTGGGTTTTGTGTCTGTGTGTGTGTGTGTTTTTTTGGTTTTTTTTTTGTAAGCATTCAATAGATAAATAAAAGATCATCAGGCCCTTTTTCAGTCTTCCAGAGACACTTGGTCTAGACCACAAAGTTTTGTGCCATGAAATTGTACAGACACCTTTCCAAAGGGACAGCAGTGCACCCCCTACAGAGAAAGACACACAAGCTGTGTGAAAAACACAGGTAACAGAGTGCTGTGGCAAGAAAAGGCTTTTCCTTTGCATTTTGTTTCTCAATTGAATGTGAAAAAGAGCTGGAAGAATTTAGAATGTCTTCACAATAAATCAATATATTTTAAAGCTGCATAGACAGCGATTTTTTTAGTAGTCATAATCAAACATAGAACATGGGCTCTTACAATGCTAATTCATGAGAACTACAGAAACAGAATATTGCTTCTGCTAAAACTTCAGTGTTTTGTAAGAACCTCGCTATAAATAATAATTTTAGGGGATAAAACAGCAACCACTTCAAGAATAATCTGGTATTTCCTTCTGTTTTTCACTGCAGACAATGACACTTTCTCAAATGGATGGCAAACACAGAGGCCCTCTCTGCCACCCAGGGAGAGTATGTTAGAAGTTGCGCATTATGTAAATTACATAGTTAAACTTTGTTTTGAGCAATTGTATGCCTTTATCTCCAGTGTGTCACAGAAATCCAGGCTAACCCACTGAGGAATCACCTTCAGCTGCTGCTGACAGAGAGAGCTCACTTTCTCAGCCTGCCTGATTGATCCCTCCTCTGCTGAGAACTGAACTGCAAATTTGAATGTCACATGCAATGGGGCATACACCTAATATTAATGGATACGCCACAGTACAATGCTTTCATTGTTCACTTTTTTCTTCTTTTCTCTGCTTTTTCACATTGTTCTATGCAATTACACCACTGCACCCTCCCCAGGAAGCTCTCACTTTCTTGGTGTTAAGTGATACAGAGTAATTTAGAAAATGAAAGCTTTCTTTTCATTCCATGGCAAATGTGGAGCAAGGTTTAGTTGAGGGTTCTGTCTTTTCTAAACTCAAAAAACCCAGACTGTTTTCATGAGGCATTTTGCAGAAAAACAGGACAAATGTTCTCTGCCAGATGAAGTGTGCCTTAAAAAGAAGTATGGGGATTGGGGGAAAGATTGATAGACTGAGAAACTGTGAAAGAAAATGAAACTGCGGTAAAAAACAAGGAAGAGTTAAGGCTTATGTCTGTCCAAACAATTTCTGGGTTTGGCATTATTTTACAAGGTTATGCTTTTCTTTACTATCTTCCACAACTCAGGAACTCCTACAGACTGAGAGCTTGTTTCTTATATATTTTGCAAACAGAAATCTAAATGACAATCTTTCAGCAATAAAAAATTATCTTTTCATTTACTGAGTTACATTTACTATTGGTTTTACTGGGCTTATTGATTTTCAGTCAGAGTTACTGTCTGATTTTTATAGCTGTGTTTTAAAATCAATGGACCAATATAGTCTACTGGAGTTTTTAATCTCTTTTTCACATTTTATAGTGGTGTATTTACTTTGTTTCAGATTTCTTTTTTTCTAGTAACACTGCTTGAAGAGTAAATACTGTTGGCTGCCTTACAGGTGCACCTGATGGAGCAGGGATTATCAGCTGCTATTCTGCCTCTGCTGATACAACCCAAACCCTGGTGGCTGGCTGACTGGGTGATGTGATACAGTGTCCAGGTCATCATTACCACTGATCATTCTCATTTTGGATCTCTTCTATTATTTTATTGGCACTGACCACATATAGAAGTTGCTGATGTTCAAAAGGAGTGATATGCAAGCAGAAATGAAAGGCTCATCTCCATTTCTTTGCCCAAAAATCAGACAGCATGCCAAATGATTTCTTAATTTCTTCCATATAACATCATATAGCCCAACAAGAGGATCTCCTCAGCCATCTACAAATCCCTCATGCCAAGCACTTATGTCTATCACAGTTCTCCCATAAAACAAACCATCCTCTTCCCCCGGTTGCAGTTCCAGTTCCTTCCTCTTTTCATCCCTCCGCACCTCCAACTTCACATATCCTTTGGCTCCTCAAACTTCCAACTCTTTTTTTATCTTGCACGTGTATCATAGAAACAAGTCACAGATGCCTTTCCACTATGTCTGTTACACTGACCAGTCATCTTCCAAGGCAATCTGTCTCAATTTTCCTTAATGTTAGCCTTTTGGGCTCCCACTGGTTGCAGGGGTACTCCTGCCTGAGATGAGGCCATATCCATCTTCTGATGCTGCCTGATGATACCCAAACAGGGTCTGAAAATCACCTGATGCTGTGCAGGAGTGAAACAGCAACAAAGAGAGCTGGACTTTTCAGCTAGATTACCACCCACTCCTCTCAATTAGTTACATTCCCTACAAAGTCAGGGAAAACAAAGGCCTGTACCTGAAACCAATGTTGGCAACCACTTGGACTAAAGTGTTAATTCAGCACACAAAATAGTACAAAGAAGTTTTTAAAACATTCATATGCAGAGAAAAGAGTTTGGTCCTTCTGCTATCCTCTGCACTCCAAAGTATTTATAAGTACTGCATGTCTTAGTTATGTAAATCATTATGTTTTCAAGGTAGATATGCTTTAATTACTTGAACATTTAGTAACAGGGTGAGGTAAGGAGAGAATTAGGATTTAAAAGTCAATATAAAAATAATCAATCCTACTTTCTTCCCTTCTTTCTTCTTCCCTAACAACATGAAGGAAAAGTATTCTTCACACCAATGACTATTTTATCATCCCTAATATTATATTAGATAATATTGACTGCTATTTCTTTCTACCCATCTATAGGAGATAAACACAATAATTCTGGTGTAACTGAGATAATTACTACCAGCTATATCTCTCTGGTGTGAAACACAGAGTTTTGTCTTCCTAAAAGCTAATTTGTGCTGTATTTGAACAGAGACTTTGAAAAACAAAAGTTAGTTCTCTCTCTTTTTCCTTTTTTTTTTTTAAAAAAATCTATTTAATGTGTAAAGCTACAGTAATTGCTTTGAAAAGAAAGAAAGCAAATTGTGTGTAAAATCTGGCTCTGGTATAACTTCATGCCTTCACAACTAATTTTATATAGTCATCATGAACATGGCTGAAATTGTAATGAGCTTGCTCTGCAGTTTCATATGGAAAACTGTTAGAAACCTAATCCATAATGCAAGACAGCAGAACACTTTATAGGTAAATTACCCACAACACAGCAATAAATCAAAGAAAGTCCCATCTGTCATTTGAGAAACAGTGGGAGTCTATTACAGTTTGGCACAGGTATGATGCGGCCGGGTGGAGAGCACTTGGCTTGCACAGTACCTGCTACTGGGAGGAACCAATTGTCTTTTCAGAGATGCAAGGCAAAAATAACCAGCCCGATTACCCTAGCAAAACTGACCATAATGAGAAGCTGAAACACAATAATGAAGTATCAGGACAAAAGGGGAGAGCAGTCTAGTGAGAACGTTCTGACTGATTTACACTCCTTTCCAAAGTCTTACCCTCAAACTAAATGTACTATTCAGTTCCACTTGAAAAGAAACAAACATATTTATTTAGTTATTGCTGCATCATTAAAAATGACTAACTTCTGAATTTTTATTAGAAGAGGGGAAATAATTTTTTCCTTACTTGTGCAATATTATCTCTTGTTCTTTCCCATTTCAAAATTTGGGAAGATCAAGGTCAAATTGAATATCACAACTATGTGCAGCAAAACTTCAGGTAATTATTTTAAACATAAGTTGATCAAGATAAGAAAGAGACAGCAAGTGATGGGAAGAATGCACATAAATGAAAGAATCAATGTACCTACAAATTCTATTATGTATATGTTCTTTTAAAAAACAGTATGCATCCTGTGAAATGAAGTATCTGAACAGTTTTTTCTGAGATGCAGGTATGTGTTTTTTCCCTTTCAGAATGTTTTTTTCAGTTATACCAAATATATTTTAATAGATTTATTCTAATAAATCTCTCTGCTTTTTACAAGAATAAGACTCTCAGTAGCCAGGAATACTACATCTATCCATTTAGCAGCCTGTGACCTGATGGTTTCGAAAATTGCATAAGATAATTCCAAAATAATCCAAAAGTAAGACTGACAGACCCTTTTCTAACAATAAGGCACCCTGGACTTCCAAATAACGTCAGAAAAGTAAGAATTATAACTCCCAGGAACAATCCACAAATACAGTATCAGGCAATGACTCTCAGTCATGACTAAACATTTAGCAAACAATGAATTTTCTCCTTCACAGTCCTGTGATGACTATATTGCTTTTGGAACAGTCAATATTTAGTCCCAAAGCTCTGACACTGTATAAAACTGTTAACAACACCTGTACCTGATTATTTATAACATGATTCAAAAATTGTCTTTGTAAAATACTGCACTGTGGCAAAGCTAAATAGGATATACATCTTTGCAAATGGATGAGAATTTTCTAAAAACCTGCAAAAAATACAGGCTAATAGTCACCAAGAAGCTTTTGCTTTATTTTATTTTCCTTCCCTGCCTCCCCCACCCACCAAGTAGGTATAACTCCAGGATAAGATAAACCATCCCTCATTTTTCAAAATAAATAACTCCTTTGGGCTGGCAGATATACTGTAACAGTGCTGTATAGAAAATATAAGATTTACCTTCCAAGTGGCTCACCTTCTCCAACAGTCTGAACATGACCTATTGCTAAAATTATGCTTTATAAATGAAAACAGACTATTGTTTAGTAAAGAGTGTCGCAGAACTTTTTTGTGTTACACTATTGTAAGGCTTCCTAAAACTACTATCTACACCAGAAAAGCAAGACTTTCATTTTTAAAAATCATGTGAAAACCATGAAAAGCTTCTGGACTTAAAAATCAGTACTTAATGAGAAACTCTGCTGCTAAGCCAGATCCAGGAATAACATTACAAAACTCCAGTATTGGAAGTTCAGCTGTGCATCTAAAATGCAAGTTCTGTAATTTCTATTTTGAACAACTGTACAATTTAAGGGAAAAAATAAGACTCAAAACTAAATTTTCAAAGATTTTTCTGAATGGCATATAATATGTAGGCAATGGAAACTCTTCTTTATCTGTTTTAGTCTATTTCATCTGACTCTGGACTCCAGCAAGGGCAAGCAGAAAAAAATGTATATGGAAAAATGCATATGTATATTTATATCTACTTTAATAATATGAATACCAAAAGCCTAGTGGATACTATGGATACAAACCTAGTGAAACAGTGATGTGATCTTGAGTTTGCCATACCTATTCCTTTTCTATGAATTTCCATTGTGACCAGAACTGCCATTTTCTAGATCCCTGTGGAAATACACAAATTTCTGATACTTAGAGGTGAAATACTTACACATACCTAAAACTTTACAGAAACCTTTCCTAAGCACCAAAGCAGTACTAATGGACATGCCTAGACCTTGGTATCTGTGTTGTTCCACCCTCAGTTTTACCACAAAGTGCTTGAAACTTAGGAAAGCACTGTCTTCCATTCCTCTTTTAGAAGCATCACTGGCTGAATGAGTGCCTACCATGTCTTGACTTACTCTAGGTCACAGCCCCTCCATCATACCCTAAAATAACTGTTCAGAGACAGAAGCTTGAAGAGGTAGTCCCTCTTCCCAGTTTTTGAAGGGAGGACCTCAGATGTGTCACTGCACAAGGTGACTGAGTAACATAGCCTCTAGGAGTGGGAGAGAAATGGAAACATGCTTCATCCACAGCTGTCCCAAAGCACTCCAAGAGCTTCCCGTCTCTTGTGATGCATATTGAGTATCTCTCCCATGGACTGCAGGAACAATTTAGATATACAAACTGAAGCTGTGAGGGACAGACTCGAAAAGCTGGGGTAAGGCTTTGCACTGCAAAATCTAAAGCTGCCCTCCTGCCCTAACTTGGTTATTCATTTTTAAACATTTCTTCAGATACTTAAGAAGTGAAAAATGAACAATCTGAGCTTCAAACCTCAATGCTGTCTGTGTAAAAATATACACCACCACACAATTGTGAAATAGTTGCTTACTACTCACAACATATTGGTTGCTTTTAAATTAACTTTATATGCAATTAATTGGGTTTTCTCCGTAGAAAAATATATTTAGGTCCTTTTCTCCCTTCCAACTGGACTGATTTAGCTGAAGAGGTGCTAAAAGACCATAAATTAAGGGATAAAATAAAATAAAATGGGATTAGAAGGAGATGTCCTTTGGGATATCGGAAGTTGATGTCAAACCCAGAATACTTTCACAGTTTTGATAATAATTTAACATATCTTCCCGTGACTGTGACAGCATCCACTATATGAAGATAGTTGTAATTTTTTTACATTTTCTTTGACATGTATATGAGTGAAATAAATATTTGTTGTGCTTCTTATCTGACTTGCAATTGCTAAAACTGGTTTGATTCTTTTTCCTGTTTTGAAGACTTTGACTGGTTGCTTGAGTACTATCAGACAAAAAAAAAAAAAAAGTA
>JAWWMO010000096.1:56184483-56198135 GCA_035047845.1 Dendrocincla fuliginosa | reverse complement strand
CAGACAAAAAAAAAAAAAAAGTATGAAAAATAATAGCATAATGAAAATAGATCACCAAAATTAATTAAAATCTTAAAAAAACACCTGCTAATACATGGTATTTTTTACAATCTATTTAAAAATCTTCATGTTTACAGAAAATCTGTATGCTACTGCAAATCGTGCCTTCTCTTCAATTGTTTTTCCTGGATATTTTATGTCTATGACAGACTGGAACAGAGAAAATATTAACCTGTCTTCAATCATGATGATTCAATGACATTTACAGCATTAGGAGAACATCTTCCTATTAAGAACTGCCAACATCTAAAGGAAGAAATATTTAACTAATGATCTTCACCTTCTTGTCTAGTGACTGTTCATTTTGCCTTCTTTGTTTCACACTAGATTGCCAACAAGTTCTGCATACACATTTCTGGTTCTTTCAAATAAATACTGCCTTTCCAAAGGCAAATACCTTTGAAATGTGGTAACTCCTTAGACTTTAGAAAATGTCAAAGGTGTTGTCACTTAAAATATTACTTTTAGTTACTACTGCATTCATCTTTGACTTATACCAAAGTCAGGAAGGAGAGTGCTAAGATGCCATTGATTTATTGATTTATGCAGTCCTTCATAAGGTAGGATGGTCTGTCAGACTTTCTTACTAAAAAGAGAATATGGATTGAGTAGACCTGGTGTAGACATCCTTCTCCTTTGTCAGGTACTAGCTCTTCACTGATTGATACCAAGATCTGAGGTACGTATTAAATCTGAGAGGTATTTTTTTTTGTGTGTGTGAACAGTTCCACTGCTTCACCAGAAAACAATCTGAACTTCCTCAGAGTGGCAAGACTGTATCAATGCATTCTATTTTGTACCACTTCTAGGTGTACAATGTTATTGTCCACGTGTTACTTTGACAGCTTATAATCACTCTGATAAATTATGTTTTTCACCCATAACAGTAAATACATGGAGAAATATTTGCTCCCTTACCATATTTTGATTTCTCTCAGAATGCAATGCTTAGCACAGGTCAAATTCTTAGATGGTGTTTGACATATTCGGCTAACGAAACCTCTCTTGTCTTCCTGTGCTTAGTTCTTCTATTTTGAATTATCACTGTTCTAGTTTTGCATACCCTGAGCTTTGGAAGGATCTGAATGAGGAAGATTTTGGCAAATATTTCAGTTCTAGATGCTTTCAGTGTGAGAAGGACCAGTAAGAAGGACCAGAACTTTCTGGGGTTTTTTTTTAGCTGCATTATACAGACACACTTATGATGTTATTCAGAGAAGAATCAAATAACAACCTCTTTCTTTACCTCCACTATCATTCTGTGTTGCCTAGCAATTCATGTTAATTACATTATTTTCTGTAATCCTTATAAGCAAAACAGTGGAACCAAGAAATACACAACTGTAGATATACATCAATCTAAAAAAAAAGTTGATCCTAGCACTTAAGCCCAAAAAAACCAAAACAAGTCTCACTCTCCTGAATTTTTAATTTTGGGAGGAAAAAAAACCCACAATTCACTAGGCAAAAAATAGATAATATTATAAACAATAAATAATTATATGAAAACTCTAAAATCTGTGGCTAGGGATTTGATTTTTCTTTTTCTCAGGTTTCAGATAAGTGAAACACAAGCAGCTTTTATCTGCCAATATTTTAGAAAATATCTTGACAAAATGGGTAGCACAAACTGGTTTTTGAAAGACTCTCCATAGCATAGAAATATGCACTTGCTGGATAATTTCTTACATTTCTGAATACCAATGCCATGCTATTTTTTTTTTTTTTTGCCTCTGAAATCAGGAAACAAGTAAGAAGTAAAAACAAAAGGAAAAATAAAAATGTTGATAATTGCAGGAATTCAAAAAATGCCAGATATGTTAGTGTTTAATAAAGTGTGTGTATAAAATCAGAGAACAAACACTTTTGTTTACTGCTATGAGAAAATACAAGAAATGCAATACTGCTTGACTGCTACTGGGTTTTAATTTTCACCAAAACTGCACATGAAATTGGCTTTAGTCAGCACAGTTTATAATATATGGATATCTTTACACATGTACTATATCTCTAATGCTCAAAACATTTTGATACCATGCTGTAGCCAGCAAGGTGAGAGGATAACATTTAAGATGAGTTTTTAGGTGGATTTTTAGTGACATTTCTTCTGATTTCTTACATGTGTGTATGTGTGTGTGTATGTGTGTGTGTGTATGTTGACCTTAACCTTTAATGAAAATGCAGTTGTACTTCATGTTGCCTATAATGATGTTTCTGTCCCACAGTTCCTTAGAAATGTCTCATTTGAAAAAAATTACTTTTCTTTCAGTTGGCAGAACAGACCCAATGAGCCAGTTGGGTTACATGATCTACCAGGTTTAGCCCTTGACATTATACTGAGATGAGTACGTGGGTTTCACATGGTCACTGAAAGATCAGATTTTTGGAGGTTTTAATGCTCACCTAGCCACTCTTTCTAAACCTCTCATTCTCACTTATGTTTCATGATACTATTGTGTGTGAAATTTCTTGCTTGTAAACTTCTGTTTTGAACAGCTGTTTTGTCAGCCACAAGCTAATTTTTCTATCACTGAACTTACAGCTCATCTCTCACCTCTTCCTGTCTGTCATATATTAAACCCGTGGTCTTGCTGCAATTTAGCTTAACAAAATTGAATGTAAACCCTTTTTTACCCACACACTCTCATTTCCTTCCTCTTTGCCTGCTTGTAAAGAAAATGCTCCAATCCATCCTACTCAAATATTTTTTTTTAGTTTTCTCTATTTGTTGCCAGGCAAATTCAGGTCATTTCTCTTCATCCTTGGCAGATGCCAGGGTCGCCCTCTCTTCTACTTACTCTCTGCCAGGTTTCTTCCCCAGATTTGTGTTACATCACACTGTGCTTTCTGCCCAGTTTGCCTTTCTGGACTTTGTTATGGACATATGCCAAATACTATTGCTCAGGCTGTGTTTCTTATTTGCTGATGTGAACTCTTATTTCACTACTTTGCTCAGCTGACTTCTCCCCTGGCATGGCCTCTCCAGTTTCCCATTTACTATAATAACAAATTTTGTAATGTTTTAAGCACCTCAGTAATTCTGCATATCCTTATTGTCCCTTGCTGAGATTCATTCTGATGCTTTCTTCCTTATGCCATTATTCCTAGCCTTAACTCCTAGTTTCATACTTTCTTCCACATTTGTCTCTGACTTTATTTATACAACCAACAGTGTAAGTACGCATTTCAGAAATTGTCCACCCTGTTCCCACTTCTGTCGCTTTAATTCCAATCTTATTTACATGAAATCAAACAGTCTTTTCCTTCCTGTTTCATAAAGTACTCACTTCCACCAGCCTATATTTTTTTACTCTTTGGCCATGGCTCTTTTTGACTTTGGAGAGGACCTTACAGGTCATAGATTCACATATAAACAATACTGTTACAAAGCAAGCACAGGCCCCTTCTGAGCACTTCTCTGAGGAAGATACAAACAAAACTAATTGATTTGGTCTGGTACTCATTTAAAGGCCATTCTTTTGACATGTTCAAGCTGATCCCTGAACTGAAGTCCAATGAAATGACAGGAAATTGTACAGACATGCCCATGCTACCAAGCTCAAGGCCCTTGCTCAAACTACGTAGATGGCATACCTACAGAGTGTAGCACAGGGGTACAAAACACACTCTGAACCAGGGAAATGGAGTTTTCACAGAAGAGTTCAAAGGAAGTTGAACATCAAGAACTGTCTGCTCTCTAAGGAAAAGGGATTTGAGGTTATAGCATCTTCTTTCTTTTTATTTCTTTGTGTTCAATGACACCTGCCACAGGATTCAGACATTACTAAATTATTTCATGTAAACTCATGAAGCCTATTCCACAGTCAAAGCTACCCATTAATCTGTTCCAGAATTTAAGGAATTATGAGAAGATGAGTTACCTTTTCTTGATATTGTCGTCGTGAGGAATCCAGAGACTGAATGAGAGCAGTGGCATGACCAACAAACATGGCATAACAAGTAGCCCCCACAATCATACTCAACATGGTTATCCACAGGTCGGACATGCTGACAGGGGCGCGGGCTCCATAACCAATGCAGAGCATATGGCTCATGGCTTTGAAGAGTGCATAGGAATACTGCTTTCCCCAGGAATCATTCTGCAAGAGAAGAGACAAGTGACTGAGCCTGTAAGCAGCTGAAGAGAAAATACATTTGTACCTGTATAATGGGTACTATATAGACTATACAGACTGCTGGCTGTGAAAGACTGGTCTGGTAATGTACCCTATATGCTTGAGAAGAGATATTCCTTCTAAATTAATCTCTAGATAAAGTGTCAGGGATTCTGACAGATAATACTTATCAGAGTGAGATTAAATAAAATTGACTTTTTAATACATGATTGTGTTCCTAAACAAGGGTGTTAACCTAATTACAGGGAGACTAAAGGTCAATTTTATTTTACAGTTCAAGGTAGATGGATTAGAAAAAGCTGAGCATGCAGACTTACCAAGCACAATAAGACAGTATTTTGTTTTGATATGCATAAACATACTCCTATGACCCTATCTCTTTCTTTTCAGAATTGTCAATTTTAACACACAACCAGATTCACCTTATTAGCTGTTTCACTTTTCAAGGAAAGAAAAAAAAAGTATTATTTGTTGTGATGTCTGCTTACCCTGATTTTTTTCCTGTAATGTCATGCTTATGCCAGAATTATCTCAATTGAAAAGAATTCTGATTATTCTGCATCATAGCAAACGTTTTCATAGCCACAGCCTGTGCAACTCAGCCCAGGGGAAAAAAAAAAAAAAAGTGAATTCCTAGGTCCTGCATTTCTGATGTGTAGCTAGCTACCCCTTCCCATTTTCTCTGGGAGATTAGAAGGTCACGACAGCTCACTCACAAGCTTTTAAAATTGCAAAGGTGTTGGCAGCATCCTGCCTTTAGTTTTACACAGAGACAGTCAAAGGGGCTGTTCCCAGAGAAGAGCAGACACCTTAACACATTCCAAAAAGCCCTAGGACTCCTTGTCAGATTTTTCTATTTTCCCTGCCAAAGGAATGAAACAAGAACTGGGAAAACAAACTGTGCTTGCAGGCATGCAGCACACATGAGAAAACACAGTATTTATCACAAAAAGAACTCAGAACAATTTAAAAAATGAAGAAGTGAAGAAGGAAGGACTGGGATGACATCAGAAAGATTAGATAGTTATCCAGGATAGTGCCTAATAATGTCCAAAAATAATAATCCTGTTAACATAAATCTCCAAATCAGCAGAAGAATTTATATATAAAATTTACATATGAAATACCAATATTTATCTTTCTCTTCTACCAATTCTAATGCTCTTATTTCTCAAACTGTTTCAGGCTTGCTTTTTTGCCATTTAAATGCCAAGGTTACTAACTACCCTTGTTTTATATATATTAAAATGCTTTTTCTAGACCCCCTATTAGCTTAAATAACTGATAACAGAAAATAAGCTACCAATTGTTATATTGAAGATGACACAGTCGCTATTTATTCACAAAGATAGTAATTTACAAATTAATGGTTCCTCTGTACTTACAATTGTTTCATTTCATAAGTTAAATCTTATCAGATTTGTGAGCTGTTGCTGTCTTCACAAGTTAAAATTTTGTGTCATAAATACGGCTAAAGAATAGGTTTTGAATATCTATACTGTAAAAATTAAAAAAAAAAAAAGATAATTATCTTAGATAGTTGGGAGTTCGGTAAGTTTCAGTGAGTAATAAGGAAATATGTTTCCTATTGTTTCAGACCTTTAAAAAATACTCAAAAAATTAAAGAACTCCTTGCTGTCTGGGTCACTGCAGTTATTTTAAAGCAAATTCCCTGAGATTCATATGAAATTCTTTAGCAGTTGCATTTTTATATAGATTATATTGGGAAAAACAATAAAATGAGTTCTACAATATATATATATATATATATTTTGTTAAGGTTACAAGTAGCACTATTAAAGCCCCAGTATTCACGAAGCTGTAAGATTAAACTCTCAGTTCTTGCAGGGCTCTGTACAGTGGATCTTGCTCCTTAACTGTATTTTTTAGCATAACTGCTACAAATATTAAACAAAAATAAAAGCTGATCTTCGTCCTGTCTATGAATATTGTCTATCATAATCTTGGTGTGATAAATCTCAATTAAAATACTTCCTATAAAATGATATTTTTACATCAAGATATTTTGAGTTAATCCAAACACTGGTGGATTTTATTTCTCAACTGAGATATTTTCCAAGTCTGTGAATCACAGTTTTAATTTAAATACCACTGTCTTGAGAAAGAATAAGAAAATGGAAGTGAGGAAGAAGGAGAAAGAAACAAAATGCACAGTGTTTCTTCCTAACAAGGTAACAGAGTGAGTAGAAAATAAATACTATTTAAGTAGCAGCATGAAGGAATAAGTGAGCTCTAATAACAGAAGAGAAATAACTAGAAATGTACAACAAAATAAACAAATATATTCAAATATATTTAACCACATAACTGCCTATATATATATATATATATAAGCCACAGTATGATCCAGCACCTCAGACAGTCATGGCTGGATTTGAATTCAAAGTGGAGGTCAAGGCCATCTCAAACAGCCGTTTTTTTATACAAGCAGCATCAGTGATTACTGTGCAGCTTGTTATAGACCTTCTTACAGGCCAGGCACATTTCAGATATTTGTGAATGGATGGACCTGATCAGCTGAACCTCAGATAGGTAGAAATGCTTTAGGAGAAAGGGGGAAAAAAAAAAAAAAAAAAAAAAAAACACAACAGTGACAAAGCATTTGAATTCAACTTCGATCGGTCTTAGGATTTTGTTGCTGAAAACACTTGCCAATTCTTCTTTGATTCTTTTTCCTAATAATCAGTGGGTTCCTGTACAATCAGTTGAAAATATTGGTCTTTTTAGTTTGTATGGGAATTTTTTTTAAATAATGTTCAACAAATACCATTGTGGAGAGTGCAAACTTCAGTACAGTTACTTGTGTTGTTCAATGATTTATTCCATATATAAACCACTTAAAAAGAACATTGATTCTAATGTCAAATCCTATATGTCATGTATGTTACAACCAAAGTTACTAAATGAAATAATAATTATTTATTTTCCTATTTGTGTTGTATAACCTAAGGGTTTGGCAGGAATAATTAACTTTGTTTCATTGTGAGAGGCTGGAATTTTCCACAACCCTGCTCCATCATGCTGCTCTTTGCTGTACCAAACTGAGGCGTGGCCATTGCTCTGCTACTAGCCTACAGTGATTTTTTTTTATTTTTTTATTTTTAAGATAAAGCAATTTTGCACACGCATCATATGGAGATTTTCACACAACAAATTCACAGATAATATTCCTGAGTTAATAAAGCCTGTTCTATAAAATAAAAAGTCCTCTGTTTACATCGTCAACTTTCCTTTTACATATTAATAATCTTAATTATTAATATGCAAACAAAAGTTTCCCCAAATATTCATATTCTGTTTTTAATGTATAGATTGAAAAAGACAAACCAAAAACTCCTACAAGCTGAAAAAAAAATCAACTACCAATTAATAAAAAAGGTCATTTGATTTCTTAGTTGACAATGGGTTGATCACTGTTTCCAGATTAGCAGTAATCAGTTTAAAAAGTTTTAAATGAAATGACATTAATTTGAAAAAAAACTATTAAAGACCATAATTGTGAGAAATACCAAAGCTGTTTATCCAAAGGCTGATTACATAATGTAACTTGATGACATTAGTAAATCCTCACATGTGTGAAAGCAATGGTCACTGATCATTTGCAATTAGTTCTGTAAGTATATCCCTTAACCTTAAAGTTATTCTGAAGAATATATTAATTACAAAGCACTACTTATTCTTAAAAATCTGTTTCCAAGCCTTTTTCTTCACAGGATTCTATGGTTTGTCCCATAATTTCATACATGACTCAATGTTAATGTTTCTGCTTAATAAAATAAATCACAGAAAGATCACATGGCACTTTCTAAGGGACAACAATAAAAGGCAAATTATTTTTCTCAGTGGATCAAGAAAGGGTTTGTATTTTACTATAATATATGGAGGTTTTCATCAAGAATTTTTTTCCACTCCCATATTGTAGTAATTTCTTCAGGCAAAGCTTATCTTTCCTCAGCTATATCCTTGCACTGAGACATAAATTGATTTAGAAATCTTGTACCAAAGAAACTATGCAGACAGAAATGGTTTCCTCATTTTTGCCTAAGTTCCTTTTTTCTTTCACATCACAGTCACTGCAGGTGTCACATAAATGGTCCTGTCAGTTTGCAAGGACATGCTTTACAATCATGCAGCAGAGATTGACTTAATAATTAAGTGAAATGGTTTTTACAAGGTTCTTGAGCTCATCCTCACTCTTTCTTTCAAAACTGTAGTAGAAGTGGGGAAGTAGACTGTCCCTATCCAAAAAAGCTTGCCTTGTTATCACACACATTCATTCATGCCCACCATTGTCCATCCGTAGGTTCTTCAGAAAGCAAGTAATATCTGAAGGAAGGAAGATCTTGATAGGATATAGATAACTAATGTCTACCCTAGTAAATTAAAAAGAATTAGAAAGCATTTCCAAGCTGTAGAACTTGGTTAACGTGGTTTCAGTATTATAAATGCCCCTGGTGTCACTGGCCACGTAACATTCTTCCAAGCAACAGCAGGTTTGCTTTGGAGCTGGTGTAGGTGAGGAATCATTTCTTTTAGGCAGCTGGCAAAAGCTTGTCCTGTGCTGAAACCCAAACAACATTAATGCTATGGACTTAGTAGGTGGCTCTCAAACCAGTGCTACCCCAGGGTCCATTAAAAGTGGGCACTTTTAGTTTAACTCCACAGAGGCACCTAGACAGTCCATAAGTAAGCCCTCTCATTTGTCATAGGAAGTTACTGAACAAAATTAATGTAAAATTAGTTGTGGGCCTTCAAAGGCTGAAGAAAGCACAAAGCACCCTTCCTTGTGTAGTGGCAGAGACTGTAACTGAGGAAATATCTGTCTAAAATCTGAAGGGCATGAGCTACTGCTGGTCATTTTTTTTTAATTACAGTTTTTTCCATAAGTAATTTAGCTAAACTGTATTTATTATGTTTTATACTGACAAAAATAGTAGTATATACTATAAAAGATAGTATATACTATAAAGATATAGTTAGTTGTATATCTCTATTTGTAAGTCATTATTTTCAAAAGTTTCTTAAAGACTTCTTAAATTGAAGAGTTATTTAAAATATAATTTACCTAATCAAAAAGGCATATAAGAAAACGCCCTAAGTGCATGTTAGTGAAATTTTTACCACGTATGTTTGACAAAACTAGAAAAAAGTACATGTGTTTCTTTTCCTATGTCAACTAGTTGTGTGCACATAACTCTGATATCAGAGTAGAATTGGGCCTCTGTATTTAATCTATGAATTCCGCAGTAATCTGTACATACATTTTGATATAGATTTAGTTTATACACTTTTTCATCATTAAGCTGCATAATTTTCTGCCTCTGGTATCATACAGTACCTTAGAATTACACATTAGTAAAATTCCAGATAGGAAATGGAAGCAAAATATCACCTCAGCATTTCCTGTTATAAAGAAGTTGTTTGAATTCCACAATGAATAACCAAGCAGGCCAACGAGAAAGTTGTGCAATATTTACTGTTTCAAAACTCATGCCATGGCGCATTATCATGTAAAACTCTACTTCTTATCACAGCTATTCCTACTAAATATAGCTTGTTTTCTAAAACTGGTAAAAAAAGGCAAAGTGGGATCAGACTTGGAAGAGTAAAAATTCTGCTGTTCTCAAATTCTTAAGAAGAGCAAAGAAAAAGAGTATATTTTAGGAAGTGTGTAAGTAAGTATGATTTAAGGAAAAAAACCCTGAATTAGTAAGCTCAGTGAAACAAGCAGATGTCTTCAGAAACTTCTCAACATTTTCTCTCTGCTGATATGTGCACAGATAACAGATGGTGTAAGTGACTCAGCATATACTTTCATGAGCAGTACTAGCAGAAAAAAAATTAGAAAGTGTTTGGCGTTGCATTCCCCAGGAAAAGAAGTTTGACTGGAGAAGCAATGACTAAATATTATATATTTAGTCTGTTCAGAGTAGTTATGTGACTTGTCTGTCATTACAGCTTGTTCATTTTTTGGTGCTATGTCTTTGGCACTAGCCATCAAACAAAAACAATGTAGCAAAACAGATCTTCCCTTTTATTTTGATTATTTTCCTGATGCAAAGAAAAAAAAAAAAGAAATAGTTATCTGCTCATACATTCCCCCACTAAAAGCAAGTAACCAGAATATCTACTTGCAATCACCTTTTTATGGTAAGGATGAATAATTTTCCGTGTAGAATCAGTGCAACAATTCATAAACAGGAACAGAAGAGCAGATACTTGGTTTATGCACACAGACTGATCTTTCACATATATTTGAGTTATTGTGTTCAAACGAACAGGCCCGTTGCATTCCAAAGGATGGTTCACATAAGGAGCTATGCTCAGAATCTCAAATAGGAGGCTTTCCTGTACACTGCTCAGTATTGATCATCATTCTTTGTATCTATGACTAGTTAGAGATACAATCACAAGTTTCTACAGCTGTACATATACAAAGTTACAAAATAATAAATTAAATCATATGTGAAAAATACTTTTTCTATTCTTTTGCCTGTGAATCAGCACAGTCTGACTCATCCTTTCATCCGGTCACTGTGCCCCCTTAAATGAACCCAGATGACTGAAGAAAGTTTGTAATGTGTTAACCGCAAGTAATATAATAGTTCATTACAAAGGATTATTTTAATAAGAATTTTAAAGGAATTTCAGCTTACAAAGATATAAAAAAGCTTTTATAAAGTTTGAAGTGAAATGTGAAAAGTACAAACTATGTCTGTTTTTCACATGTGGAAGTTTAACAGTGCTAGGAAACATTCTCCTTCAGGGGAATTTGATTGTCTACAATTGTAATTTTTCAGAAAACTGTGGGTTAGGCTCAGGCCAATTAATACCCTTCAAAACTGATGCTGAACCAGTCCTGAGAGTTAGCACAGGTTTACCTAAGTCCACCTTGCCTTGGTAACGGAGAAGGCAATTATGGAAGCAGGCTGTGGAAGCAATGGACTTCCAGGTGAGAAAACAGACCTTGGCATGTTTAATCTATCAGTATCAGTACATCCCCCATGCCAATCAGTCAGTGACAAACTAAGAGTTTGGTTAAAGAGTTTTTCCAAATTGTACCTGTTACTTCATCTCTTGCCCCATCTTCTGGAAAACTGAGATCAGAATGTAAGGTAGCAATCAGGCATTTTTAAAGGATTTGTGTTTCAGTTCCTTTAAGAACTCTCACAGGATGTGAACAGCTTCTACAAGAGGGATATTAGGGGGCTCTAGGTTTTGCCTACTAGTAATGACTTCTTTTTTAAACATGTGTTTTCAAACTTATTAGGCGGCATCACCTTCTGGAGAGCATTTCTTTTCATCCCATTTGAAATCAATTTCATTATTACAAAATATTGAAAAAAAAAAAATTACAAATGTGTACCACTGAAACCGCAGATGCTACCACGCCATTCTATGCTGAATAAAGTTCTTTGAGATCCTTTTATTGAAATTTATCTAATAATCTCAAAATCTGATCAAGAGAGATCAGATTTTGTTTCCCTCTCTCATAGCAAACAGACTTTGAGATTTTTGATCCCAAAATAAGTGCCATTGTTTACAAGGAACTGACTGGAGCAGATACATATCGTCTGCCAATGGGAAAATATGCTGTAATCACAGTAAGTACTGTGTGATCACAATAAGTGATTAAAAGAAGTACACATACAGTTTTTTAGTAAACATAATTTCACCGGGAAAGCAACGCATCCTGGAAAGAAACACTTTCTTACAAGAGAAGAATAAAAATAACAGGAAGCATTTTCAATGAGAAACTTTGTTCACAAAAGTTCAGGAGAGGTAAAAATTGAGTGTGCAATAAAGACAGAATATCTTTTCTGCTCCTTTCTTTTGGTGAAAGAAGCTGGATATGATGTAAAACAGTTTACTTAACAAGCCTCAAGTATTGAATCAAACCATTTATGAAATGCTTTTATAATCCAATCACTGAGAAAAGCTTTGAATTTTCAGCAGTAGCTATCTGATAGTCAAGAATAGACAGATGATAATGTGGGCTTAATATAGAGCATTTCTGGGAAACAGCTGAAGGAGTGAAGTGACATAAACCTGACTTGTGATTCCATAGAGTACTGCTTTACTGAAAACTGTTAGGAGAATCTCCACCACCACGGACAATATTTGCAGCCAATTTAGGAAAGGGAACTTAGCAGAAGGGACTGCACTTTCCTTTTATGTGAACAACTCAGACTAGACAGCAAATTATGTGAAGCATCCAACCCCATATAAAATGACAAATAAAAATTATATGTATTTGGGAGTGGACATTGAGCTTTCTGAATGCTATTACCATTCTCTTTGAATTGAAGTGATTTTGAAGCTACATTAAAAAAAGGAAGGAAACAACTAACTTTCCGGTGGAAGAAAAGGCTCTCATTAGGAAATAGCTAGGCAAACTTGCCACATAATTTGAAAAGTGTGACAGATATGCACAAAATAATACTATCCCAATACTAGTATCCCAATGTTAAGAACATCTCAAAACATTTTGTCTGATTTTCTAATAAATACTTCCATCCTTCTTCTATACAAAGGCAAACTCTACCTACATTTTCTTTGTAAATATTTGCAAGAAAGTGTCCTTAGGAAAAAAAAATGAAAATAGTGGATTACAGTAGATTAAAATGGTCTAATATAATCCACTCATAAAGAATCTGAATATGCTTTAATCTGCTTAAAAATGAATCAAGGTGAACCAATGCTACTGTGAAAACGAGAATCAGCATAAGGGTTGGGACTAGGATTCTGGATTTCCTGAATCCAGTGTGCAAAAAACAGGATCTTTTTCCTAGTAAAGTGATGCTTGGTACCACTAATTCAAATTTTCCTGCCTAGACTAAAGATATAATTTTTACCATGTTTTCCCTTTATGTAATGTATTTTTAAGGCAGAGGGACAGTTTTTACCAATTAGCTGGTACTTTTCTTGTCAATTTTTCAACATATTTCCTAACCTGATGCCCTTGATATGTTAGGCTGCATCTGGTTAATTTACAGTTGTACAGGAAACTACCTTACTAAATACCTGAGGCCTCAAGAGGCTGGTCTGCTTTCTTGGTAAATCACAATCCTTTATCAAATACTATGTCCTACAAAAAGCTGTGCATTATTTTATTAAGCAGTGACAGCAGGAAGCAAAGTAGTTCTACAGCTGAAAACCTATTTTGGCTCTATGAAAAGAACAAACCTCAGTGTCAAACCAAGTATGCTGGATCTAGGTCAGAGGCTTTTCTTTTTTTGAGAACTCAGATCTGAGTTTTACTGATGACCTTTTCTTAAACTCAGATGACCTAAAACTGCAGGTGCTTGCCAGAGTCTGCAAGGCATTCAAGGTAGTAACATAATATAGGCAATAAAATTATTAGTCTTATCAAATGGTCTTTGGAAAGATTCAGCATTTAGTTTTAAACTGATCTCTCTAATCCCATATTGGAGG
>JAWWMO010000096.1:56153116-56163410 GCA_035047845.1 Dendrocincla fuliginosa | reverse complement strand
TTGCTTTAGTTATATGATGAAAAAAGTAAGCAAAGAATGAGAGCTATCAGGATCCTGAAATAAAATATACACTGTCTTTTTACAGAGATGGAGGTCTCATTCATCACTTATATCAATGACAGAAAGTACCTTATTAGCCTAAGCTTTAATCTTAGTTGGAAAAAAGTAAAAATGAATGAAAAAGAGTTGACTACTGTCAGAAAGACACAAACATGCAATATTAACAGCCTGCTGCTGCGACAGAATTTAGCTGAAATTCTTCTCCTCAAGTCATAGTGCTAAACTGAGAATGACCATATGGCAAAAAATACTGGAACTGTATAGGGACACAGAGACTAAGAGCTTTTTCCGGTGAAATATAGGTCCATTCCTATTTCTACATTATTTTGAGCACCAACAACACCTGAACTTCAGCTCACACTTCTTGATGGGCCAAGTATCTCTATGACAGCATCACTGGACTTCAGCTGGAGACCTCCGAGTGCAGAGCTGAGCTAGAAGGGACATTTATTATCTTTTGTAATTATTTGTATCTTACAAAGAAGGCAACTTGAAGATACAGCAAGATTCTAAATGGCCCAAAATATTATTTATGAATTTTCTTACTAGCTGAGCAAGAGGACCCATTTCTCATATTAATGTGCGGATGTACTTCAGCAGCAACCAGAGAAGTAACATATTTGGCAACATTCATCTGCCCCCAGAAAGACAAATGTGAGGGGCATAGCATTCCCACAATGATAGAAAAGCCATTGAACAAACAATGTGAATCCTAACTAAAAATATTGCTGCCTATAACTTTTCAAATATAAGAGCATAAAGTGAGGTTACTGACTGCATTTTTAGAAATTAATACCAGATTCTGAAGCCTATATTCCCCAGCTTTAACATACTTACACAAGTAGTTTTCATACTCAAAGCATTTGAAATAAACAATAAATACTTGACATATATTTATAAAGAAATCTGTCATAAAATAGACCAAAAATGCTGAGGCAATGCAGGACAAACCTTAGGAAGTATCAAAGTCTTCATAAAAATGTCTGATAAAATTATTCTATTACATTTTTGATCAAGTCTGTCAAACCCTGAACCTGTTTTTATTTCCATTTTTAAAGCATAACTTTGGAGATAATCACACTCTACCCTCAGCACACTAGGTCTTTTCCTCAGAGACGGGTATTCAAAAGAGAGGAACAAGGCAGCACCCTGACTATACCTGCCATTGAAAGGAGTGGGACATGATCCAGCCTCCCAGACTCCCTGATTCAACAGTGTAATTCAAACAAAATGAACAAAGAGAAAGCATCTACAATGCTTTCTACACATTTATAAATACATAGAAATTAATAGCATATCCAACATATTTTTACAATCATCATTGTACAAACAGAACTTCTTTCAATCTCAGTATTTTTCAGGGGCATTTTTTGTTTTTTTGTTTGGTTGGTTGGTTTTTTTTAAGGTAGTAATCCTTTTTAACTACCCAACATAGAGGATGTCTTTTAGGGTTTAAAAGTTTAATAAAAAAAACAAACAAAAAAACAAAAAATACCCCCCCAAAAAACCCCTAAAGAACAAAACAAAAACAAACAAACAAACAAACAAACAAACAAACAAAAAAAAACAAACAAAAAAACCCCACGTTGATGCCTGTGCAGGTACAAAGGGCACACAAGAA
This sequence comes from Dendrocincla fuliginosa, assembly GCA_035047845.1. Lineage (NCBI taxonomy): Eukaryota > Metazoa > Chordata > Aves > Passeriformes > Dendrocolaptidae > Dendrocincla > Dendrocincla fuliginosa. Next base: position 56,161,729 of record JAWWMO010000096.1, on the reverse strand, counting down.
CAATACTCTTAATAATTAGCCTCAAAAATTGCCAGTAGAAGTGAAGAATTCAATTGCCTGATGAAAAGCAACATGCAGTCAAAAAATATTACTATTTTAAAGAAATCATTTTGGAGGTTTGTATACAATAGCCTCTCTTCAAAAATACTATGTTTATTTGGTTTAGTATGGAAAACTACCTTGAGAAGAAATTTCATATGCTGAATTATTCTGTGTCCAACATTTGATAAAGATGTGGCTATAATTATTAGGAAAAGTGAGTGTATGCTTGCATACACAGAAACATAATTTGTTTCCAGTTCTAAATACTCAAAAATCTCTATAGATCTCTAAGGACAGTCTATGAGATGATGAAGAAGTGAGAAACTGAGAAGGAAAAAAAAAAAAAAAAGGCATACAAGTAATACCAGAAAAGAGGAACTACAATATGAACAAACAAGTGTTCTTTTATGGTACTATTTGGGTTCTTTGATTTTTGTCTATTTCAAAATATTTAAATTAATGCTTGTGTCTGATGGCTAAAATTTTTCAAAATTCAATATGCAATCAACTTGGATTTCATGGAGCCGATGAGGGGACATTGGGTCTAGACTGTTTACCCACTGTTTTTAAATAAAAAATAAAATAATAAAAGCAATTAATACTAACTAATTAATAATATTTTAACGTGGTTGTTTTACTGTGCTAAGGTATTTTGAAAAACAAAACTGTTTGAAAAAGAAAATTGTTAGTACACAGCAAGCTTAATGTATAAAACCACGGGCCTCTCACAATGTTTACTATTACACAGTCTCTCAAAGAAAAGTTTATATTTAATAACGTGGGTTTTTAACTAGTATCTCTTTAAATGCAATGTGTAATGGTAGTTCTACATATGAATAACGGAACAAGACAGATCCACAGACTTCACTTTGCAAATGCTGACTCTGCTCCCCTACAAGATCTCTTGGTGACATTGGAGTCCCACCATGTAGACCTATGGTCTATCTTCAGATGTTGGATCTGAGCATTTTATCATTGCATTCAGATTTTATGTGACTACCGAGTCTTGAAATATCTGTTGTTAAACAATATACAAATAAACACCTTTTGTGCAATTACTGCTATTTCTATGCATGCTCTCAGTTGGCCATTCACGTTATAATAGACAATATACCTCCTCACTTCTCCAAGGAAAACCTCTGTATTCTCATCTATTTTGATTTAGTGTTATCAACATTTCTGCTAGCTAGGTGCCATTTTCAGATCTCCTTCAGAGCAATATTTAAGTCCATCCTGCATTTGGTAACAGGAACAATCTTGTGTGCACTCATCCCTTGCAATCTTGCACTGATCTGCTGCCAGGGATTGTCTGCAGCCTTTTCCAGTGGGTCCAAATGGATGTCAAAAAAATCATCTGCATGTTGCTCCACAGATCTACATGTTCCACTCTGTGTTCTGCAAACCCACAGATTTAGAAACCAGCAGAGAGCTTTTTTTTTTTTTTAATATCCACATTTCTGAAGGCTTAGAAATTTGAGTTGCTTCTTTACTGTTTATTATTTCCAAAAGCAAAAGCTACAGAATTTTGTCTGTTCTCAAGAGTACTTCATGCAGCCTTTCACTCTCTGACTCCCATCTTCAGACCCAACAAGTACACCAGCAATTAAAGCACCCTCACTCACATCATGACAGTGCAGGGTGATGTTTGTTACCTCTTCCTTGACATCACAGGCCATGGTTCCAAATGTTGTGCTGCAATACTGCAACACTGTGCACAGCATGAAGCAAAAACACCTCTTGTTTCACTCTTTCTTATGAACCATCTATATTCTCTTGTTGGCTCCTGAGTGGGTTCAGTATACGAGCCCCCACACAGCCTTTTATCCAGTGCCCTGTTTCTGCTTTCCCTGCTGACACTGAAGCTGACACCAAAATCCAGCTGGAATCAAACTGGCTATTGAGCAATAACGTAATTCATATATATAACAAAAGATTGGCAGTCAATGAAGAAGGCATGTGGTGAAACAAAATTTGAGGCTAAGAATTGAAGTACACATGCTCTTCTTTGAATTCACCCATGTACCCCTGCTTTTTAAAATTCTTCCTTGAACAGAAGGAAAACTTGGGGACATTTCCTTTGGGATATTTGAAACTTTGATCTGCCATTACCTTTACATTGCTTTTACAAGATCTTTCTTGCCACTGTTTGAGTGTATTCCTCTACAATACAGGTTGCAATTAACTACTTTCCTTCTCCATCAGCCTGTTTCTGTCTAATCCTTATTTTTTTACAGCTCTAACCTTCTAGCATTGTTCTTTTCTGGTTTCTATATATTGTTCACCTTTAAAAGAAAAGAAAGATTGCTAAAGAAGCATCACATAATTATTTTAAAGAAAAGAGTACTCTTGTTTTCTCTTTCTCATTTATAAGCAATTCCAAATTAGTGTTCAGACTTTGGCTCACTCTGTATTTTTAAAGGCAGACTCTTCTTTTACTAAAAATCTGGAGGAAAAGGATTTACTTTCAGTACGGAGATGAGAATTTTCCTGTCTTCTGTGCTTTCTCTTATTTTTGTTCCCCAGAGCATCCCTGCAGTACATTTTCAGTTCATCCGTTTCACATGTTCTACTTTTTCTATACTCTGTCCCTGTGCCATATCCTATTTTGTTTTTCTAATTTTTTTCCATACATCCCAATGGAGACCATTAATATTACATCAAAAATAATCTAGAAAAGCTTCTTCAATTTAGAGCAAGTAATTCTGTCCATCCTTTTTTAGAGTGAATGTACCCAGTGGCTGCCATGAAAAGGTCAGTATTTCAACCACCACATCATAACAATATTGCCAACAACAAACCAATATAATTGTGATTTAGGTGATCGCATAAAACTCATGATTCATATGCTTTGAGTTGTTTATATTTGTGTGCCTATCAAACTTCCCTCAGAAAATGGAGGGTAAAAATATAAAAAAAAAAAACCCAAAGCAAAACAAAGCCAAAAACCAACAAAAACCCCCAGTAATGAGATATTTGAAAATCACACAAATTTTAGGAACCGGAACACAAAAAGAAAAGCATTACTGTAAGGCCTACAATAAAAATGGAAAAGTTTGCACGTTTTCAATGATATTTCTATCATTTTACTTTTCCTAATTTAATCTTCAATTACAGAAATCCTTTGTTTTCAGAAGGCTAAATCCTGGAAGCATTTATCTTGTGTGCTCCCAGCACTGCAGATTACATCTACATGACTGTGCTGTGACATAGACTGAATAGCAAGGACAGTATTTACACAATTGCAGAGTGGCGGTGATATGTAGAGGTATTTTTATGATTGGGTTTGGCAGCACCAGCTAAGCACTAGGTGCTTCAAGTGTTGACAAGGCCCAGTTCACACATGGTAGAGCTAATAGACAAGGAAGAGAAGAGAAGGACAGAAAACGCAGAGGTAGCAGGAAGGAGGAGAACAGTTGTAACCAATACATGCAAAAACCAATTCAACATGCATGGAAATGGGTTAAGGCTGTGCACGGTTCAGGTACCGCCATCAGGAGCACTGGGTGAGAGCACCTCACACATGGGTGACAAGGATGGCAAAACAAGCAGCACTGAAGTGCATCCCTGAGCAACAAAGGTAGTTGAGCGCCATGAGGAGCACCAGTCTGCTGTCATCAGGGCTGCAGGCTGCCCTGATCCCATTCACCTCTTCTGACATTGCCTAACACTCTAACAGAGCCAGGACATTTGTTTTTAGTCTTTTTATTTTCCAGTTGACTAGGCTTGCCTTCATGCTATGATCACACGTGTAAGCTGAGTTCTTCATGCAGAGAGTCAGGGTGCCCTGAAGAATTTGTGTGGGAATAGTGGCAGACTCTTATTTATCAGCCCCTCTTATATCTAGCGAGGTGGTGAAAATAAAATATGGGCAGTTTCCAAGCAACCCCATCTCATAAGCCAGATAATGTTTTATCTTCAAATACTTTTACAGCTGCATAACTGTTGTGTGCCTTTGGGGTATGCATGTGTGTGGCATTACTCAAGGAAGGGAAAAGAGCAGGAAAGAAGCACAGAGAAGTCACGGTTTTACAGAGCTACGAAAACTATTTGTCTACCCAGTTCTTGTCCTGTAGAGACACTCTATAAGCAATGAAAACAGGCTGCAGGGAGTTTTCTGAAAGACTACTGAATGTGGAGTAGCATTTGCTCAATTCTCTACCAGGCACTATTCCCTGAAGTACAATTCTGAAATTACTCTGGACAATCTATCATCTGCCCAAACGACCCTGTCACTTGACTAGTCCATCTGCATGGAACTTGCTCTAGTACTCCCAGCCCCACAAGCAGCAATAAACAACTGCAAGTTTTTATAAATCAACCTGACAAATAGTTTTTCCTCCTCTGTTGGATGTTCAGAAAAAAAAAATAAAAATTCCTGTGTCACACATACGTTTTCTCGACATTAAAATGTCACAATTCTCACTGATAAATAGAAGAATAAAAAAAAAAAAAATCCCAACCCACAGTCACAATCATTCTGGGAAATCCTTTATGGTTTGACTGGCTACCATCTGACTTCTATTTCTGGAATAAACACATTAAAAATAGATAAAGAGGTTGTCTTACTTTTTTAACATGCCTCATGTTAAATATTCAGACTGTGCTGTGCACCAGACCTGCACTTATGCTGCTCACTCATGCTTCTTTACGAAGCTGCATACGAACTGCAGAACAGTTCACTCTTGAACAGTATGACACTTTTTTTCTTTCTTTACTCCTCGCTCCCCCCCCACCCCCTAAGAACAAAGATGTTTGTTGCATCATGGTAACAATAAAGTGAACATTATCTCTGAAAACAACAAATGAAGTACACCATTATGTTCAAAACATGGAAAAGGTTATGTAATCACAGACTAAATCCTCTTTAATACACAATCAGATCACTCCAACATCTTCTTTTCAAACTTTTTATTTTTCCTTTCAACTGGTCTTCCCTTTCCACTTCAGTGATTATTGATTCTTCCATTCTGAAGGAGCATAATTCTAAAACAATTATCTGCTCTCTCAGTATTTCCCTCTCAGCTACAAAGGGAATGTTATTCCCTTTATTATACTGTTAAATCTTTTCTCTTCATTGAAGTACAAATGTTAAAATGGGAAAACAATGTACAATTTGATTTCTGTTGATGGATATAATGTACTAACATATATATCAACTACCTTAGCCACACCAAATGCAACATTTCTCTGTAAATGCAGCACAAACAATGCCACACAACACAATTCCCTGCCCCATTTCTTCTTTGCTTTCAAAAAGATCTTTCCTTAAGAATATAACAGAGTTCTTTTGGGCTGTGTATATACCTTCAGGTATGTTAAGGAAATCCTTATTCCCAGAAGTCAGTAGGACTTTGGTATTGTCTTTAATGGATCCAGTTTTTCACCTGATTTTCCCTGTTCTCTTGTGGCTCAGTTAAATTAAATGGCAGCCAGTATGTCCCAACCACAAAAGAAGAGGTTTTGGGAGGCATGTAGGAGGGAGGCAACTGGCAAAGACAGCTGAAAGAGAAAAGCTGTGGTTCATATGGATTTTAGTTCAAGTATTAGTCCCTATTTTATCAAATGTTGCATATTTTGTTTTTATGCCTGGAATAGGAAAAGGATCCATTAACATTTCCTTATATATCTCTACATCAAAATGTAAGTTCTAGTTTTATTTGTGTGTCTGTACTCCTGGCACTGAAAAACAGGCACATCTCTTTGTTATGAACAAACAGCAACATTATACCAGTCTGTACTAAATGTTCTTGCATTTTTTCTATCTGTAGCAGTAAAATTGGCCACACTAGTGAGCATACCTTTTTTTCTGAAATGCATGCTAGAGATAAAGTTCTAGATTTTGCATATTTTGAAGTTTACATGGGATTCACATGGAGACCGGATCTTACCTAAGATCTGCAGAGTGTCATGCAGGCATTTACTACTCTTGTATCTTCCTCTGATGGCCTATGAGAAAATACTGTCCTACTGCTGTATGTGTTGTGGACTTACACACAAATGAGAAGAAAATTGACATAAAACAGGCATCACTCTCTGTTACATTTGTATACATAAACTCTAGCCCAAGTCACCAAGCACTGAAATCCAGCATAGAGTACGTGCACAACTCACTACAGTTTCCTTGCTGTTTCTACTACAAGTTATTTTATACCAACTGTAAAAGAGCACAAAAAACTGTCCCGCTGAGTAATATCACCTCGACCTTACTAAGAAAGGCTTCAGAAGAAATACCATGCAGTTTAATGTATACAATGAAAACCCAGGATGTCTGAACGTGGTCCCACACTACACTGCACTGGTGTGTATCTCACGTACTACCTGCAGTTTTGGGTGCCTCAATATAAAGACATCAAATTATTAGAGTATGTCCAGAAGAGTGTGACCAAGATGGTGAAAGGTCTCAAGGTTAAGACTTAGGAGGAATGTCTGAGGTCACATGGCTTGTTCAGCTTGCGGAAAAGAAGGCTGAGGGGGGACCTTCCAGCTTCCTCATGGTGGGCAGCAGAGGGGGAGATGATGATCTCTCTTGTGACCAGTAGCAGGACACAAGAAGTGGAGTGAAGCTGCACTAGAGGAAGTTCAGATTGGATCTGAAGGTTGGTCCCTGGAACAGGTTCGCTGCAACACCAAGTCTGTCAGAGGTCAAGGAACATCTGGAGGACACCCTTGATCCTGTGGTTTAGTTTCAGGTAGTCATGTAATGAACAGGGAGTTCTTGATAATCCTCATGGGTCTTTTCCAGCTTGAGATACTATGATCTTAGGCAAACGAATCTTTGGTTACTTCAGTTCTTCTACATGGGATGTCACAGAAACAATTACCCCCAACCCAACAGGACTGAAGCCACCATCCCCAGTGCTACTTCAGCAATGGTCCAGACATTACCACAGCTACTGAGTGCTAAGAAATGCTATCACAGACTATTTCTCTGAGAAAATGCTATTTCTCTTTGGTATCATCAACAGCTCAGCTGTCATGCTTTATCTTTTGAAGCTTGCAGTTGATATTGGTGATCGCACTGAAAAGTTTACATGTAAATATATATAGACCTATACCTGCATATAGAATTTACCAGTTGGAGCCTGGCAATAATGGTGATTCCTATAGAGCACACCTCTGTATAAAAAGGCAAAAGAAAGAACCAGAGGACTCCTCTCATACTGCACATGCAGACCAACACTAAGCCTCCTGCCTTTCTCAATAAATGAGCCAGCTGGGTACTGTCTATGGAAAAATCCTCCAGTGTTGCTTGAGCAGGAAACCTGGATGATGGAAACTGCCCTCTGGAAGGGTAGTTACACTCAATCTAAAAGACATCTGGGAAGACTCACATTCTTGTCTTAGCACCTACATATGCTTTACAGAGGGTTTTCTAGGTTATTTTACTGCAGCAGTTGGATTTATTGCTCTCCACGCTCCAAGGGCCAGAGAGATCCCCATTCCTCATAGTAAGGAACTTGAGAGAGGGCTGCACCAACAGATCAGGTGGTTGGGGGTTCTTCCTGGTTGTAGGTGATGGAAAGGGTAGGAAATAACGCCTGTAGCTCCCCTGCTCCCTTGACAGACTCTTTTGACAACTAAACCTTATGCAATGAAGAGGGGATTGATGAGCCAGCCTGGGTACTTGCATAGTCATGCCTCAGTGCATATTTGCACCACATGAAAAGCTAATTCAGTTTCCTGAGAGGTCTTGTGCCTTCACACAAACCCATAGGCCAGTCTTGCCCAGATTGTGTAACTTAGGATAGCTCCTCACTAAAAGCAGTTAACAGATTTAAGAGCATAATAACTAACACATTGAAAAACTTTGTGGTCACCAGAATGGATTGATCCACACATAATGTGTTAGTTTCCATCACAAAAGCCTCAACATGGATGTAAAAAAAATTAAAAAAGCAAACAAAACCAAATACGGTATCACTTATTCTAAAATAACAGTTATTGGTGTACCAAGTTCCTATTGATTTTAATATGGTAGGACTGATCTTGCCATATATAATTCCTCTTACCTACTTTTCAATAGTCTAGATGTCTTCAAATCCTGCTAAATGTGTTAACCCATTAATATCTTGAGACAAGTGTCTGTTACCTGATACAGAAAACCCGCTATTTCATTATAACATTTTCAATTCATTGTATCTGAATTTTATTGTGAAAGACTTTATTCTTATGAAACAGGTCAACCATTCAGATCCAGCTGACTCCTGTCTGTCCCTTCTCTCCCTGTTGGCATGGCTTTTACCATTAAAACATGTTTAAATCTAAATAAAAATACAAACATATTTTAATGAAATGTTTATACCTTTTAAAGAAAAATACGTATTTTTCAAAAAATTCTAAAAGAAACTTTAGTACAATACCACATGGTCCTGACAAGGACAAGACAAGACAAGAACAGTTTTACTGCATGAGTTACTGTACTGGTTTCAGCTGGGATGGAATGATTTTTTTTTTGTAGCAGGTGGTACAGTGCTGTAGTTTGGATTTAGTATGTGAATAATGTTGGTAATATGATTTAGTTATGGTTCAGTAGTACTCACCCTAAATCAAGGACTTTTCAGTGTCCCATGC
>JAWWMO010000096.1:56129456-56147336 GCA_035047845.1 Dendrocincla fuliginosa | reverse complement strand
CAGTTACACAACCTCCTGCTTCCTCTTTTCAGTTATTAGAGCAGAGGATAAGAAGATCCTCTTGACACCCCATTCATTACTATCCTTAGTAAAGCTGCAGAGGACACCACAATGAGGACACATGCAGGCACATTTTATTTAATTTGTGTATTTGTGGAAAATTTAACTGTAAGAGTGAAGTGAGAGAAAGGAAGCATCCTACTCACATTTCAGTGACCACCAGGTTAAGTGAATGGGCTAGAGAAACCCACTTCATCCTTGCAGATGCCCAGTGTTTTGTCTTTCCAAGAGGTCAACCAAGAAAGCAGGTAAAGATTCTCCCACTACTATTAGGAATTCCACATAATTTTTCAGAAGGCAGTGGCACTTTTAGTAAAGAATAAATCTTTCACTACTGCTAAACAGCTACTCATTTCTTTATACTACATGTCTAATTTTTGTGAGTGGCCTCAGAGCCTGCAACAGCTGGTGAGCATGACAAGAGGCTGGGGAGCAGAGAATTCACAGGGCTGTAAGTCTGGGCCAAGTATTGAAGAGACCACAGGGTCTGCAAGTTGACATCTGGAGGTGCCAGGGATCCAAGCAAGTTACTGGAGAGACTGTGGGGTCTGTGTCTGGCCTAGGGTTAAAATGAACCAGCTACTGTGTGTCTGTACAAGGTAACCAGGACATGAAGGTCCAGAGGCAGCTACTGGGCAGATTGAATTCCTAAGTCCTGTTCTTGCAGGGAATCATTATGCATGGACATGTGTGTTTGTGCCTTTGTGTGTATGTGTGTATAGGGCTGTGGGCCTCAGGGTTTGTATATTCACGTGTTAACAAATGGGGAGACCAAGGACTCAGGGCCAGCCTGAGCCTGGCAGCTGGTGGGAAACATTATGTATGCATGTATTTTTTTATACATGTTTATGTTTTGCAATAGATGGGAATGGGCCGATTGTGTGAATACTATGCCTTCTACCTGGACTTATCTGTGTGCTATGTACATGCATATGCACATGCCTGTGTATGTGTATTATATGCATGAATAACCTACTGGTGACACATGTTCAGTCTCACTACTGGATGCACCTGGGTACATGGACATGCAACCGCCTTGACTTTTTCAGGCGATGAAATTAGGCAACTTCTAACAGCACTGACACAAATACAGATTCTCAAAACACTATTAGGCACTAAAAGAGTTTAATATGTCTGTGGCTGTAGCTGTGCTACAATATATGAGGATACAAGAATCGTAAGGCTTGAAGACTAACTGAAACAGCTGGAAAGGGGCACAACATTTTGGACATGTGGTTCTGTCATTATGTGTTTTTGTAATTCTTCATAAAACAATATTATCTCTGCAGAAAACCTGTTTCTCCAAGCAATAAATACCATAAACATGTAAAGCTGTCAATGTGACAGAAACTAATTGCATTCAGGGACCAGTATACTGCTGATGGCAACAGAAGCTTAGTAAGGCTAAGCATAGAGAACAAATTTCCTGTGAGAAAGCTGAAGGAACCAACTATCCATGTGGTTTGGAAGCATTTTATGAAATGACAATAAATCCCCATTAAAAATCGAAATCTAAAATGGTTATACATCCTAAGATTAATCAACACTGCCAAGGTCTCTCAGCTGTGCAGATACTTCCGCTTCTCTCAGTTAACCCCACACAAAAGGACTTGGGATGCGAGAATTTTAATGTTGTTTCTATACGACTAATATCCCAAGGTGTATTGCATCAGATAAGTCAGATTACATGAAAAGTACAAAAGTGCCTATGTCTCTATTTCCATTCCATTTATTGTTATGTCAGTGGATCTCCTGACCTTAGTGAATAAAAGATAATTCTGTAGAGACAAATATAATGCCCAATTAAAGAATCTTATAATGGATGCAGATGACAGTTCTTGAACCAATCGCATTTCTAAGCTCCACCTGGCCTCCCCAAGGACACTTTATTCATTTCCAGGGCTACACATTGCCACCTTCCCAGGAGCAGTGTCCAACAGGATGCTCCCTCCAGAGCAGGGCTTAGGAGGCAGCATCCTGCCACCTGGCAACATCTGCTTATCTGGTCTGAATAGAGATCAGTGCCTCTTGTCACAGATATTACAAGGTCGCTTACTGTTCTGTACAAGGAAAGGTGCATTTGCTCTGAGCAAGGTTTAGAAAAGCAGCAGGGGAAATATGTCTCAAACCAGAAAAGAGTTCACACACCTACTCAGTTTATTCGGTAAGAACAGATCATCTTCCATGAACCCTCAGGTATTGGGAATACCAGACTATTCAGAGATGATGACGTCTTTAAATAAAATTCAGGAAGGTTATGTGAAATTTATCACCTAATTGTTTCATTATTCATAATTTACACTAATTATCCTGCTTGGCTTTACTTTACCCAGAATGTATTCTTTATTTTATCCATTAAGACATGCAGTCCATTAAAAACACCTAAAATAGTGCCTGAGTATTTATACCAGTCAAATAAAGGATGCCAAGGTTAAAATGTATTTTCCTTGCTGAACATGACACAATCGCTGACAAAAGTAAAATATTTGTCACCTTAAACTAAGATGAACCAAACTGTCAACTTTTGCATCCTACTTCAAAGGGCTGCTTGAACTGAGAAAATTTTGTTTCAAATCTGAGTGCACTTCAGAGACATTAAATGATCCAACATCACTGTTACAAGTAAGCCTACACTAATCTGACCTACAGGTAGTCTCAGCTTTAAGGAGATTAGTACCCATTCTGTTCAGAAAAGATTTACAATTCAGTCTCAAAACTTGCCTCCTGCTAAAAAAGGTAAAAAACCCCGATCATTCTCCATTCTTGCCCAAAACTTTATCCAGTTTTAACATTTTTTCTCAAAACATCAAGTGTAGAATTGTGTGATAATGTAATACTCAAACTTCACCTTTGCTTAGTTTCTTAAGCAAAACAAAAAAACCCCAAACCAAACCAAAACAAAAAAGCACCCCTCCCAAAAAAAATAGCTATTTTTCTCTGTGAATCTTATAGTGCCCCTTTGTCACCACTTTTAACTGAAATCCAACAGAAGGGAACATAAGGGCAGGTTTTACTATATTCCCTTCCTACAATTTTCAAGAAAATAAGGGCAGGTTTTACTATATTCCCTTCCTACAATTTTCAAGAAAATAGCTAGCTGGAAAAAGAAGACAATTCACCTTTTGCTTCCTATCTCTCTTCTTCCTCCAAGAATAAGGCCACAGAGTAATCTCAAACAATAACAGATACTAGCAAATTCTTGCTCCAGAAGAGGTTCAGAGATTACACCTTATAAATGTAGAAGGATCTACATGGAACAACACTACAGGAAAACAGGTTAGAAATACCACCATTTCCTAATCTACAAGCTGAAAAATACAAGTCACTCATTTCATGATTGCCTCAAAAGCTCAGAAATTGATAACCTGGGTGCTTGCAAACATGACATAGACCCCAAATGTTTTCTTTTTGTAACCTTAGGATCACAACATGAAAAATAATAATTTCTAATGCTTCAGCTTGTATTCAGTTCCTTGAATCAGTTATATGTGTTTTTATATAGTTGTGTAACCATAAATAAAATCTGTCCTGAAGGTTCTGAAAGCTTTCCTTGGGAGGATGCTAATGGCATGGCTGAAATGAATTCCTCAAGATGCTGTGAGCTTTGCAAAAGCCTCTAACCATATTATCTGGCAGAGCTTTTATTGTGATAACAGATCATTATTCTTTTCTGTTATGCAGCATATTGAGTGAAAAATGTAAAACTTCTATATATTCTGTAAAAATTGGTGGAAAATGGAACTATTTTTTAAGGAAAGTTGCTTTCATGACATTGTGGAAAGTAGGAGAGTTGCTGAGTGAATATTTGTACACCACTGCATTTCACCATGCATTTTTCTGTTGGAAATGAGAAGAAAAAAATAAATCTAAACAGAAGAATTTTTTTCTGGCATGAGGGGTGGGGTGTTTCTTGTGTCTGCCTCTTCTATTTTCTTACAAATGTAATTAGCAGACAGTGATGCACAGAAGCCTTTTGCTTTGCTTTGTCTTCTCAACACAAAACAGAGGACATACAGAACAGGAAATTTGACTCCAATGGACCACTACTTTTCATGACTAAAAAAATAATTTATACTTACAGGGTACTAGCTACACAGAAATATTCCTGGCTGCTTTACTAAGTCTTATTTTCGTTACATTTGTTTCTTCATTATCCTTCTTACACTTTCTTACAGCAGGGACGCAGCTATCAAAAGGAGGAAGATGGTATATGGTCTTAGAGCCAAGTTTTTCAAAATTGGGTGCCATATTTAGGCACCTATATATAAATGGCCTGGTTTTCAAAAGAACTGAGCACTCATCAGTTCCCATTGATTTCAATAGGACCTAGAATTGATCACACCTCTGCAAATCAGGCCATTTCTATTTAGGCATGGGCATGTGAATATATGAGAACCACTCTGAGATTCTGGTTTAAAAGCAATAGCCAAAAGTTTTACCACAGAGTTTTTAGATAAAGATTTTAATCTGTAAATGAACTCACAGCAGCACAAGAGTATAAACAGAGGCACCTGAGCTGCTACATTTCTTATTGCCCAAATGAAGTTGGTGAGAATTTTACTGCCAAAAAACTTGTATTCAGAGCTCTTCAAATAGAGAAATTTTCTGGTTGTAAATAAAGTAGAACTGAATAATCTCATATATTCATTTTCTTTCCTAACTAAAATAACCTAGTTCTCAGTTTCCATTTCACTAGCTGCTTGCTGTGACACTAAAAATTATGTTAGTTATGTAACAACATGCTCTTTGTAGCTGCAGAATAAGAGAATAGTGACAGGGACTGGGACAGCAAAGTCCCCATGATATTTCAGCTTTAGCTGCCTAATGACAGCAGGTTGCAAACGCACTTTGCTGAGCTGGAAGGCATTTGCTCCTTTATCTGACAGAGCTAGACAGTTTCAAGGAAAAAAAAGTGTATAAATGGCACAAACAAGAGGAATGAAAATAATTTTCAAACATCATATTTGTTGGGAATTAAAAGACTACACACAAATTAATTTTATGTGCAACTTCAGAGACAGAGAAGCAATAAGAGCAAATTTATTATTTCACAGAAAATCTCAGATTGTCCTTAAAAATCATAAAAAATATGATGGTGATATAAACTGCTGTCCTTCAAGTTTCTGTTTCTTTAAAGGTACTCTTTTAGAGACCTCAATAAATGTATAGGGACAAAGATCTCCACAGCAGCATTGACTCTGGCCTGTGAACTCATACACAACACTGAGCTGTGCTATGCAAATACAGAACCTTGTATATGGAAGCAACACATGTTTTTGGGATGCTGCACCCAACTTCATATATCCCAATCAGGTTACATGATAAAAGCTGTAAACCTCAAAGAAACACAGAGAGACAAGGGCTGGAGTGGGAGAGGGTGGAAAACCCAAATACCAGGCTATTACCAGTGCTGCCCAAGGAGAGCCTCAGACACAGAGTCCAGGCATGAAAACCACCAAGCTAAGTCAACATCACCACTGCTTTCAACTGAGTGGGGTGACTGCTGAGGGGGCACACATGGGCTGCAGAGGAAAAGCCAGCTCAGACACCTCTGTATCACAGTCTACAGCAAATCTAATTCCAAAAAGATTCTTTGCAAAAAAGAAACCCACGAAACCTTGTAAGAGACACCCTGCAATCAAGAGAGGTGAGATGGGTATGAAAATAGCTGCAAGTGATGAGCTCACAGCAAGAACTTTCATGTGTAAGTTTGTAAATACAAACTGTCTCATCACAGATATTACCAGCTACTCCCTTTAGCTCCTAAGGAAACACTCCTAAACTACAGCAACAGAGCATTCTGCATACACCTTCGCTCTTCAGAGACTTTGATGGGTATCCTTCATCACTCCTCTCTCCTGACTTCAAGGACATGCTTGCACCAAACCTGCTTCTTTTCCCCTGACTATGACACGAATATTTTGGTTCATTCTCTTTTTAAAAGTTATATATGTTGAAGTTATAAATGTTACTTTTTGTAACATTTGTTCTCCCTATCACACTGCTACTCTTTTATGGGAGTGCTTTGGGAGGCACATCACTTAGGTGACAGTGACAGAGAAGCAGCATCAGGAAAAAAGTGTCTTCTGACCCTAGAACTCTGATTTGAACATTTACACTAAGAACACAGAGAAGCATTACACCTGAAAGGCATGTTAAAGGAGTGGTTAAAAGCTTCACTGCAAAGGAATGGGAGAGAAAACCAGGTATATGTGATGGTAAATTGATCTGCTCCTGTTCACTGAATTCATGCTGTAATGGGCAGTTCCAATAAGGGTAAGGGAGCTTCTGCAACCTGAGAAACAGCTACTTATAATGCTGTAATTTCTTATGCTTTTAAGTTAAAGTGTGCCAGGGATACTTCTCTCTGTTATAGGGAAAGACATTTCACTGAGAGGCAGAACATGATGTACATAAGCACAAAAAGCTGAAGTGTAAAAAATTTAAGCAGAAGGACTGTTGGGGAAGCTGTAGCCTGGTTCCACTTTGAGGCAAGACTGAAATACAAACTGCTGAGACAGCTCGTTGACTTCCATCAGAGCAGAACTAAATGTCCATGAACATACAGAAACCCTTCCAGAAGAGTACAAAACATATATAACCTTGCTTTGAGCCAGGAAGGGAAAAAAAAAAAAAAAAGGAAATTTCAGTAGCTCCAGACAAAACCGTGAATCCGTTCAGGTTAACAGCTCTTGGAGGGTGGGGCAGATAGATTTTTTTTTTTTTTTTTTTTTTTTTTTTTTTTTTTGTGGACAGTGTATTGCTCGTGTAAAATGCAATCATCATTTTTACCTACTTTTAATTACAAAATATTCCCCTTGTTAGACCTACTTGACAGCACTTTCTACTCCTAGAAAAGGGATGTGGCATCATGTTTCTATTCTGAGGTACCCTTGCACTTTCGACTTGCACAAATTGCTGCCTTTGTGATTGTTCTACTAATAAATAATTTCTGTATTATTGTGTACATACAATAAGAAACTCTGTACACAAAGAAACTCTTGATCACATTATTCTAAACTACCAAGTCTAAGGAGGAAAAAGATAATAACGATGCATTATACTGATCCTGCAGTTCTGAAAGAAATGTGGTTCACAAATAACAGGATAAGACAAGTGATGCCTCTGTTTACAAATGAGGCTGATATCAAGAAGATACCTATCAAACCTGATTTCTTTAGAGCTTCTTATCAGTTCCCAGCTATCTGATATTTTTATTAAATGTGTTCCTTTTTTTTTTCCATCACATACATTCTTACATTATTATACATGCATCACTGATTTCATATCTTCTTTTGACCTGGAGGTTTTCTCACCAGGGTCAAAAAAAAAAAAAAAAAATTACAAAAAGAGGTATCACAGATGCATTTAATCCTGAACATAATTATTTCTACTTAAGTAAAAACAGGAGAAAATAAATACGTAATTGCAGAGGCACTCTCAATAACCAAAGACCTTTCAACACCCCAAGGAGTCTTCCCTTCCTTTTCTGTCTTGGGCTGTACAATGTAGATAGAGGGACTTTTAGAAAAATTACATTAGGGTTTTTTTGCAAGACAACTGATAGGCATTGCCATAAAATGAACTGAGCAATGATTGTGTTATAAAAATAAAGGTAAAAAGTCTCTTGGTTTTGAGCTTAGATCTCCTCCCTGGTCTGCTTTACAGAGTAGACCTGACAAACACCCACATTGGTGCAACCAAAGGAGTGAACTCAGATAAAAGAGGTCAAAACAGGCACTTCAAACCAGCTTTTATAATAAAGCATATTTTCTGACCTACTCCGTCAGCTACAGATTTTGAGAAAAAGTCTTTCCATACTGCAGAGGTATAGCCTGTGTCCTTTGTCTCCAGGCCTGTTATGTTCTGTACTGGGAGATGAAAACGACTGATCAGTTTTCTGTCACAATCGAGTTTTCCAAGTGAAAGTTTTCTGTTTTCATTCAAGTTCTTGATAAATACATGAAAAAGCATTGGAAAATGAGTAGATTCTTCTAATAAGCTGCTAATTCTCTCAGTTATATTGGTTTTCTTGACTTTCAGTTTGAAGTCAGCATGTTTAGCCCTATTAACCTTGGTCTCTTTAGCCCTTCTCATTAGTTCCTTGGTACCTGCCTTGACATTTTTATTCAAGACCTTTCTTTTTTTCCTATCCATACCTATTAGAAACTATGGATCACTGATTTCATAACTCTTTTAGACCTGAGTGGTTTCTGGCCTTTTCAGGTCTGCACAGATGTGGATCCATAGATTTCTGGACAATCAGGAGAATGTCCTTGAACAGTTTTTTGATTTTTTTACAAACAGCCTAACATAAATGCATAGTCCTGTTCACTTACAGTGTTTTGGATGTCTAGTCTCATGCAGGTCTAAAGTCTGAAGATCTCATTTGTGTACAGAAAATACAGCTAATCACTCCAATGTGCATAGTGACTGATTCGTTTTCAGCTTCCATAATTCATTGTTCAGAATAACATCCAACACTAGATTTGACCTGTTTTTGTCACACAGGACTTTCTGGACTGAGAGAGGTATTATGACTTCTGAAAAACTCTGAGGTGGTTCTCCACAGGAGAGTTGCTGATGTGGGATGGCACCTCTGAAGATCACCTAGTTCAACCCCTTGCTCAAAGCTGGGTCACAAAAAGATGCTCAGGGCTTGTTTTCAGTCAGGTTTTTAATAGCTTCAAGGATGAAAATGCCATTCACTTTCTGGGAAATCTGATCTACTGATTATAGATTGACATCACTTACCAATTGCAGAATTCGGGATTACTAGATAACTGTATTATGAATCTTTGCAATAACACCTGCATGGAACTCTTCTTTTTTATTGTTAAAACTTGCACAGAATATTTTTTTTCTGGTAGGTTTTAATTTGGTATTTTGATTACAGTAGCATAAAACAGCTCTTCAGGAAAAAATATCCAATTAAAAAAATTTAG
The DNA here is from genome assembly GCA_035047845.1 of Dendrocincla fuliginosa. Taxonomy (NCBI): domain Eukaryota; kingdom Metazoa; phylum Chordata; class Aves; order Passeriformes; family Dendrocolaptidae; genus Dendrocincla; species Dendrocincla fuliginosa. The sequence goes on along the minus strand of JAWWMO010000096.1, from coordinate 56,138,331 downwards.
TGATTTGGACGCTTCATTCTTTGGATGTGGAATTTCAGTTCAGCCAACATCAAACTGTGTGAGGCAGATCAGGCCAATCCAAGTAAAAATGAGAATGAGAACACAAAGGCAAGGTGCCACTCCTCTGAGTTTATGAACTGCTATGTCAATCAGAGTTTTGAAAAATAATGCCACCTTCAACAGGTGTTACTTCTTGGTATATAAATTGCAATTGATATTGTAATACTAAAGATCTAGGTTTTGGTATTGAACTTGTTAAGTCACAGGGTTTGAGTTTAGTGGTTTGCACCCTCAGTCACCTATAACAGATAGTAATCAAACATGTCTTTCCTACAAGGCTTCAAAAATCACTGTTTATTTTCCATAACAAGCAACTGAAATCTCTGTTCTCAAAAGTGTAACTAGGCCCCCTAACTCTTCTTTGTTAAAAGCATATTAAGTTGTATTTTCAATACAAGGAAAAATTAAGTCTGCCTGCTAAAGGACACTCCTTTTGCTCTAATGACATATATTCTCTGCCATACCGCACTTTCTTTATAATTATTTTACTCTTGTGGTACCACTCAGTAACTCAAAGACAATTATGAAAGTTGGCCACTAAAGATTAAAGCTATAACAAAAGTCACTTCAGGCTTACTCTGAAAAGCTTTTAGATTTCAAATGGAAAACAAATCATAAAGCAGCCAATATTTAATGTGGAGAGTTGCTAATCTGTCTTTTCCCAATACTGTTTCCCAAATCCTAAATTCAAGAGATGTCGTATAAAACAATAAAGCAGGTGATGTTGCTAGGAGGGAGATTGCAAGGAAAAAAAAGTGATTACCAAATCAAATAAGACGACATTCATTATGAGTTTAATTCCCCTTTCTTTGACATTTCCTTCTGAATTTAATTAGTCTCTCCTGAGGCTCATAGTCTTAGCGGTCTTCCTACGCAAAAGAAAACTTGCTTGCCAAAGAAAATAAGTCCAAAACTGTTCCAACTCTGCATCAGTGAGACTAGATTCTATAAATAGCCCCCACAAAATCTATCACGTTCTCAGACTGCAAAGTCAAATTATTAAACCTGACATCTCCATTACATCCAGCTGTGGCACAATTCCTCTCTTCTTTCTGAAATCTGCTACATTAGCTTGAAGACAGCGTAAAACTGCAGTTGTGCATGGTGTTTCCCATGACTGACTTAAAGGTATGGTTGGTTGATGAGACGCTCAACACGAGCCAGCAATGTGCACTTGCAGCCCAGAACACCAACTACATTCTGGGCTACATCAAAGGCAGTGTGGCCAGCAGGTTGAGGGAGGTTGATTCTGCCCCTCTAATCTGCTCTTGTGAGACTCCACCTGGACCTCTGCATCCAGCTCTGGGGACCTCAGGTCAGGAAGGACATGGAACTGTTGGAGCAAGTCCAGAGGAAGGCCATGAAGATAATCAGATGACTGGAGCCCCTCCTCAGTGAAGACAGACTGGGGGAGTTAGGTTGCTCAGGCTGGAGAAGAGAAGGCCACTGGAATACCTTACAGCACCTTGCAGTACTAAACAAAGCCTAAAAGAAAGCTGGAGAGGTCATGCAGTGACAGGGTGAGGGGCAATGGCTTCAAAGTGAAAGAGAAGAAATTTAGATTAGATATTATTAAAAAAAAATATTTACTGTGAGGGTGGTGAGGCACAAGTTGCCCAGAGAAGTTGTGGATGCCCCATCCCTGGGTGTCCAGGCTGAACTGAGTTTTGAGCAACCTGGTCTAGTTGAAGGTGTCCCTGCCCAGTCAGGGAGATTGCAACTAGATGACCTTTCAGGTGCCTTCCAACCCAAGCCAGTCAGTAAGTCTACGCATACTATTAACACTGTTTTTAGAAGGACATAAAGTTTTACTTTGTCTAATTCAAAGTTCAAATTCTACTGTATTATTAATGCTAATATGGTACTTCAGCAGTTTACTGGTGAAAAAGAGAAGACTAGTGAAGTTTATTGAGCTTGTTAAGGGCCTGATTCTGCAGACTTTTTCCTGGAATGTTTACATGTCAAGAAGTCACCAAAACCACTATTAGTCTAATGGTTCCTGACTTTTAAAATCACATATCCCAACAGCATAGTCTGGAAGTGTCTCATTTTTAGCATCTCAATTTCCATAGAGATCAGGAAAACCTGGAAGAATACTAGTCTCACGTGGCTCAAAATCTAAAGAGAGCCATTTTTTCTCAAGGAAAATATAATGATCTCTGAGGGACATGTCTTGTGAATTTTGAACTCCTGGCAACACTTCTGTATGCTGAGTCATGCAGTCCTGTTGTCTTCCATGAGATACTTTCATGGGTCATAGCAAGATTTATAAATTCAGCCCTTCATGATAGGTCCTAAGAGAGAAAGAGTGAAATATGGACCAGTTATTATTGCCCTGAAGGTTATCAGTTTTAGCTTCAAAATTTTGTGGCTCTTTCTAAAATCAAGATGTTGGTTTGCTCACATTAATGTATTTAGCTGTCCTGTCTTCTTCAGGACCTTTTTATCTCCAATATTTTTTTCAATGCAATTTTACTTCTGCTTAGTGGTACAAATGTAGCTGTTACCAATCTTTTTTGTACTACATTCTTCTGTGCTGAACACAAATAGGTTGTTGCTTTCTCTCTGTTTTCCCTCCATGAAGTATATGTATAACAGAACGGTAAGCAGAAGCAAAAATGAACAAATAGGGTCTTCTAAAACAGAATTACATTCTCTTTTTATGTTGACCTTAGAGGAACAAGAGGAATACTCAATTTTCTATTTCCTGCCTGCAAAAGAACAGACTGTTATATCTGATTCCAAACCAGTAATGAAAGAGTGCAGCAGTAATTGATCTTCCCACTTTACTTGTCCATATGGCTGTGTCCTCAGCATCAGAAAGATTTCAAGTATTTTTTAACAATCACTCCATTGAACAGTTCCTTAGTTTTGTATACAGGCAAAAAAATCATCCAACTCCCTTTTACTCCAGTCCCAAAAGTGCCCAAAATACTTGCACTTACAGTTACACAGTCCTCTTAACATACTTTTCTTCCATGGATGCTAAAGCTGTAGGCATTACAGCAGTTTACAAAGAAGACAGCCTAGCACCTCAGGCACTTCCCTAGAAGTCCATTGTGTCACGACCCAGTTATCTATTCCTCTCTGGATGTGCTCTTAAATTGTTCACAGAGCTTCTATTTTGCTTGAATTCTCACCTATCAAGCTTATTTGTCTTTTTTTCAGGAGAAGACTAGTAGTTCAAACGAGTAATGAACCAGGTCTTATGTTTTGAACCAAAACTTTGCACCTAGAGATCACTCAGAACATCAGCATAAGGACTGGTCTCCAATGACAACCCTTGCTGGATTATTTGGATTCATGACAAATTTAAAAACACAGATGATGTCCAAATCATCCCTCTCCAGCCACAAGATAGAAGATGTTCAGGTAGGTAAGGAAATCTGTATTCCCATCAAGTACTCTCTCCACCTCACAAGCACCATAATCATTTAGAAAAGGAAAATAGGTTCAATGTGGTTTTCCTTTTACTGTTATTTTACTATCCAGCCGGAGGCATAAGGAGAAGCCATCCATCTTCTTGCCACATGCCTTTGTTAATAACTTTGATGTGCAATCTTTGTATTTCAAGACCAGAATTTAATGCAAACAGCTCTCCATAGCATTGTTCATATAGATTTGCATTTTTACAGTCTACAACTGTCACCAGAAAGTACAAAAGAGAGATCAAAAATCTACCTACATCCTTGGCATCAAGTTAAAGTAACAGAGCTGGTCCTAAATATTCGTAAACAAAAATATTTCTCTTTATGAACAAGCTATATAGAGTATAGTTCAATTAGTTTAGCATTTCAGAGTCCTAACAGATTTTAGGAGGAATTTATTTTTCAACAGCATATACTGGAAAATTCCTTCATATTTCCATATACTAACAAATGCAAGCACTTTGAGAATATATTCAATCAAATTGTTAACAGCATGTACAGAAAAAAAAAAAAAAAGTTTCAAATACATAACCCTGTATTGAAGGAACAATGACTTGGTTTTTAAGCTGACCTTGACTTACTGTCTGCCTTTCTGTAAACAAAGAAGAGAAAAAAGGCATTACACACACAAGAGTAACTGTTCTGTTCCATAGCATAAGAAAATAAACTTCAGGCTTCTTAAGTACTCAGATCCTCTTGGAGTGCTTTGGACTAAAAATCAAATTTAAATTTTCAACTTCCTTTAATCTTCCATAGTTTTATTGTCTGTGGTGCTCAGCTTCTCCAGGAGACAGGTTGACCTAGAATCCCAAGTTTAAAAATGCTTTATTTCAATGTACAGATCAGCACACAGCTTAGCCAGACATAAAACCACACTTTTGGCCCCTATGTCAGCAAAAAGGTTTGGAGCTTTCTTCAGTTTTACCAACCACATCTCTTCTGCTCTTCAGTGTTACGCAGACATAGGGCTAAAATGATACACTTTTGCTTCGCTATAGCTCTTCCTTTCTTCTTTGTGCTTTATCCCTTCCTACAGAAGTTGGCTACCATATCTCACACTGGCAGGGAGCAGCATGGTCAGGTCACATATTCTTTAAGTGAAAAAATCTGGTTACAAGCAGTTGTCTGAATTTTATTTATTTTTTTTTTAGTAGTAGTAGTGTTTTCAGCAATGTTTAAGATGTTGTTTAGTGTAATGTTTATCTGTATCTTCTTTTTCTATTTTTTTCATTTGCAGATTGCAAAGTCAGATAGACCCAAAGAGTTTTCCTCATGATTTGTCAACCAGTGACATATTCTTGGCCTGGTGTAGCTCAGTACTACTGCTATGATGACAAAAGTAATCAACAGTAACACAAAATTCTGAAAAATGATCTTTGACATGCAAGTTCACAATCTCAGAAACACAAGTTTGAAAGCAGACCCTTGAGACAAAATCTCCTATTGTCCTTACTACTCCCTTCTTGTTTAACAACCAATTTGTGAGTTCAGCTTTGGCAGAGATTTCTTTCATTCTCAATTTTCAACTTCTGTCAGCAACAGTCTCATTTGGCTAACTTCACTGTCCCATACCAGAACTAGGTTTGTTTCAAAGTTAGCCTGTATAACTTGTGGAGTGGTTAGGAGGCCTTTGCATATTTCAAACTTGTCACCGAAGTGGCTACACTGACAATTTCTTTTCTATCTTCTTTGACATGAAAATAGTATGGTTTAGTCTGGAGGAAAGAAGTGGTCAGGAAATTCCTGATTTTGAAGTATTTGTATTTGAAAAATCTAAAAAAAAAAAATGTTTAGATCTCTGAGAATTTTGTTTGAGTCAGGATGAAGACAGCATACAAGAAATCACGATTTGATAGTTGGGGGTCAATACATTAAATAATATGGAAGTCCAAAAGTTAAAAACAAACAAAATAAGATCCACATCTCCCTCCAAAAAAAAAAACCAACCAAACAAAAAAAAAACCCTCAGCCAAAAAGTACCTATCATGGTATATCTACAGCAACTTTCAGCCAAAAGACATCTGTCATGATCCCTAACCAGCACAGGTTACTGTAATAGATTCTGAATCTGTACTGGAATGCGTTCCAATGAGAATTGAAATGATGTACAATTCTGTTATGGAATAGTCTTTATCATTGAAATACTGAGTAATTCTAACCTCACCAAAAAAACTCAAGTAATAAAAATGGTACACTAGTACATCTTGACTCCTACAAATTCTCTTTAAAGCTTATTAATTCCATATCCATTAAGATTTTGGAAATGCTTCTCAATTTACCTTACTTGTATCACCAAACCAACATCTTATTGACACATATCTACTGCACTCAGAATAAAATTCCAGGTATGACAATCTTACAGCTTGAGAAACTTGAATGCCATCTTAAAACTTGATTTGAATTGGTCAGCTGGATTAAAAAAAAAAAATCCACCTTAACTCCCATTATTTCTTCAAACTTCACATTTTTAGGGGGTCTAAAATAAGGATTTGAACTTGAGTGACAAGGCTTATTCCATTTTCTTTCTTCAGGGCATGAACAATTTCCAATTTTTGTATAATTTATCTTTTCATAAGCAAACTTTGAAAGAATAACAAGCAATTCCATGACACCATACCATTGCTTTTCAGTGCAGAGCAGGAGGAAGTGCTGTTTTCACTTTCCGTTTTCTGATATAAATTCCAAAATGCCTCCTTCATTTTTATGATTTCTAGAGAAAAAAGCTAGAAACTATAGATGATTCATGCAGAAACAATATTGGCAGATACGGGAGAGGCTGATGTTGTTTCTCAGTCAGAAAACATTTTAGTTACTTCAACATCTTTTGTATTTGGATTTCTTATCTTTGAGCTTCTGAGGAATTTAGGGCATAAGCTTTCCTTAATCTTGCTTGAGCAAGTTTTTAATCTGTAAATTTACCTGTCAAATGTTGCTTCAATCATGAATTATATTCTGACCTCAAATGAAATCATTAGCGAAGTAACTTAAAACATCCATGGAGCTACAATTTTATTCTTGATGTCTAGCTGTTAGCAGTAAATTAGTAAGTTTGTTTGCATATTTAGCTCCATTAAATCTGCTAGGAAACATATGTTTCATTTGTGGATGGGTTTAGGACAATTTCACATCTTCAGCACTGCTCTTATTTTCTCTATTATAAATAAACAGTTTGGATGTAAAAGAAGCCAAATGCAAGCTCAAGCTGTACATGTCTCTGCCTGACAGGATCAGGGCCCTAAATCGTGGCAGTACTAACTATGCTACGTATTATCCTGTCAAAATTTTTTTGTATTAACTAATTTTGACATATATCACAAAATAAATACAAACAAATATTTAGCATCAGAAAGGAGTATGAATATTATATTTGTAGAACTCATTAATAGAATTGCTAGAAAATGGAGTTTGATATCAAACTAGCATTTTTTCTGAGTACTGACAGTTCAAGATACCTCAATAAATATTGCTTAAAATGAAAATGCATATCCCAATTGATAAAAGTTTTTTCAATTAAGGCTTAGTTACAAAAATCTTTATACAGTTGCATGTTTAGCAACTGGATTTATGTTAAATCTGTGCAAATAAATATAAAAAGTAATTAACACTAGGTCATCTTGTAGCTTCTTGAGCTTGAAGAGTTCTGAAGAGTGGCCAAGGAGAAAAGAGGTTGCATCATGACTTCATCAGCCACTGACTCCAGCAGCACCATAGGAATACATATATTTAATACAATTTCAGCATACAAATACAAATTTAAATTGAAGTGAGAAGTTTAAAAAGGGCATTCAAGTGAGGAGTAAAATGGCAACATTCTTCACTTTAGATTGTAACTATCTCAATAATAAAGAATATGTCAAGTGATTCATAGTGCTTGGAGAAAGTATAAATCTGTGGGATCTAGAGTACCTTTTAAAGTACATTATAACTACTTTTGGTTCTTCTTCTGTGAAAAATAAACTATTCAATACCTTCTACAATACAGCCCTGAATAATGTTTCTGTTAATACGCTTTCTTCTCTAGTCCAGACATGGATCAAGAGCAGTCCAGTCTGTCCCTTGGAGTCATTACTTAAAATACGAGGGAAGGAAATAGTATATCAAAAGGCAGCTGAACATTAGATAGAGGAGTTCCCAGTGCAAATGGAATGATCATATCAAGATATAATGCATAGTATAAAAACTTTCTTTTTAGAAATGATGGTATCAAAAAAGTAGCTTATATAGTATCTATCTGTCCTAGTTGTGCAGTCTCATTTCTCAAATGTATTTCAAGGTCAGCCTAAATGCAAGCTGGGGATGTGTTGTATTATTTTCCATCAGGATTCTCATACAAAGCTAAATTTCATTAAAGCTTAAATCAGTTTAATTTCCAATTCAGGCTACATTATATTGGCTTTTATCTCAAGCAATTTTTCGAGACATTACGAAATATGATCGGCTGCAATACTGCTCTTTTCCACTTGCACTCTTGAATGATCTTTGATTTATGCTAGACTGCTTGCTGAAATATTCTCAGTTATGTCTTCCAGATTTGCATCGTTAGCACTGAAAGAGCTTTGAAGAAGTCATGTGAACCTTTCTCATCATACTGAAGAACTGCAGAACTTCTTCAAAGAGCTGTAAGATGCAAGAGGTTTTTATCATTTCACCTGCACACTCCCCCTCAGCTTTCTAGTAGAACTATGTTTCAACAGAATCACACATAATACTTCGTACAATACAAATATACAATACCATAACTATTAAAATATTTTGATTCTTGTGGCTTTGAAGATGCTTTCTGCTATAAATGAGGGACCAGCGAGGAGTTTCTGAAAAGGTAATCTCTGTTCTGGCTCAGCAAGTCATCACTTCTGTCTGCTTCTGCTTTCCCTCTCTCAGATACAGTGATTGACAATGTAATGGTCTATGCAATAGAAATCATCTCCAACTTTACTCTTTAGCAGAAAGCAGTATATAAAAACAAACACATTTACTTACTGTAACAAGTTGAGGTATTATGACCTATTGCAATCTTATCTCAATTCTACCACAGTTAAATAAGCAGTAAAGGTAAAACAATGTAACACCCTAGAATACTTTCTTCTCATTTTGAAGTGAGGAAGGGAGTAGGCGTAAAAATTATCCTTGTTTGTTGAGAAATTTATTTCTAAAGACAAAATACTTTCCATTTTAAGCAGCATGTTATAATACAGGTAGACAACCTGACAGAAAATGAAACAGAATTCTCAGTGAAGCAATTAGGTGAAACTCTCCACATATAACCTCTTCTATGCCATGCACATACACATCTATATCCACACTATGACAAATTTCTTGAGAAATGGCATTATATTAAAAAGAGTGCTCTTTTCTCACCATTGTAACTATGGAGATCGGAAGAGCGT
>JAWWMO010000096.1:56094612-56109520 GCA_035047845.1 Dendrocincla fuliginosa | reverse complement strand
CAGACATAACATCTTAGGATTCCTATCTTTTCAAATGAGCAGGAAAAGTTGTCCTCAGCCCAAAAGCCTCTACAGCTTCAAAGAAACCACAGACATTTCTATATTGTTAACAAGTGCAACACATTTCTGCAATGTAATAAAAAATAAATGGAGACATTTCTCCTGTGCAGCCTGGAGACCAACCCACTTATCTGAACTAAGATATTGATGAATTATTTCCTAAGTGGTTGCCTAGTGAACAAAATGGAACTGCTTCAATAGATCAAAAAGGCAGTAGATAGTCATCTGATAATTGGGGCCACTCACTGGGGGGTATAGAAGTGCAGCCAGGCAGAGGCTTTATCGGATTCTCCCATGCTCTAGATGACTTATCTCATTTACTGAATATTATTCTTTTTGGTCTCTCTCTCTCTCACATTCCCTTATCCTCTGTTTTGATGAAAAATATTCCGATCTGAGATTTTTCCTCACTAAAGAGCTGTCATTGGTAGTATTGCGCCTCTTTTTTTTTTTTAATTATTCTTATTATTGACAACATGAATTGGCATCTGCTGTGAAAGCTCACAATTTGCAGAAAATGCCAGCTCTAGTTATCCTAGAGCCTTAACTTATCACTGCCAAAATGAAGGAAAGATTGGCATGCCACTTGGGTGTGTTACAACACAAGGTCAGACATTGCCACTGCTGTTACTGGAATTATCTGTGGTACATAAAAATAGCAGAACAAGTAAAGAAAATCCCTTATAATGGGAGAGGAATATTCAATCATCTCACAGTGGAATTTTCCCTTCATCGATTATAGTAACGCCCCTACTTGCCTTCTCCCAAAGAAAAAAACATAGACACAATAACATCCAAGCCTAGACAACTGAGATATATGGAACATAAAATTCATAATGGATGAAAGTATTACTAAATTTAAATATGTTTTTCCAAGATACTGAAGCTGGTCTTATAACTACTCAGTAGAGTTGCATTTTTCATTATTTTTAAATAAATAATTGAATTAAAAAGAAAAATTCTAATTATGATGCATCTGCAAGGAAATCCCGGAGTTCTGCTACTCCAGTGGGAGGTGTTACAGCTCACAGAACTCCTGGGAGTTTTCCAATGTCCCCTCCTTACCTATGCACTAATTTGTGGGATTCCCTCATAATTGCATCTTGAATATAGAAAATGAACTTATTTAAGACATTACAAAGGAAAAAAAATCAAACAAAAACAAAACTCAGACCTAACAAAACTTTACTTGTTTTCAAAACTCTGAAAAAGCTCTTTTTGAAATAATACAAGGTGGGTGATATGTCGCCTCAGAAATACAGATTATCAAAAGCACATGAAGCCTGTGTTCCACTTAGAATTTGATAACTTCAAGCCTCCAGACTGTGTTCAAAGTACTTCATGTTTCAGCCCTGAAATCTAAAAGTCTGCAAAATGCTCCAAAATGAAGACTGTAGAAAGCAACAATGCTCCACAGCAGAACTGGGTGTTTCACAACATCAATAATATTCGAATGTCTTTAATTAATAATAAGAAACCTCATCTATGAATAAGACAATTCATATTACATACTAGTTCTGGAAGGAAAAAAATAAGTCAAATAAATCAGTTTTAAGAAGCTTGAGAAATAAGACTTAGGATACAATATTGAATTGGCCAGCATTAGACAGCGCTCACAGCAAAATTAATAAAAAGGAATAGATGATGTGTGAGACATACAGCAGCTCCCTACTAGCTGAACTCAAAGGCAACAGACTACAAATCTATTTGCCTAAGAACTCCAGCAGTCTCAAATCCATAGTAGAAATGGGGTACATTTAACACTGCGCTTGATGTGGGCACAAGGGAGCAAGACCAGCAGAGCATCAAAAAGGACTTTTCTCTAACAGCCTATTCAAGTTCTTAAAAACCTGCACCCTGGTAGGTACAGAGGTGGCTGTAAACCCATTGATCTTGCAGAAATAAACAGGATAAAAGGATAAAGATGTGTGAATACTGATGGATCAAGGATCTGTGATAGCTAATCTGCACTACAAAGAAAAAGAACATTTTAGCAATCCTTTTTGGTGGCTGCCGAGTCTCACAACCCCTTATCACACCTAAGCACACCTAAAAAGGCATAGAACAAAGTGAATTTGTAACACTTTGTTGAAGAATGGTGCTATAGCATCAGGGAAATCACTGACAACAATTAAATGTAAGCATTGGTATATAATAAATATCATCATGAATTGCTGTCAACTACATCAAGGTTATAAACCAATCTGTATTACCCTGAGAATGCCAAACTCCAACTGGTTCTCAATTTAAAAAGTGCTGACTGTCTAGGAATTGGCTGAGACAGGACAATATAACCTTGTACCTTACAATGCATTTTATATGCCAAGGACACTACAGCAAACAAGAAACTGTGAAGGAAGGGGAATCTTCAGCTGCTCACTGATTTTAGGAATCTCAGATATTAAAGTCTGCTAAAACATAACTCATACTTGGAATGAAGGAAAGATGTGGCAAATCAAAAACTCTGAATAGATGTCATTCTGGGAAAAAAAACCCTTAAAACCTGTTCGTTGTTCAGGGAATGGGCAGAAACACCCCAGGTCACAGGAGAAGTGACAATGCTGCACTTGAAAGTGGATTTCAGTTGACAAAATTGCAAACTGTGAAAGAAACGCTTACAACAGATATAATAGCAGCCTTTACTGATGCCGGTGCACTTAGCATGATTAAAAAAAAAAAAGGCTAGAATATAATACCTTTATGTGCCCACAAAGACAGTATTATGAAATACAAAGGTGTTATTTAGCATAGAAACACAATTTGAAAGCAGTATAAAATAAACAATATAACATGTCAGGCATTTTTCTGGTGGTATACAGATTTTTTTACTTTACTGTTTTTAATGATATACTCCATTTTTGTGAGGCATTTTGGCTCACTGTTTCTTCTTATACTGATTAGATATAAGGCCAGCAGATCTGTGTCAATGCTAGACCACCTTTTATCATTTTTTCAATTATCAATAGTTTATCTCATCACACTTTCAACCAGGACATAGACTAAGTCACAAATCTACAGAGACATGCCTCTTTTTATTCATTATAATAAAACTTCAAATTGAGTACTTAAAGGACTAAAGGCATATTAAAATGCTCTTTTTATATTTGAAGATTTTTTTTCCTAAACTAGTCATAGTCAAGTAGAAGTTTGAAAGTCCAGTAATGGGCCAAATCATTTGATACCTCTGAAATACTTCTACTCACTTAGGAGGTACTAGAATTGATTTTGGTCTACCTATATAGTAGTGTTCATCAACCAATGCTAGCGAGCTGAACTCTTCTCCCCATACCCAAGAAATCTATGAGAATTCTTTCAAGGAGCATAACACAGAATATATAACTGTTTTTCATGTACAAATACTTGATCTGCTATCATATGCTTTTTATAATGGCAAGCATTATGAAGACACAGAATTCTACTTAGTCATTCTTTCCCTGCTATTTCAGAAATATTCTGAAAACATCACCTAAGGTAACTGAATGCTAGCAAAATCCCTGCAACAGAGTCCTGGATCAGACTATGCAGTTACATGTTCTACACTTAAACTGAACAGCAACTTTAAAATAAAAGTTAGGAAAGGTCATATTTTTTCTTCTGTTCCACATTTAGAAGAGCTTTGCAGCAGAGTTATCTATGTTTCCTCTTGCAAATGAATGAAATGGGTCTCCAAGACAAGTCTTGAGGGTACTTGAGTTTCCACCAGTAACATAGAAAATTCTCAAACTTTCACTGGTCCCACCTCACAGAAGTGAGTTGAGATGAACTCAGAGACCAGATCATTGAATTCAAAATATTAAAAGGTAAAACTAAAGAAGCTTTACTTTTTCATTTTCTTCAGGTCATACACTTTATTTCTCCTGTAGACAAGTAAATTCTAAATGCTATCACTGGCCATGAGTTTTGAGAGCATCTTTAATGGCCAAGACTAAGAAAGTCCTGATTTTGATGCATTTGCCCTCCAGTGATAAATGGGTGTCTGGGCTCCCTGCCCAATCTGTGGAGAGAGATGGATACTTCAGATGGCGCTGCTAAGTGACATAAAGGGGAATGCAGATCTGCTGACAGCTAGTCGATGGGAAATCTCAGGGCTGCCCTTACTCTGTGTCATAAAACAGTCATTCCACAAAGCCCACATAGACCCACACTGCCTCTCCATCAGGGTGAGCGCTCCCACCATGAGGGCAGAGCCACCCGCTCCATTAGGTGCTCAGTCTGGCACAAGAAATCGCATCAGGTAGGGCAGTGTGCCAGTGCCAATTTTGTTCCATGCCAACCCTGCCTGAAGCCCTTCAGACAAAGGAAGGAAGGGATTATCTTCTTCAAGACACTAGTGGATGATACAGAGGACTTCCTAGGGTCTGCTTCCTTTTCTGCTATTATAGGGGGAAAATTCTAACAAGGAATAAACCTGATGAGTGGAACTTTACATTTGTAGCTTTCATTTGGGGTGGCTTGCAAAAACACATAACTCTGCAAATATGCCAAGTTTAGAAAACCAGTTTTCTCTTTCTTGCTTCCAGCTGTAAGAAAAGAAACTGAAGCATAATTCTTCTTGGTATGTTGATTTGGACTAGCCCAAGTAAAAACTGTCACTAAAACCTCTCATAGTTTGCATCTTCAGCTACAGACTTTAGGGACGCAGAGCTAATTAATCCAGTAGCAGACTCCGACCCTTCAGAGCCTTGCAAGCATAGAGCACAGGCTTTTTGTCTTCCCAAGACACTTACATGACATAAAGGAAGAGGTGTGGGACTGAAAAGATATTGGAGGACAAATGTCTGGCGGCATACTTTGCGAGTGAAAAAACAGGTGGAGGTCACTCAAGGACATTACAGCTCAATTTAAAAATAAACTACAGCTTGATAAACTTTATCCATAGAAAACATCAGAAATGTAAAAATGCTGAAAAAATACTGAACAGCTTTATACATCAGTAGTTCTAAATCGGATTTGCAAGCACAAATCAATGAATGAAAAGAACGTCAGGCCTTGAAATAGTATCTCCCTACACTGCTAACATACTGGAATACCACACAAGCAAAATGTTAAATACTTGCAAAAGGAGAGCGAGAATTGTGCAATTACTGCACTTGTAACAATTCAGTCCCAAGTATAGTGATAACAACAGCGTAGCTCAGCTGCTGCTTACCTGACAGGGTCTGTGTGTATCTGACCCTACCGAAGTCCTCTAGGTGGTTAGAAACCTGCTTCCATCCCTGTCCCACACTGCCCTAAGCAGACCAGTCAACCAAAGACTCAGGAACATTCAAGAATTAGTATGATGCAATTGACCAGGTTTCATGAGCAGCAAGAACTCTTAAGTTACTTTGTGACTTATTAATTGTTCAATTATTACATGATAGTAATATTACTGGAAATACAGAAATGCCTGTCAAAACTCGAGTCCCAAAATATACGCACAGATTAAAAGATGGTGGCTGCTAAGGGAAACATGGGGAAAAACAAAACCTAAGCCTAGTTGTAGGCTACAAAGCCTTCAAGAAGCCATAAGAGAAAATATCAGACCATGTTCCTTTAGTGTTCTAAACTGCCCAAACTACCATTATATCATAGATATGATTTCTGTAAAAATCTGCCAGTTTCCATAATAACAAATAGAAAAATACAAAAATATTTAAACAGAAATTTAATAAAAACACTATTTAGCAGAACAAGCAGAAGCTACATTGAATATACGTTCACTCTTAAAAATTCACAGACATTTTCTTCTGAGGTGTGACCACTCTTCTTTCTTTTTCATCACATTGATTCTGCTGAGTATTTGCAATGACAAGAACACAGTCAGGAGATAAACTAATGCAGCTTTTTAGCCACAAACTAGATGTCAGAGTAGAGGAAGCAATTTAAACAGCTCTGTGATACGACCAGACTTGTGGAATTTTCACATAACTTTACTACAAGACGGTTGCCACAGAAAATATGACAGATGAGCTTTTTGATCCTGGTTTTATAGACAGCAGCAGGTAACAAAAAAAGACCAGTTATAAAGAAAAAGTAATTTATGGGCATTAGATTGTTTGCCCTCTCTTGCCAAATTTTTCTTATTTTTTTTTTTTCCTGTCCTCTTTCCTAGGTGTAGCATGCATAATGGATAATATAGTACTATATTTTTTTTACCATATTTAACACTGGAACATAAAGCTAGAAGTACACTGCTCCTCCAAAAAACCTTACTGTCTAAAGATAAAAAAAAGGTGAACTAAAGAAAGAGGAGATTCCTCAAACACGTATAATAATCCTGAAATTCAAGCTTGGAATACATCAAACTATACTTCCTTCATGATTCAGAAAAAAGTTATAGTTTTTTAATTGGAGGGGAATACTTTTGCAATACACAGATAAAAATTCACCACTGGGCTAAATTTTCTAAATCTAAATGAGCTGATAATCACTACTTCTAAAAAGCATTATGATATTCATCACATCAGAAAAAAAATCCAAAGAAAATAAAAAAACCCAAGTGTTTAGAGAAAGCGGAAAGAGAACCATGATACTACAATCATGACTCATATGGGACTACAAGATTCAAAACTGTTTAAATGAGGAGAGAAACAAAGTTCTGTACTCAGATAATTCACAAAGAACTAAGAACTTTATAATTTTATATGCTTCCTTTTGAATTTCAGTGCTGAATTCACAAACCAAACATTGAACTGACTATTTTTCTATCATTGTCTGTTCGAAACTATGAGAAAGAAGCTGATTCACTACATGAGGCTGAGAGTTCAAGTAAAAATTTTATCTCTATAACAAATAATATCCTAGTGTACTGCCAGGATTTTCAAAAATTTCCAAACTGTCACAATTCCTTTCTCATCCTAAAGAGCACTAGCAATTAGCCTAAAACAGACAGCATGGGAATTGTTGTGTCACAAGAACAACATTCAACATCGCTGTTGTCAAATGCCACCACTTATAAACACTCTACTGAGTTTAAAAGAGGTGCTTCTAAACAAAAGTTGACAGCAACTAGTGATTTAATTAATTATGTTAGTAAACAGAGAAACAGTATCTGTAAAAATCTTGGTGAAGATCAATCTTATTTTCACTAATTTCCATGGGAGTAGCAATGGACAAGTAAATTGAAAAGGAAGAAAATATGTAAAGTTCTATTGGAATTAATTTTATAATTCTTTTTAAAATGAGATATCTCTTCATGCACTTACTTCGATGATAAAGGTTACAGTGTTGATATTATTTCTATTCACACAAGCCTTTGACACTGATTTCTAGTGCCTTTCAGTTACTATGCTCACTAAAAACACCTCAAAAAGACTGAATTATTTTTTAAACTATTTTTAGAAGATCAATAGGCATACATATTTGCGATATGCAAACATTATCAGAAACATGAAATGAAACCTAAGATGGGTGTGTATTAAGTTACCAAAACTGACACATACTGAGAAGGAAAAAGAGAAAAACACATTTATGGTAGAGGCTGTTTTTGCTCTGGGCAAAATAAATAAGTGATAGGAAAAAGAATGTTCATATGACTGATACTGAAGGCAAAACAGTGTTTTTCCTTCACCTGAAAGTCTCTGAAAGAAAAAAATAAGTTTCTTGTTTGGGTTCGGTATTTTAAAACTTCTTGGTGATCAAAACTATGCAGCAGTTCTAGAAGTTACTCCTTGCCTTTGAAAATATGTTTCAGTTGCATTTTTTTTCCATTTCCTTGTTAAAACATATCTGACATTATATTTCCCCAGTTGGAAAACAATTCTCATGAGGGATGCCCAGCTATTTTTGAGACAGATGAAGACATAATTCATGTCTTTGGCTGAGGGAAAAATCGATCATTCGATTCGGCAACTACTACATGGTTTTCAATAATGTGTTTTGGAAATCCCACAGGAAAGTACTCTTGAAAAGACATTCACTTTAAATTATGCACAGCAATATCTGTTCTCCAGGTTCAAGTTTTGGTCATAAATCCTATATTGCCACTATCTTAAGAGTATGAAGAAGCATCAACTCGACAGTGAAACTTACAGTTTTCAGTTGAGATAAAAGATTGTCTGCTTGAGTCTTTGAATACTGCCAGTCATATTAATTCATCTAAATAGATTAAAATTATAATTAGGACCATTTTGTTTGGTTTTTATTCAGAGGTGCAGTGAGGGTTAGGAACTTTCACATTTGAAGATGCATTCACAGAAATATGTACATTTGTCTGAACTATGACTGTTTTCTCAAGTTTTACTTTTGTGTTGTTGATATTTTTCTTTTTGTTTGCTTGTATGGGTAGGGATTTTGGTTGTTTTATGTTTGTTGGGGGGGGGTTGTTGGTTTTTTTTTTATAATCACATCTTTCTTCTCTTCTACAGGCTTATATTCTGTACAAAGTCTATAGTTCTGGCAAAGATTATAGCAGTTATATCATAATTAGCCTTCAGGCATTTTCATTTTTTTTTACAGATTGTTTCTCCCATGCATACACAAGGCTCTACTCACAGCTTCTTGCCTAGGAGCACCCACTTGGATTCAAAGCAGGGTCTCCAGTACTGCCTACCCTTTTGTCACACAAACCCAAGATTGAAATGACACAAAATACACTACATGGCAGTAGTTTCTGCCAGGTCAATAACAAGTTGCAACATTTACTGGAAAGAAAGCAGTGCAACTACAAGACACTGTACTAAGGTAAGCAGAAGTATAGTTAAGCTCGTTGCTATTGGTTCTGAAAGCAGAGAGAATGGGGGGAGGGGGCAGAAGAGATATTTAAGGAGTTAGTAAGTAACAAGAAAAGAGCCTAGACACATGGAAAGGCAATGATAAAGCACTTGTCTGTGTTAAGAAAGGTGAAAACTGTGAGAAATAGCGCATGTTCCCAGTGCAGTATTGTGAGGAGAGATGAGCAGTTCAACCACAGCCTTCATTCTTGCTTGGAAACAAGGAGCTCTGACAGTCTCTGAATTAGGTTACATTCCCGTTCTTTCCAGGTCACAACTTTATTTAAATCATACATTACACATGTGAGATAATGTCACAATTATTTGGAATAAACTCCATGAGATTCAGCTTAGAAATAACTCATCAAATATAACTTGCAACTGGTAAAGCCACTTCTACACTGCATCTCAGTTCTTGAATGGATTATGTTTAGCCTGCAAAGAACAAACCCAAAATTGCCATTCCTGCAAAATTTGTAAAATTTTTAAATTTGTAAATATACACTGAAAAATCTCATTCATGTTCCCCTTCAGTCTCATCACTGCAGGAACCAAAGAGAGCTTCTACATGCACTCACTGCGGGAAGGACTCTGCAGTTTTGCAGTGCCCAAACTGTGAACCATGATCCAGGCCCCTGCCTTCCCGAACAGTTCTTTGGCCATTATCACCTTCTCTGACAGCTCTTCAGCTCCAGGGAGGGAGCAGAACAACGTGGTGAGGAGCCAGCCGCTCTGTCTCGCAAGAGGACTGAACATTCCTGAGCTACTCCTTTGCCTGACATAAGGTGTGTCCATCAGCCCATTGTCTTATGAAAGCTAAGAGGGGCTTTCTGCTTGTGTTAGAAGTATACGAGGGAAGAACAAGGCTTTTTTTTTTTTCAAATCTGCAGCCAGGAGTAATGTGTGCAAGCCCGAGCAAGTGCAAAACAAAGAGTTATTGCCAAAATGGCTTAAAAGTAGTGAAAAAATTAGACTAGGAAAAAACCCCAAAAACCAACCAACAAACAGAAAACCATAACACATGTTCTAAACACCTGTGTTACAATTCAGTATTAAAGATATGCTGACATAGTTCTGATCATTTTCAAAACTGATTGACTGACATTATCTAGAAATGTTACTGCAAGGGTGAACCCACGTTCTTAAGTCTACTGCCAAATGTCCCAGGAACAGGTTTATTACCACAGAAGACAGGCAAACACTTACGTAAAGAGGAAAACATCATCCAGGGAAATTTGTCTCAGGCTATGTTCTACATTTCCCTGCTTTATCTCCCAGGGAAAACATCATCACCACACAATTACTCTCCTGGCATAGGCACATAAGAAAAGTATCTCAGTTTGCACAGTCTTAAAAAGAGGGTAGAAAGATGAAGCAAGAGTCTTTACACTCGTAACACTTCCTATTTACTGTCTAGGGGAATGGATTATTCTTTCTATGAAAGTGATTATGCTTAGACCATAAAGTAGGAAATTAAGAAACAGAATACTTAATGTCTTGCTTGCATTTCACTAATTGTCTTCTCTGCAAATGTCCTGTTCTTTTTCAACAGTTAGTATTCTATTATTAGGACACGTGGATAATAATGCCTTTTAATTGTCTCTATCAGTTACGTGTATTTTACTGCTGTTGTACAGAATTTAAAAGAGTGAAAAATAAAAACTTGAGGTTTTTGTCAGTGGTGTTTTATTTAGCTGCAATGATACATACTTTTCTGAAATAATTTTCCTTGAAATATATTAAAAAGTACTGCACAACTGAATATAATTTACCCACTTAATGATAAAATCTGTATAACAAAAAGGTTTATGTGAAATGAAATCCATTTTTATTACCCATTTGGAATACGTTCAGTTTTGTAAAGATTGTATTATGTGCTGTGTTTAGCAAAATACATACAACAGACATTTAAGAGAAGGAAAATTGAACAGCACTGTGGATCACAAATCTGTACAAGACTGATTTTTGCTCCTATGAAAATGTTTCTATTTGCATGTTCATTTATATTGTACAACACTTTATTTTAGAATTCAAGTATCTTACCTTCTTATTTATGTAACCTACATTCAGTTCCACCCATATATGCAAATTATATTTAGCAAACTAGAACTACATAATCAGAATATAGTACCAAAGCATATTATCAACAGCCTCATCACTCTCAAAGAAACTGCCTTTAGACTCTCTAACTTTCCGAGGAAAAAGAAAAATGTAGTAGTCCAGGTTCTGTCTCTACAGAGTCACAGTATGCAGATAAAATACCTCACTGTCATAGAGACAGACTATCCATTAGCCAACACCCCAATTCAATTAGGGATGCATACCAGCACTGCAAATCTTACCCAGGAGCAAACTGACAGCCAGCACAACTCCCAGGCACAAAGGGAACACATTCCCTCTGTGAATCTGGGCTGAGCAGTCTTATGCTCTGATAAAGCTAGAAGGTTCTCCTACAGCTATGCTGAGCACAGACCACTCAAGATTTTTTTTTAATTCAAACTGCAAACGACCAGCATAGCTTTTGGTTGTTTTTCCCTGTAGATTACACAAGAGGTAGAGCTGATCAGTACTATGTCAAACACACATAACCACAGCTGGTCAGCATGACCTGGTAGGGGACACTGCAGAAACAGAGGAACCCCCAAGCAAGCCTCACATGCATCTGAGATACAGCCCAGCAATAAATGGAAGCCAGTTGTGTGATACGTACACATGCAAGTATATGCTCACGAAACAACAACAGGAATAATTCCCTGGTGTTTGCATATTTACCTAGTCCTAGCAGGGACACTTCTTGAAGGGGAAAAAAAGGGCCAAAGAGCTTGCGTTTTTGATATTTCTCCTCAATGCACACAATGTGACCCCAATCACAGACTTTATATGGGAGGACACAAATTCACTAATTTATACATTAGAGGCATTTATTTTCCAAATGTGATTTTTTGGGGGAACAAAAAAATAATTAAAAAAAAATAAGTAAAATTTGTGTTTCTGTTTCCTTCCTATAGAAATAGAGATCTTCTCCTACTTCCATCTTTTTCATGGTAGGAAGGGAGAAGACTTCAATTCTCAAACGAATTTGTTTTCTCAAAACTCAGGTTTTGTGGCAGAATTCGCAGACTTTGTGCCAGTAAAACAGGTGGACTTTTCTATGTCTTCTTTCCCCTACAGTTACTTAACAAATATCCTCCCTTTATTTCTTATGAGACAGACAACTCATATTTGGTTAATGTATCTCTAAAAGACAACAAAAAACTGTCCTAATTAAAGCTAATTTAGTTCAAAATTGCCACTCAACTTGTTCTGGTGTACTTATCTGCAGTACTTGACTAATTGACACAAGTTTATAGGGCTCAGAAAATATATTTTACACTGTCTCCTTGGAGGAGAGGAATTAAAATTAAATGAAAAGAAAGTAGAAATATTATGTCAACTCTCATTTCCACAAGACTATTAATTTAAAAGGTTAAATTGTGTAACACCATCATTGACAAGAAAACCCCATGTCTTGTAGACACAGCTCCATTGAAATAAAATAAAATAAAATATCCCATCAGTAAAGGTGTTTTCATCCGACACCACAAAGTACCCATCTAACTCACCATGTCTCCCTTTCCACACATTTCTCCAGTCAGTAATCAAGAGGAGAGATAAAAAACCCTCGAATTCTCAAGGCTGTACGTGAAAGGAAAAGGTTGGTTTTCTTATCAAGGACAGAAGTAATCTTATACCTACCACAGAAACAGCAGGCTACTCCTACATGCTGAAATAGGAGTTTTCTTCTGTTGTTTGGATAATACAAGTGTGTTTTTATGATAATTTTATTTAGGCAACTATAATGATTCAACATCATAGAGATACATAGTAAGTGTACTGTTGGCAACAAACAGAACAAGGAGAGGACACCTAGTGGTGGCCTGTGATACTCAGGGTTGGTAGCGTGGAAGCAAGAGATGACATTTCTAATGCAGGACCTGATTTGGCAAAGCTCTTCCACACTTAATTTTTAAGCACTTTAGTAAGACCTAGCATTCCTGCAAGCCTGTATTTATGAGCTTTTCCAAACCAGCATTACTGTGATTATCAGAAATAAAACAGCGAAACAAGAATATGTTGGGGTGATATGCTCAGAAACACATTTCATTAAACACTAGAGATTTATCAACAGCTAGAGTGGATATCAACACTTTTGTAGGTTCATGAGACTAAAATAGGTTTGCCAAATTAAAAAACAGATTTCTGTTAAACCAAAGTAAGTCATGGCTGCAATTTACAATTTTGACATATTTTATTATACTATTTTTTGCAAAACCTAACCTTTACTGCACATCTTGCAACAAGTATTGATTCACTTTAAAAATGGTTCCAGTTCTACATAATCAGACAAGTCAGAGCGAGAATGACTTAGGGGGCATTTTTAGAAGAACCAGCTCTATTTACTCATGGATTTACTAGGTCTTGTCCTGTGATTAGAGTAGCTTTAAGCAAAACCACTGAAGTCTTGGTTTTAAGCATTTTTTTTTGGAAAATTTTTTTTATTTTAAAAAAGCAGTAAATTAATATAATAGAAAAATGTAAAGGAAAGTGGTGTATCATTTGACATGTAATGATGAATTTATTTCTAATTGTTTATATCTTTTATTTTTAATTGATCATTGATCTGTGGGCATATTTAGTCAAGAATAACTAAATTCCTAATTACAAGTTGCATGTAAACCTATGTAAAACACTGAAGGGTCAGCAGTTTACAGTCTCATAAAATTTAAAGTAAATAAGAATTAGGTCCAGTACTGTCTGTTCAGTATTTTTAGGAACCTAAGTTAAAAGAAAATTCAAAACAAGCTCCCTGTCAGAAATTACTGCAAATTTCTGTAATAATCAATTTAAATATCTTTTTTTTTCTTACATAATTTAGCTTAAGTAAGTATATGATCTATTTGACAATATCTGAATTTAAAGGACTGGAATATTAAGATACTGTAGCTCAAAAGCTGTTTTAGAAGAGTGTGAATTTACAAATTCAGTTAATTATTTCCTGCCAACATATCTCCTGTGCCTTTCTTACACTATTTCTTCTGATTTCCAGTGAGCCATTAATTTGGATAAACAATTAACATCAGACTTATACAAATATATCAATCAGATTTCATATATATTGTACCACAGGCTACAGCTGTTCCATCATAACACTTAACGTGGAGAAAACTTCTGCAATGCATACATTATTTAACTCAATATTACTCTATGTGGCTGTTAGCAGGTTGATCATGATTTAATTGATTTAAATTACGTGGAAACAAATATAGAAAAGGAAACATGTTTCAGCAGTGTTATATAAAAATCTTTTAAATTTTTGCCTACTCATCTTCAAGTTCATGATATTGACCAGCTGAAGTTCTGGTATATGACACCTAAAAGGAAGAGCTCAAACAATGTCAACCTGCCTTTTTCTCTTTGAGGATGTAAAAATACCTTAGTGTGATAGCTGCCTTATCATACAACTTGATTTGTTCATCCATTTGTTTTTCCATGAAGTATCCTCTTAGCATCTTATAAAGAATGAGTTTGCAGGTGTCCTCTCAATATTTTTGACATGGTATTCATTATTCTGTATTTCAGATTTATCTGCACCACATTTAATAACGATATGTCAGCCTTTAAATGAAAACTATTACATCTTTTTAACCACACACAAATAGGCTCCAGTTCTGTGTCATAAAAAACAGTTAACAGTCACTCCTTGTTGTCCATGTGCAAACACATACATACAGAGAACATTAACATCAGCAGCAAAGTCTCACTGTCTAGCCCTATGGGATCATCCAGCTATTGTTTCCCAAATCAGCAAAGGTCATTCCTATCCAGTTTTTCTGACTGCTTGTTCTAAAACATTACAATGTTATAACAGACATTTTCTCCAGAGCCATATATGAAAATCCACCACTTCCTTCATTTCTGAACTCTGTAAAATGCTAAACAAAATACAAGCAAATAAACAGAAAAGCCCTTTTTTTTTTCTTGCACAAATTTCATTTATCAGAGCCTGATTCAGACTATGTATTTATGTCTGTTCCTGCATGTGAAAATCTTTTTCAAAACCAGCCAATGAGCTTCTTGACGCTTTACTGCAGGCTCAAAAAAATCCCAACGGAAAA
>JAWWMO010000096.1:55989752-56005555 GCA_035047845.1 Dendrocincla fuliginosa | reverse complement strand
TTCTTTCATGAAGGTAGTCTACAACCAAAAGATTGAATCTTGCACAGAACATATTTTGGGCAGTATCACTCTGTGTTTGTCCTCCTTCTTATTTTTTCATAAATGTTTCAGACATAAAATATTGAGCTAGATGGACCTTGCATTGCTGTACAACATTAGTGAATGGAAAAACTTGAGGTTTGATTATCAGACATAAAACACTGAACTCATTGTAAGATGGATGCAATATAGTTGATATTCTAAAAACTTCTACGGGTATGCAGACAGATTGAATATTTTAGTTAAATTTCAGTTTTCACACATGGAAAATTATGGTAGAAAGAAGTAGTTATGGAAGCAGTAATTTTTCTTTATTAAACTGAATGAAAAGCAACTGCAACATTGAGCTTGATTTGAATGTCCTTTTGAAAGGATCATCTAAATTATAGTCCAGTTCAGAAAACTGATTCCTCTGGCAGAATATAAATCTTTAAACAGATTGTTAAACTAGATTCTTAAACTCATTTCTCACTCTGCAGTTTGTTATTAAATACTTAAATATAACATGAAAAGAAAGGCCAGGTTCTGGTAAAGTAAACACAAGGCAAACTGAGTTATAAAATATTTAATTCCTATCAGTATGAATGAATTTCCTGGTTGAATTCCAGATCTTGGACATATAGATGACATTTACAGTTGCATCTGTATTAGACAATATAAATTATAAGCTTTGTTAAACTGCATGCACTCTAAGAAAAAATAAAAATCTTTGAAATAAATTATCCTCTAATTAAAGTTAATAAGGGCTATAGTTCATATTATAGTTAATAAATGCTAATTTTAACTAGTCAGTACAGATTTGTGTGCATTTTAAACTGCTCATAAGTGCAATGTTGGCTGTGCCAAATAGGCTTTAACTTACTGAGCCTAAGAGAGGCAGGCTCAAGCAGTATCTTTCAAACTCTTGACTTCTTACAGGAAGTGTCATGTTCTAAATAATGTCACTTTTCTGATACTTGTTTAGGGTTTCCAATTAAATGACAGAAATATCAAAAAGTCTTTAATTCCACTGTGAATTATAATTGGTCTTCTCTGATTTCTCACACCACCACAATGGCAGGAGACATGCGCACTGCATGTTAGGAAACATATAAAGTGTCAATAGCTGTAGGTAGAGCTGGCTGGTTTTATACCAGCTCACTGAGTGGGTGGAACTAGTTGAAAACTGTCTGCATTTAACCTTGTGGCCTTCCTGTTTTAGTAAGTAATGTTTGTAAATCATCTTTATGGACACTAATATTAAGGCAACCATAGCCTCTCTTTACACAGTAGAACTGAAGGTTTCTGAGCACAGGACTGTGAATCATATATTTCCCTCCCTCTTTCCATGTAACTTAGCAAGTCTGTAAGTTTTTGAAGGTTTTTTTCTGCCCTTTTGATTAAGTGGTATAAATGTTTTTAATATCCTCATGGAAAAGAGGATGCAAAATTCCATGAAACCAACAAAAAAACCTACCTCTCTTTTAAAGTTCACAGCTAAGCATCCTGCTCTCTGTTGCCATACTGTACTTAAGACCTTTTTTCTACATGTGTTCAAATGGAATTATATGTAGTACAGTCTCATTTTAACATGTTGAAATGACCTCTAAGGGAAGGATGCTAGCCAGTGAAACAGCAACACCATTTGTTGTAGCTTAGTGTTGTTCCCATTTGATTTTTACAGCATGAAAATAAACAAAGGTATAGACAATCTACACAAGTGGAAAAGACTTGGTCATGTAGCCCAGGGTGATGTTCCCTGCAATGAAAGGGCATTTTATGCCAAAAAAAAGGCACTTTGTCTTGGGATTCCTTTTCTACGTCCAGTGTCTAATTCCTCTATTTCTGGTGACTGTCTGCTTGCCATTGAAGAGCAAAAACAGATAGTTCTGTGAAAAGAAACCATACCTCTTCCTTGCAGCATTCACAACATTCATTTTTGTCCCTTAATTTGGTGTTCATGCACTTGCTCAAGCTTTGTAGCTGTGAACAAAGTATCTTGCCAATAACAGATGGTGGTGAATGGAAATACAGAATGTATTTCACTGAATCATTTGTTCATTAGTTACAGTTTGGATACAATTATTTTTGACTCAGGCGTATCTCTAGGGAATCTAGTTTTTCAGTTACATATTTTTCACTAAATTCTCTTGGGTCCCTGTTGAAAACAAAATAAAGTACTCTATAACAGACAACTGTATTCAAGCTTATGTGACAGGCTGTTTTAGGTGGTTCATGGGAATGCCTACCTTCTGTTTCTCCACAGCATACACATACGAAATTAATTTTCCTGTATCAAAAGAAAGACAGGAGACATTGATCATGGTTGATGATGTCAGTGAAATCCCCAGGAGATAAGTTACTTTACAGTCAAAATACAGGACTATCATGCAGTTGTTTTGCACAAACTGTGGGTATTTCAATCTCTGAAATTAAGCTTTATTCACATCTTCAGTGTATCATGAATAAAACATATATTCTGTATCACTGCTGTGTAACTTAAAAAAAAAATGAAAACAAGTAAACATCAATACTGTATGGTTGCCCAAAATAACTGATTCCCCCATCTGCTACAGATAGGCTGGAGTAGAGACGTGTAAATCCTGCCAACTCAGTTTTGATTTGAATTGCATCTCCTGTAGTAACTGTGTAACTCCCAAATTAGCAAACCAGTAAGCACATAGAAAAATATAATGGCAAGGTGGTAATTTCTCCAACTACAGCCAAATGCTACAAATACCTTAGTTTACCCTCCCTATTTTAGCTGGATCAAAAAATTTTGAGGACTGTCAGTTTCACCTCCTTCCTTTTACTTCCTTTTTTTTTTTTTTTTTTTTTGTTGCCTCATTTTGTCCATCTGTTCTGCATTCCACTGTGTTAAATTGCAAAGACAGAAAAAGGAGATTCATCTTGTACATAGGCTGTGAGATTAGTAGGGTTACTTTCAGTTCTTCCAATTATATGTTACAATGCTTTGATTTGATTTTTTTGGTATAGAGTGTCTCTTGCTATATCACAACCGCTTCTTTAGGCTGAAAGAGTTCTGGAGCAAATAGTGTTCCTAATGGTTGTCATCATCATGGCAATGGTTTGTTTTGGTTACAGATTATGTCCATGAAGAACCTTGAAAATTTGAAAGGGACTTCTAAGGAACATTTTATGTCTTCTTATATGAGGAAATAGAATTGTGAGTCACAAAAGTGCTGTCATAACTGATGAGACATTATTATGTTTGGTAGTATGTGTTGGTGCACAAAACAAACACAATTATGGAGACAATCATCATGCTTGTGGTTCCATGAGGATTCTGTGGGATGTGCACAGGTGGCAACCACTGAGACACTACAGATCCATATTTTGGCTAATGTTTGCTCTATTGTTACATGCCTTTCTGTGTTCCTGCATGGTGCATGATAAATCAGATTTCTGGGATGAAGGTGTACAAATTGCAAATTGTGCATAAAGGAACAAATTGCACTGGAGAGAAAGTTTGATCCTGCCAAATCTCAGGGCTTTCTGTAATGTATTAAAATAGTCAACTATCAGTTCAGGTAGTTTATCACAGAATCATTTAGGCTGGAAAAGACCTTTGATATCATCGAGTCCAACCCTTACCCTAAGAACACCCAGTCCACCACTAAACCATATCCCTAATGCCATACTTACATGTTTTTAAACACCACCAGGAGTTGTGACTCAATCAGTTTCCTACAAAATTGCAGATTATGCAATTCAGCATGAAACAGCAAATGAAGATGACTTTCTAAGGGGGATGTGTATGTTAATTTTCTGGAATTAATCTTTTTCATTAAAGCTTCCAATCATCAAATTTGCTTCATTATTTCCATGAGGTCCTCATTTCTCCTCCACATAAATGAACAGCAGGAGAAAACTAGATGGGTCATAAGAAAATTACCTAATAAATTACGAATACCTTAATTAAATCACTGCTTCTTTTATGAAGCCAACATTCTAAATTTAGAACAAGTGTTACGTGTATCTGGAAATAAAGTGATTGCTAATAGATAACTACATATGTGGCATGTGTAGGTGCTTGCTTAGTCTGTGAGTTTAAACAGTACACACTCATCAGAACTTGTTTGGATTTTAGTGATTACTTGAGGAAAATTGCTAATAGATCATAACAC
The DNA here is from genome assembly GCA_035047845.1 of Dendrocincla fuliginosa. Classification (NCBI taxonomy): domain Eukaryota; kingdom Metazoa; phylum Chordata; class Aves; order Passeriformes; family Dendrocolaptidae; genus Dendrocincla; species Dendrocincla fuliginosa. Next base: position 56,001,389 of record JAWWMO010000096.1, on the reverse strand, counting down.
CTTATATCTTTATATGTGATATATATCCTTCTGCATTAGACTAACTCAAAGGCTAAGCCATTTATTTGTATATCCATTCTATCACTATGAAAAAGCTCTAAGCTCATCAAAACATAATAAAATCATGGTAGGCTTACAGCTACAGCCCTGTATTCACACCACTGTCAGTGGGACTTCCCCATTGCCAAGCCCTTCTCCTGGATAGCGGTCCAGAACAATCTAGAGTATCCTGCACCCCACAGGTGTTTTGCTGAACTTGTTCCTCAGAACAAGTATTTGGGTGGTCCTCTTGTCACCGAATAAAAACAGTTATAGAGAGCAGAAGTAATAGCTGTAGTCTTGGCATCTCATTCAAATTGTCATACAACGCCATACCTAAAAATAAAATCTTGTTTAAAATCATGTGGAAGACTCAATTTTTAATACATGTAGGGCTGCAATAAGACTTTAAATTCCATCTTAATCCCACATAATCTAGTTTTGGGCCAGCAATGAGTTTTCATCTTGGGGTTTTTGTTGTTTTTTGTTTGTTTTTTTTTTTTTCTTGGAAGATAGCAATGTCTAATTGGGGCTTCTACTGAAGTTCAAGAGACAGACCATAACATCGTAACTCCACATCAAGGATCTTGTTGCAACAGAAGGTCAGCCTGTGGGACATCTTCTTAATGGCAAACTCAATCTTATTACTCATTAATAGCTAAAAATTCCAAGGTTACAGTTACAATCAAATGGTAGTTTGACCCGTTCGCTAATGGCAGAGTGACTTGTGCTGAACTAACAGTGGATTCTCACTGATTTTTAACTGAAAGACTTGGAAGAGAGTTTGCTTAGGTTTACCTTATCCTGTTCACTGGGACATCATGCCTTGTGTCTAAAGTAGTATTTAACCCCTTGGTTGTCACACTAGGCTTCAGGTGTGCTGATTGATCTTAATTACCATGTCCTTTTCCTATGATGTGATGAAATGCATAATAGGACACTATTGAAGTACACTACATAATCCAGTAACATGCAGTTGTCCTAGCTGAAGTATATCTTCCCTTAGAAGTCTGTTGTGACAAAGGGCTGCCTTTGTCTAAACAGTGATGCTCAGATTGCAGGAACAAGAACATAGCTCATTAAAATATATATTATCATTTGTATGTAAATGTTTTATTTTCAGAACCTGAAAATATATGGAATTATTCATAGCTTTTGGTAGGGGGGATGAATGGGTGATTTAATTGGTCCTTCCATGTCTAATTCTTAAGACTCCATGAATACACCTACAAATATAAATTAAGAAATAGGCAAAAATGTATTGTTCACTCCTGGCTTTTGTTAGTTGGATAATTTTTAGTTAAGGGCATAAAAATTTCTTAATTATGGTAACTGAAGAAGAAATGTTTTAACCAAGAGTGAAACAAGACTAAATTTGTCTTTTATTCTTCAGCCCCACCTCTGCTTTTCTCTGCTTCAGATCTTTATTCTATATTCACTCTAATTTACAGATATCATTTTAAAGTACAGTAAGGCTTTTTCATATGAAAGTCTGTGTAAATTTATTTTTTTTTTAACTCTGTGAAACAAGCTCAGAAAAGAATGTAATTATGGTTCAGTTTTTAGAGGCAAGAATAATTTTCTTGCTTTTAAGGGGATTGCTGTCAGGTAGAATTAGAACAGATACCCAAGTAATTCGTTGTCTTAGCAAACGGTCATTATCTATCTGATGTAGTCGTCTACCTTTCAGATCTTTTGAGCGTATTTTTCTGTAATTTATCCTAATGAATAAAACTGACAGCTATAGACTTGCCATTAAAGTCATCCCTTTTTGTCTGGGGTGTAGGCTTTCCACACAATTCATACATTGTCAGCTACTGGAGAGGCATACTATTTGGTATAAGGAGTCTGAAAGAATCTGCCATTCATTTTAAGGAAAATAATTAAGAAGATATGACTTCTTTATTTTTCTTTGTGGTTAGTACTGTATGCATTTATATTGACGTTCTTTCCTTCAATTGCATATGTCTCTGGATGGATGACAAGTCAGGACTGATTATCTTTCTATATTCCTTGTCCTTCATAGGGAAAAATCTTCCTGTTAATTTTGGGACCTTCATTATTACTTCTGGGCATTGTAAAACAGGCTCATGAATCGTGTTTTCTATTCTCTTGACACTTGCATACAGTAGAAATAGAATAATATATTCCATATTCAAAACTGGATGCATATGTCTTACATTTATCTTATTCAACTACTTCTGAACTATCATATATTATCCTTTCGTTCTTGTGTTATTTGTATATGGAAGATAGAGTCACCATAGACAGCATTGTCCTTTTTCTGACAACATCACAGAGAATGCAGTCAGCAAGTGCACTATGAGGTTTGCTTTTCACTGTCATATCCCCAGCAGTATGATCTCTTTGCTTTATGCTTTATTACACATTCTTCAATAAGGAAACCATAGCACACTGTGAGTGACACTGTAATTTCTATGTAAATGGGAGTTATCACTGCAAATACGACCAGTGGTTTAGTATCCAAAGGCTTCATAAGGCACAAAGTAGGAAGAATGTATTAAGTTGGCATATCCCTCAATATTGTTCCATGTTAAATATTTTCTTTATTCTTTGCATATAGAATTCCTTCAAGGCTTAACTATTCTGCTTTTAATTTTATTGATATTTATATGTGACTAAATTTTCCTCTTGTCTAAAATTAAACAGTCCATTCCAGTTAGGAGTGTTCTTAAACTAAACAATCCCCTTCATTTTTAATATCTGAAAGCTGTGATAGATATCTTGAAATTGTGTTTGTTAATATGTGGATTAATGATATACTTCTACATAAAAAACATAATAAGAACTTACAGTAAAATTTCTGTGAGTTATATAATAATTCCTGCACCAGCTTCAGGGTTTTTGAACTAAATGAGAGATAACTTCAACTATGAAGCCTCACCACCTAGATTTTTGAGCAGTAATTATTATGATGATCTTTCTCTGCTGTTAAAAGTGGCAGAAAAAAGAACAGAGGATCTGTCTCCTGTTTCACTAAAGCAGAATTTGACAGGCTGATAACTTCTGTCTGGTTAGGATTTTTTTGTGCCGCTACTTTCTGTGGGAAGAACTTACTTTTTTTTTTTTTTTTTGCATATTATCTGCATTTCAAAAAAGCTTTCTAGCATTTGTTGTCTACATCAATATTACGTTTCATAGGTTATTGCAGAACTGTATTCTCATATAACTGTGAGTTAATATGCCATCAGCTTTTTTTTTTTTCCCATCATAAATGTATTTTTCCTTCTTCAACGCAACAAACATGAAAAACAGAGAAGAGTAACCAGTAGACACTGGCAGTACTCAATGACCAGAAAGTCGGTGGATGTCCCATTCCTGGCAACGTTCAAGGTCAGGTTGGTCGAAGCTCTGTGCAGCCTGGTTTCTGCTTGTTGCAGGTTAGAGGGTTGGATTTGATGGCCTTTACAGGTCCCTTTCTACTAACATCATTCTGAGAATTCACAGAAGAGCAAGTTGTAGATGCAGTAGATACCTGGGATGTTACCTTGTAAGGTACTGATTTGGGATCTGCAGGTTGTTTGGCATTCCAATCTTTTGAGCACTGTTGACATCACATCAAGACATGACACCTCATCAAAAATGTGGAGTACCAAGCTTTCCTAGACCTTCCAGGTGTACCAGTTTCAGACTGGCTTAATATGTGAATTACATATTAATGTAATTATTTACAGCTTAACGTAATTAATTATAGTTTATTGCTGTAATTCACTTGAGCTAAATGGCTAATTTGCAAGGCTTAGGATGTGTCACAGCAGTGTGATTATGAAGGCTTAAGCTGTTTTTTTCATACAAAAAATGTAAACAGGTACAAACAAGTATTAAATATACTTTACCATTATGTTCTGTAAATACTTCTGAAAAGAGTAATTCAAGAACTGTGTGACTATGGGTAGGCTTCCTATAAAACTTGCAGACTGCTGAGTGATAATTAGTCTTTATATCACTAAAAACCCCTGTATTTTCAGGAATCTGTAAATACTCTGCAGTGCATATGTGCAGAACCGCAAAAAAAAAAAAATTAATCAGCACTTCATGGGATAGCACGCAATGAATTTTATATGCAGATTAAAGTGCAGCATTAGGAATTATGATGTGTTGCTGATGAATAGTGAAATTCTGAGAGAGTTGCCAAACTTTCTTGTAGTTCTGAGATTCACTGAAGAAGTTTCAATTGCCTCTTTTGATGCAAAACCCATGTGTCTAAGGTAAACTGTATATGAAAGGTGAGCTCATTCCCTTACCTTCATTTGAGTGTACCCATTCACATCTGAAACATAATACTCTTGCTTTGTCTATGTTATTTCATAGTGTGTTTTGGTATTCACTGGTTTTGTACTACAGCAATTGGTGCATCAGCTCTTCTAAACAATTCATTCCAAATAAATTCAAATGTTTGTTTTCTTCCTATCTCACTTCTGTAGCTGGGGAGTGGAGGTCAGACAACCTATCTGAAATCAGAGCATTGTTTCTTAAACCACAAGAACAAAGTTTTCAGAGAAGCAGCTACAAGACAGCCACAGCAGGGTTTCTCTGACCTGAAGTGTTGGTAGCATTAACATACTTGAGCTGTTTCTGAAGTTCATGTGTCTCAGCAGAGATCTGGCAGCCGCAGTTGCTGTGGGTGTCTTGCAGCACTGCCTCTAAGGGAACACCTGCCAGCATGTGCATTGCATTTGGCCCTACTGAACCAAAACCAATTCTTTAGCCCCAATGAAGGAGTGATGTAATATCTACTCCCTAATATGAGTCTTCTCCATGGACACCCCCTTGTTGCGGGGGGAGAAGCTTGCATGCCCTTATGAAGTTGTGAGCTGTGCTGGTGGTGGTACATGCCTCTGGTAGGGTCTCCCATGCTAGTCAGGTCTCAACTGAAGAGTCAAAGTGTGTCCATGGGCAGGATGGGCTTGCTAGTTCCCCAGCAACCATCCTAGGAGAAGTACAACTCTAACTCCAAGCCTGGGCAGATGGAGCTTGCTTAGCCCTGTAAGGCCATCCATCTAAGAGAAGGATACTCTAGCCAAACCTACATCCTGAGGACTTCACTGTCACCGTCTGAGCTCGCTTGGCCCTGGCAAATGAACCTCAGGAGTAAAGGGTGGGAACAGTTCTGCACACGCTGCGCCTCACCTAAAAAATCCATTGCACAGGCTCTAGGGATCCTCCCACACTCACAAAGCCCTGTAGCAACAGGTGAGGGGTAAAATGGCAGGTGATGAAGTGCACTGGAAGCTGCAGCCCCAACCCTGCATGCAGGCAGTTCAGGACATCGGTTGCTCGAGACTGAGCCGGAGATGACAGTCTGGTTCAGCAGCATCCTGAATGACCAAGCAGCCTTTTCCAAGGAGAGCACTGCTTGTTCCACATGTAGAGGGGCCTCGAAAAGGTGGCCTAAGAAAAGCTCATCTCCACCCTTCACCCGGTTGGCTTGCTGCAGCCAACGGGCATCTTCCTTGTGGTCAAACAAAAACAAAACCAAGAAGACAAAGGCATACACCTGCCTCCGAAGGTGTGTCCAAATTAACTATAGCATGTTGGAACATCAAAACTGTCGGGGTACGGGCAGTCGAATATCAGAAGTGGAGAAAAGATCTTAAAGAGAAGAAGAAAAAATCCAAACCTGAACCATCATTGTGGATTGAAGGCTGCCCACCCATCGAGTGAAGAGAGAGTTGAAAGTTTTAAAATTTGCAGTTAGTTAGTAGTTCTCCGTATTAGAGTAGTTATAATTACATTTCTATTGTTCATTTGTTCCTATTGGTTAATGTACCCCAGTTACAACCCTATGATTGGCCACCCTTTTCCTTTTTTCCTATTGGCCAGCCTGTGGTGCAGTGTGCCTGCACCATATATGGCTGGCCTCTCCTTTGCCCCTCCTACTCCTTGCCTTATATGGTGAAGCCCGTCCCATTTTTCCCTTTTATGTTGCAGACCTATGAAGCTCCTCACTTAACCACACCCACTTTCTAGAACCTTCCCTAACTGACCCTATAAAAGCCCATGCTCCCTCAGAATAAATGGCTATTTTGCTCTAACCCTCCTGCAGAGTGGTCCACTCCTTCTTACCTATCAGGTCTGCATCATCTTACTACATGAAAATCTGTTCATTTTAAATTTCAAATATCTTTAAATGGCAAAGGTACAATTTCATCTTGCCTCATTGTATTTTGATATATATTCATGAAGGAATATATTATTCATTATTTGGTTCACCATGACATATTTTTCTGTAAAGCAGACTTCTACATTTTTTTAATCTTATTGAAGATTCTGATATAAGTAATTATATAAATTCAGTAGAAACTAAGAACAAGAAAAAAGTTTTTACTTCTGTATTTTGTTTTTAGGAATGTACTATCAAAAGCTGATATACAAAATAAAAACAATAAAATGGGAAAATATTTTATAATCAGTACTGAATAGTAGTGCTCGATTATGCAAAACATAATATTTTAAAAGGACTAAAATAAAGAAGGAAGTATGCTTCTAGGAAAATTCATTGGAAATATTTGGTTTAGGGTGGTTTGTATTTAAAAAATAATAAACAAATGTACAAAACCAAAACAACAAACAAGCCAAGAAAAATGCAACTCAGAAAGATAAAAGCTTCTTGATTTCAGAAACAACGTGCAATCACGTTTCACTGAGTGGAATTGAACATGTGCTTGATTTACTAATTATGCACTTTCATATTTTGCCAGTAGCAGATGCAGTCAAACAATCAAACTGTCACTTCAGACCATCATTATGACATTGGATAGTAGCAGATTCAATTCCAATGTAATAATTTCTTTGTATGTTTGTGAGGGTTTGCTGTTTGTCTCAAATTAGGAGTATTGAATAATTTCAAAGTTTGAACATAACTGTATTCTATTTCATTCTCCACATCCTTATATTGACTGAAACTTTGATTACCAAACTTCATTGAATAAATAATTATCTGTCTAACTAGGTAGAGACAGAATTTAATATCAAAGTCTAAGTAATCCAGTCTTCATGGAAAATCAATTCAGGGTTCTAAATTAGTTTTGATATTAAATATTGGGCTTTTTCACACCCTGGGCTATATTCTTAATCACATTTAACATTCACAATATCCAAGTAAAATGTATGAATATTAGAGAGAAAAAGGGCTGTCTCATTGGGAATTTGTAGTGGAGTTGGGTGAACTGGAAATAGATAGAGCTGCTTATAAATTGTTTCCAAAAACTTCTGAAGAGCTACAGCCTTTTTTTTTTTTTTTAATTGGTTAGGGTTGTTTCTTAGTTGTTTGGGTTTATTCTTATTCTTCATTTTGATGATTTTTTTAACTTATTGTACTTAGCAAACAATTTTTTTTAGTCTCATCTTAGTTTGACTCTCTGAAACCTATACTTCTTTCCAAAAAACATCAGATTATTTGCAAGGTTTACCAGTCCATTCTAAAATAAACCTCTAAGGTAGATGGGTTGACTTGCATTCTAAGGTACCTGTCCCACTGCACCAAAACCAGAAAGAAAATAGCTGCTTCCAGAAAACAACTTTTCATAAAATGTCACTGTAACAGAAATCATGCTTTCTTGCCTTATATACTATAGCAAAATCAAATGCTCCACAAATATTTTTGTTACTGGAAAAGATATTCACATGTTGAGGAAAAAAAAAAGCGCAATAAAGATTTTAGGATATGATTACATTAGTGTCTAAGGCCAAGGAAGCTATTTAGCCTGAGCACTGCTAACACAGGTGGCATTACTGAGTCTAGATATTCTATCTAGTTCTAGATATGCTGTTTCAGGTAAGCCACCAGAAATCTGGTTTATATTGGACTCCTTGTTGCTAATAGTGCTGCATGTTGTTATTTTATCAGTTAGGAATTAGTTAATTCTTCAAAACTACAGAATTAAGAAGAAAGGATTATTCTGCTTTGTGCATGATGTGTAACATGGGATTTGTCAGATTTATCCTGCTACACAAAAAGTATGAGATAAGTATGTGCACAGACAGAATAAGGATAGGACTGCAAAAGAGAGGCTAAAAAAAATGCAACTTAATATACCTCTGTCTCAATGGAAAAACCCCATTTTATTACTTTAACCCTTATATAGTTTAGAAGGAGCAACCAACTAAGGGAGCTAATTAGCATAAAGCCTCAGATTCCCACAATTGATCAGTGGATCATTTAGGTGTTTGGCTACTTTTACCCTCTTTCTGATTTTCTCTTTCTCTTGTTTTAAAATGAATTTATTTCTCTTCCTCAAGGGCAGAATCTTGACTCTGACCTGTAAAACATGAACTAATAACAATGGTTTTCTTTCTTGATGAAGGATACATTATCTTTTTGATTTGCCCACATTAGCTCTATTTACTACAGTAAATGTTATATTATACTTATAAAATAACAGTGCTGTCAAAATTAAACTAAGCTTGGTTTTCCTCATAAGTCATGAAGAAAAATGCTGTTCATCTCTCAACAGGATTCAGAAGTTATATGCATTTTATGGGGTCAGTGGGCACAAAAAACTTGTAGTGGAGATAAATACATTCTAATTTGGTATATGTTCAAAATTATGCATGCACTCAACAGCATTCAGGGTTGATTGATTTTGAGCAGCGAAGAGCTCAATGATCGCAGACATAAATTATTGTAAAAGAAAGCTGGAACATAAATTTGCTTTTTAACAGTGAAATCACAGAATCTTTCTAATGGTGAAATCACATTTTAGGATCCCTAAAGAGAAAAGTAGGAGACTTCTTTGTACCTTGCATTAGCTGTGTCACAGAAAATGCAAAAGTGTTTTCATTTTATCTTGGGACATTGTTAGTGGTTTGCAATATGTTTATGAAGACTGGACTATTACTTTGAAAGGAGAGAAAATGGAGTGAACTTGTAAAATTCTGTCACTAATGGAATCCATTTAGTTTTTAAACTAATAGAAACCTTCCATCTCAATAATATGAATGAGGACAAAATTGTTAAAATTGTTAGCATGCTCAGCGTTCATTGATTGTGATTGTCACATTTATTGTGGAAGCACCTAGATTATAGCTGGCCTATGGAAGTAAAGCTGTGTACACATATAATCCCAACTTAGGGCATTCAACCGGAAAGAGTTTCCTGAGTTCATAAGCCGTTTAGGCAACCAAAATGAGAGAAAATTCAAAGAAGCAAGAATAATAACCAAAGCTACCCATTGACTCTCTTACAGCATTAAGCCTTTCTTCCCAGTATCCACAATTCCTGAATGCTTTACTGCACTCTGTCTTCACTCCAACAGGTTCACAAGGAAACGTTTGTTACTGAAACTTCACTCTACACCTGAGAGTGTTATAACTATGAAGCATACAACTTGCTACAAAATTCAAAATCATAGATTCAGAAAGGAGACTGGATGCATAGTCCTGAGGCAAATGCTAAAAAACACACAGGTCATGAAATTTTGGTCACAGATCCTAAAGTTTACATCTATCCACAGAATCATCCAGTTTGGAAAAGACTTCCAATACCATTGTGTCCAACCTTTAACCAACCTCCACTTTTTCAACTAGACCATAGCACTAAGTGTCACATCCTATCATTTCTTGAACACCTTCAGGGATGGTGACTCCAACACCTCCAATGCTTGACAACCTTGCCCTGTCTTTCCCTTCTTTCAGAAAATGCACTGTGTGAACTTACAAACATAAGCTGACTTTGTAAATTCCTCTTCAAGAGCTAAATTTTGAGTTCTGCAGGCAGTACAAACCAATTACTCTTTGTCACTTCTAACAGTTTCAAATTCATCAAAGGCAAAAAATACCTTAAGACTGCAATCAATTAGCTGATAAAATTTAAAATGATTAGCTTTCCAAAATACATGTAGGAAAAAAAACCCAATAACTGGTGTTCTCATTCATGTTTGAATGGGTACAAGATTATCTCAGCAGACTAGATAGCTATAGTTATAGCTATAAAAATGAATATTGACATAGATATCAACATATATAGAGATATTTTTAAATATATAAAGATAGCTATAAACAGAAAACTTAGTTTCATATAGTTAAATTTCAAACTGCATTTATTTACCAGACTCAAATTTTAATTCAGTCAAATTAGAGCTTTCGTAACTGTGTCTGTACTCAGTAATAAGTGTAGTTTATAGCTTGAACTACAAATAGTCACAGGCAATCAGACTTTAGTGAGGCACCTGATGTTACTAACTGTTCAAAAAAATCAGCATTTTATTACTAGAATAGAAAATCAAGAATCAACAGAGAGATTGGTGCTATTCCAATGATAGGACAATTAACTGGTTTGAGTCAAGTTCTTCTAAAGCTCACTTCATTCACATATTAAAACATTTCACATTAAACACGAAAATGGCATAGTTTCTATGAAATTTAATTGTGAGTTGTAATTACAGTAAGTTGCTTATTTTTTAGAATCAATATTTGAAGACTAATGGCTTGACTAGTTATATCTGCAATATAACTGGTAAAATTTTTCTCTATTGCAACACGACTGAAGCTTTGGTATTTTTTCTTTTTTTTTAGCATTTACAGTACTTTTTATTATCCATTATTCTTGTTCATGCTACTATCTTTATTTTCACGTCTTATGTTTACAGAGGTGAAATGCGGCTTTATCAGGGTGAAATTTGAATTGCTTTCCCTGTTTTCCCAAGCCAGTAAACAACTGCAATTTATGAGAGACCCAGAACACTTAATTAGAGAATTTAACTTCTGCCTCTAAAATGTTGGAATTTTAGAGGTCTAGTGTTCCTAAAACTAATTGACCACACAGAATAAAAAGTACCTTTGAATGTCTCAAGAAAAGAAAAGAAAACAAAAAACCCCAATCCAAACCAAAAATCTGCTTTAAAGTAGCATCTAATATAGATGCTTAAATTTAACAGAGTAGGTCCTGGTGGGGCAGATGGGGGAAAAAAAAATTAAAATAATGTGTTAGCTATGTTGACAATAAGATGCAAACTGTGTTGAGTTTGGAAATCTAACAGAATATGATACCCGTGAAAAACTTGCTAACTTACATAATTATTGGAAGGTAAGTCAAATTGGAAGGTAAGTATTAGATAAGATTTTTGACAGGTATGCATATATACACCAGAAGGTATTTGGATTTCTTATAAAGAATTCCATCATGTGTGAGATGGCTCTGTCACTCAAATTAAATCCCTCTCAGTTTTAGGTTTTAGGAGTCTGACAATAAGTAGTACAAACAGGTTTTCTTACAAGAAACATGCAAGCTCCTTTGTTCTTCTTTTTTCTTTCTTTTTTTTTTTTTTTTGGCTCCTCTTCATATTTATGATTATAACTGACAAGATACCATGGCATAAGAACATTTTTTGCAAAATATAACCTTAAAAGACCTCTTCATGGTAAGGTGATTTATGAAAGCATTCTGTGTTTTCTAGATATCTGTGAATCTGTGAAATATTTTCTTGTGAATGCAACAATAATATTGTGTAATTCAAATTCAAAATCATGCACTGTAGCTTTTTAATTTTTAATTTTGTGAAGAGATATGCTACAGCTAATAGTTTCCTTGGCAACTAATGGATCCATTAAAAAAAAAAAAAAAAGAAAAAGAAAAAA
>JAWWMO010000096.1:55948655-55968502 GCA_035047845.1 Dendrocincla fuliginosa | reverse complement strand
AAAATTACTTCTCCAACACAACCACTTGAGTTACTCCAAGCCAATAATTAATATAATAATTCAGCATCTCACATAGGCTTCTTTCAGCTCCATGGGATTTTTCCAAAGCTTCTCCAGGTTGAATAGTCATGGCTCTATGAGCTTTTTCTGTTATGGAAGATTCTCCAGGCCCTTTACCATCTTAGTGGCCCTCCTTCAGACTCCATCTCCCATATGACCATCTCTCTCTAGTTCTGAGAATCCCAGAACTGCACATGGTGCTTCAGAAGGCCTCACCAATATTGAGGAGAGGGGAAAGATCCTTTCTTTCAGCCTGCTGGCAACAATCCTCCTAATGTATCCCAGGATACTGCTGGCATCGTTTAAGACAAGAGCACATTGCTGCCTGATGTTCAACTTGGTGTCCACCAGGACCTGCAGATCCTTTTCTTCCGAGCTGAAGTGAGTTGGCCACAGAAATTCTGTGCAGCTTTATTGCAGGCTGATAGGGGTCACTGCCTCCAGGGCTGCGGAAGACTTTGTAGGATGTGGGGCAAGAATATTTGGATTGCACAAATGTTACGGAGGTATGTTGCTCAGGTGTTTGCGAATATGAGAGACATTCATCCACTCATGTGGATGTCATGAAGAAGGCCTGAAGGTGGAAGGAATGGGATGGGCCAATCTGGATAGGAAAGAAAGCAATATCGGTAGAGGGGAGTAATCATAGGAAAATTCAACTTGGAAAAAACACCAGGAGGTCCGCAGTGCAACTGTCTGCTCAAAGCAGCATCACTGAGTAGGCCAGACCACATGGATTTAAAAACTTCCAAGGAGGCAGATTGCACAGCCTCTTTGAGCAACCTGCACTACTCTGAGTTCTCCCCATGGGGAGAAAGGTTTTCCTTTATGTCCAGTCCAGACCTGTCTTATGTCATATGTCAGCATATGATCACTGTGTTTTCTGTTGAGAGATTGGCCATGTCTTCCCAAGAAGCAAGGTCATGGGAAGGAGGTGGCTGCTCTGAAGTTCCACCAATGTCCTTTGTGTCCAGGCAGAACTGGCTCCAGCCTTCAGGCTCTGCTTGGAGAACAGGTACTCTAGTTCCCTCAGCATCCTGGTGGGCCTCTGCTGGACTCACTTAAGCCTGGCATTGTCTTTCCTGAACTGGGGACCCCAAACCAGAGGACACAGTATCTATGTGTGGTCTAAGATGTGTGGAATTGAGAGGGATCATCATGTCACTCCATCTCGTGGAAGCTATGCTCCTATTCCTGCAGCACTGCATATTGCTGGCCCTTGCTGCTGGCAGCCTCACAGTGGCTCCTCTGCCAATCACTCCAGAGGTCCAGAGACTTTTGCAGAACTGTTACTGAGGCCAGCAGTGACCATTGCCTTGCACAGAGAGTAAGTTTATGTTGTTGCTTACTGCAAGGCTTACTTTCTCATCTTACTACATATGTTACTCAGGGCCTCATTCAGATGAGTTTTTGCTGCCTTCAATGATGAACTGTCCTTAGTCTTCCTTCTGTCTTTTTTTCGAAGTTTCATTTATCATTATCTGTTCTCAGCTACATCAAAATAAGCGTGGCCAGCAGGTCAAGGAAGGTGATTCTGCCCCTCTACTCTGCTCTCAGGAGATCCCACCTGGAGTGATACATCCAGCTCTTGGCCCTCCAGCACAAGAAGGACGTGGACCTTTGGAGTGAGGGCCACAAAATTGATCAGAGGGCTGGAGCACCTCTCCTGCAAGGAAAGGCTGAGCAAGTTTGGGTTGTTCAGCCTAGAGAAGAGAAGGATCCAGGGAGATCTCATTACAGCCTCAATACTTACAGAGGGCTGGTAAGAAACACGGGGCCACATTTTTTTGGTAGGGCTTGTTGCAATTGGACAAGGAAAAACGATTTTAAACTAAAACAGAGATATTTAGACCAGACATAGGGAGGAATTTTTTTACTATGAGGGTGGTGAATCACTGGAACAGATTGCCAAAGAGGTGGTAGATGCCCCAGCCCTGGAAACATTCAAGGTCAGTATGGACTGGGCTCTGAACAGGCTCCTGTAGTTGAGGATATTCTCGTTGATTGCAAAGGAGTTGAACCAGATGACCTGTGCAGGTCCCTTCCAACACTATTCTACAGTTCTATCATTCTATTATTCCTCTACTATTCTGCGTGAGTGCTACAATTGAAAATGGCTATAAATCTATATTCCTGAATGATGCTAATTATCTAATTATTTGCATTTGGTTATCTCTTAATTAATGGCGAGGACTTAAATTGCATTTTCGTCTGGGGTTAATTGCATTATCTCAAGGCTAAAAATATAATCAGAGACTGTACAAATGATCAAAATATCAGAAGTGTGAGAATCAAAGGTACAGATAAATTGGAAGAAATATAAAGTGCATACCAAAAAAAGCAAACATGTTTTTTCAGAATTTGGGAATTTTCTAAAATCATTCTTTAGATTTTGTCAAAACTCATTATTTTGAACAGGGGAGAAAAAATCCAAACATAACAATGCCTAGAAATTCAGTGAGAATCTGTGCTGATGAAAAAAATTATGTCATACATTTTATCAGGATTTAACACTAAGTTATGTAACATTTAAAGGAACATGAAGTAATATTTTGTGGATCTTATGACAGTCACTACATTTGAATCATCTGAAACCACTGGCATTAAAGAATGTATAAACATTTTATATCTACCTTTAGTAGAATTATTACAAACAATGAGAATGCTGTGTGTGATTTAGCAATAATATAAACCCCACAAAACCATAGAATCACAGCTTGTTAAGTGGTTGGAATGGACCTTAAAAATCATCTAGTCCTGACCCCTTTTGCCATTGGCAGGGACACCTCCCGCTAGACCAGGTTGCTCAAGCCTTATCCAACCTGTCCTTGAACACTGCCAGGAATGGGGCATCCACAACCTCCCTGAGCAACCTGTTCCAGTGACTCACCACCCTCAGAGTAAAGACTTTTTTCCTAATTGCTACTGTAAATTTCCCCTCTTTGAATTTGTACCCATTACTCCTTGTTCAACCACTACAGTTCCTGATGAAGAGTCCCTCTCCATCTTCCTTGTAGGCCCTTTTCAGATACTGGGAGGTTGCCATGAGATCTCCACACAACCTTCTTTTCTCTAGGCTGAATAGCCCCAGCTTTCTCAGCCTGTCTTTGCAATGGAGGTGCTCTAGTCCCCTCATCAACTTTATGACTCTCCTCTGGACTTGCTCCAAGACTTCCATGTCCGTCTTATGCTGGGGACAAGAACTGTACACAGTACAGCAGAAGGGGGTCTCACAAAAAGCAGAGTAGAGATGCATAATTGTCTCTCTCGACCTGCTGGCCACACTATTTTTTATGCAGCCCAGGATTTCCTTGGCTCTCTGGGCTGCAAGCATACATTGGTAGCCCGTGTTGAGTTTTTTATCAACCATTACCCTCAAGCCTTTCTCTATAGGGCCGATTTTAATCACCTCTCCTCCCATCCATAGATGTGTCTAGAATTGCCGAGAACTCTATCTTGTTTGTAAAATGGCTATAGGTAACATTAGTTTCCTAATAAGTTTTCATTTTGAATTTTCTTTATTTGTCTTTCTTTGAGAAAATAAGAAGTGTTAGAAAGATGGATAGTGAAGACTTACTGCCCCCAGGTGTCTGTGTGAGGGTTCATTTGATTAGGAAGAAGCAATATCCCTTAATGAAATGCCTTTCTTTTTCTGGCCAAGAAAACAAATTCTACACTTCTATAAGAGGTGTACAAAGACTTCCCAGTTTGTTTTAGGATGTATGGTATCACTGCAAGAGTTAGAAATAATCAAGATCATGTCTCAGGCACTGACAAAGTACCTAAGCTTATTTTTCTTACAAAACATTTTCTTTCTGTTTTAACTGTAAAGGGGCAAACTTTTAATATACAATCTGCATACAGCATTTGTTTTTGAACAACTTAAATCAGACCTTACCCTGTTTACTTCTAGTCAATCAGAGAACAAAACGAAGGGTTAATCTCAGAGGAGAAACAGGAAAAATGGCAATGAAGGAAGCATAGTTTACATTCCTAGAAGCACTACACATGAAAACAAACAAACAAAGACAAATAAACAAAACCAAACAACAACAACAAATGCCCAACAAAACAAGCAAACCAAAAGCTCAAATAAACCTCAAAAACCAAAAAAACAAAAAAACCAAACATGGAAAAGAATATATTCCCACTTGATATTTTAGAGGTTAGAGGAGTAATGTTCATTATTTTGCATATTCATTGACTTAATTCTCTGAACATGACACTTCACACCTTTCCTACACATGGGTCACTGAGCAGGAAAGTACTGCTGTATGACTGAACCAGACAGGCTTCCAGTGGGACTCTTTGCTCTCTGGAAAGCTCATAAAAATTTAGATTTTAACAGCAGCTTCCCTTCCGTATTTTCTCTTTTCCCTTCACCTTTCCCTGTGTGGTCTCTTTCAAGTCATTAGCCTAAAGTGCCTTTGCTTGTTCTCATGCTCAAACACTCCTTGGATATTTATGCCCAACTTTGTGCTCATCAGGATCCCCAGGTACTTTTTGGCAAAGGTCCTTTCTAGATGTTTGTCCCTTGTCATATACAAGTGCCTGGAGTTGTTCCCCCTCAGTCCTGGGACTTTGCACTGCATTTTGTTGAATTTCTTGAGATTTCTGTCAGCCCATTTTTCCAGCCTGTCAAGGTCCCTCTGGGTGGCACCACAAAACTCTCTTTTATCAGCCAGTTCTCCCAGTCTTGTACTACCATCTTCCTTGCTGAGGGGATTCTGTATTCCCTCATCCAGGTGATTGGGGAAGATACTAAGCAGTATCGGACTCAGTATGGACCCCTGAAGTACACTTCTAGTTACTGGCCTCCAACTAAACATCATACCCCTGATCAAAATCCTCTGGGCTTATCCATTCAGGCAGTGTTCAAACCACCTTGCTGTCTGCTCACACAGCCCATACTTCCACAGCTTCTCTGTGAGGATTTTACAGGAGACAGTGTTAAAAACGTGTAGTCTAGGTAATCAAGTGGGAAATATCCACTGTTCTCCACATTTCTACCAAGTCAAGATATTTTGTTGTAGGTTATCAGGTTGGGAAAATATGACTTCTTCTTTGTGAACCATGCTGATGAATCCTGATCAGCTTCTCGTTGTTCATGTGCCTGGAATGGTTATTCCATCACCTTCCAAAGTGTTCCCAGGAGTTCTTTAAATAAACATAATCCAAACCATGATGTATGTCTGGGTGTAGATATAAAGTTTGCATGCAGTAGGTAATTAATCTATCATATTTTAAATGTGCAGAATTTCCACTGAAAACAAAAGCACCTAGTCATCAGCAGGGAGTCACAAGTGCTGTCAAACCTTTTAATAAAAAAGGTAAAACCTCAATTATTTATGTCTAGCAACCTTGCATTACTAAATGAATAACAGTCCCAAATGGGCTTGCTTCTAAGTATTCCAGCATTGTTTAAGACAGCACAGAGAGATGTGCTGGTTACACACAGAAGCAGCCATTTGAAAGGTGGTTTGTCAAAGCCTGTAGGTGCTGGCCACCTGGATGATGGTGGGGAATCACGGATGAAAGATCCTTGGATGGCCATTCATAAGTCAGTGATTGTTTCCATGGATGCAAGGCAGTAAAGGAATCTTCTGATACTAGGTCAATTGGCCTTCGTCCATGCCTACGCCCCAGTGGGTTCTCCACTTTGGTTGCTTTTACATTCTGTGAGTTCTGTGTTATAGAGGGAATTTAACTGTGGAATTATACTAGGGATCAGTGGCAGCTCTTTCTATGATTCATTACACACACTGGAAATACAGTAACATGTATAGAGAAAGATTTGCGATCTCTCACAAATTCCTCCATTACTCTGCTCTCTCTATATGATACAGAAAAACTATACTAGAAGAATAAGACAGTCTCTCTCTCTGTTTTTTACCTTTGCGTGTCTATCTGTATACTGTATAACTTCAGGCTGTTGCACTTCTATGCATACACTGGGAATAAACATTATCACAGTATTTAATAAATCAGATTGACTAATTTACCCTCCCTATCTTTCCATCAGGAAGCTTGGAAAATGCCCAGTGCACAGTGCATGCTTGGTTTTTTTGTTCTCTGTACAGAGGCAATGAATTTTTACATTTTGCACACATCTTTTACATTTTCATGAGTGAATCAGCATCTTTTTGCTGGCTGAATTAGAGATCTGATGGTGATGTGTGTGTGTGTGTGCGCTCACATGTGACATTTCCTTTACTTGTAGATTCAAAAGTTAAAATTTATTCTCTGGGTCTTGGCAATTGGTTTGAGATGTTAAGCAATCTTGAAGTCAGAATTACATAATCTATTGATGTTTTCATTGAATGCTTTAGAAGATAACCTTGTCCCCAGCAAGATGGCTGAGTGGATTAGTAAAATCTTATTGCAGTGACACAGAACAATATAGATAGATGGACTTAAATATATTTCAGTTTGCCCTTTGTGTGTAAATACAGAAAGGGAGTTAGAAACATAACAGATAAATGTACCTGTAAAAGGATCTATGCACTTTTGAAATACATTATTCTAACTTGATAATTTTGTTGTTGAACACAATTATGTCTGCAATAAATAGTTCTATTACTGAGTTTGCCTCCAATAGCAATTGCTTGTTACATTATGTAACATTTTTTTCATTTATTTCAAAAGAATTTAAAAATATCTGTGGCTAGGGTTAAAAATTAGAGGAGACTAAAACTCATTAGGTAAA
This sequence comes from Dendrocincla fuliginosa, assembly GCA_035047845.1. NCBI lineage: Eukaryota > Metazoa > Chordata > Aves > Passeriformes > Dendrocolaptidae > Dendrocincla > Dendrocincla fuliginosa. The sequence continues at coordinate 55,961,736 of JAWWMO010000096.1, read as the reverse complement.
ATGCAGCTGCATGTCCCTGGATGGAATATGGTCAACATGCCCCACAAAGACTCCCCATACAACCATAAGCACCTGCTTATGGGAAATGTAACAGAGGGTGGAGCGGAAATGACATAGCCTTCCTCCATAGAAATCCCTACAGGGAGGGGAACATGGTGGTACTTTGTAGTTCATAAGACCATACAGTACCTGTCAGCCAACGGAGACAGATGAAGATGTTCTGCAGGTGAGCCAAGATTTCAACTATGTTGAAATCCCTCTCCTCAGATGCCAAGATACAACCACCACCATTAGGCACGGGGAGTGAAGTGAGCGAATTTTACATCAGAGATAAAAGTACTTATCCCTAAAGTCACTCAAGCTCCACCTAAACATAAAGAGAGAGTAAAAAGTAAGTTGAGAAGAGGGGGAAATTGAGGAAAACTCCACTGAAACTGCTGGGACCAGTGAATGGGCTAAACTTGTCTTTCCCTCCTATAGGGACGCATACTGGGTAAAAGCCATACTTTATGTGCACTAAATACCAGTATAGGATTAGAGCATATGCTTCCTTTACAGTGAGGTAGATTGCTTTAAACACACTTTTGCTGTCAGACACTAACACGGACAACCCTCGAACCTTATTAACCAGTCAGAATTTGTATCAATAAAGAGTGTTACTTCATGAAGTACTAGAGCGTGTCCTTTATAGGTGTTAGCAGCTGCCGGTGTATAACGCACTGGGAAAACCCGCTGAGGGGTCTCACGCTGTTGGCTTAGCCCCGGCTGAAAAGGGCGGTGGAATGACCCTCTGACCCAGTGAATCTGCTCGGTGAGGGGTCCCCCTACAGAGCAGTGACAGCCTGGTCGGATGTAAGAGTCGGCTTTCCTAACAAATCACTAAGGGTTGAGCAACTCTCCCCTCACTAAGGGCTGGGTAAGGCCCCCTCCTTCACGTGACAATCTGTATCTTTAGTAAATACGATTCTGAGATAAAGATGAGTGTAATCTAGAAACCACGTGAATCTGTGACCAAAGCTCTGTGAGTATTTAAGGTGAATATTTCAGAATACTCATGAGTATATATGAGGATTTCTTTTTTAAAAGGTCATACTTCCTTATTTCTCTTAAATGTATCTAACCTGGATTATTCAGGGTTGATCCTTGGCTTTTCTGCAGCTTTATTGTCACCTGACCTGACATCCTTCCTCCTTTCTAGCATCACAGATCTTTTAGTCCCTATGTGTTCATCTTCACACTTTATAACATTTATGTTACTCCATTTCTAAAGATCACACAGTTCTTCTGTATTTCAGAAATATTTATAGTGATTTTCCAGAGAAAATCCTCGATCTTCACAGTCTATTTCAGTATTGTTGCTTTCAGCAGAAACTTCAGCCTGTTTACATTTGAGCATTAATCTATCCAGCGTAAATCATGTTCTTTTTATTTTGGGCTATGAATGTAATTACTTGCAAAGTAATTGTATCACATCGCCTAGCAGACAAACACTTTCAATATAAATTGCCTCACATGTTATATTTTTTTCTCTGAATTAATAAAGACACTGGTCACACCTAGATTATTTACCCTATTGTTTACCACTGAGAATTCTTTATTTGTTATGAAACAACTTATTTGTCTGTCACGTAGCTGAACTTCTTTCTGAGCTGGCCCTTTCATGGCATTTTTTCATGGTAAGATTGTAAGTGTCTTTGCAAGGACATTTAACCATCAGTAATCTTCCTCCAAGATTTCTTACCTCTTCATCTTATACTTCCCACCAAAAGAGTATGTAATAGAAGAGTCCTGTCAAAACATCTAGTTCTGTAGAACTAGCAGACATATTCATAGTACACTCAACCTGCTTCTCAGAAAACAATACAAAAAGTATGACTCAATTCTATAACCCACCAGCTTTTAAATAGGTCTTTGATTTGAACTAGTTTGCTTCTGGTTTTGAGATTGAGTCATGCAGTAGTCCTAAAAGAGAGATAGAAAAAAAATAAATGTCTGAATAATTTACTGTCCTAGTTGCAGAACTATAAGGAGAGATAAACTAAAGATTTTCCATTTTTTCTGTTGTTTTTGCAAAAAGCATCAGAATACTGTCTACCCCATAAAATGTATTCCTTTAGCCTTCATATTAAAATGAATTAAAACAAAACTGGAACAAAAAAAGATGAAGAGCAAGACTAAAGGGTTATGTTTACAATCCTCATCGTATACCTTCTCTACTAATTTTCAGTCTAAGAACTGTGATCACCTAATGACTCCATAGCCATATATAATTAAAGATCTCTGTCATAATCCCTTTTAGGGAGGTAAGATCCCACTTCTGTTGAGATAAACGTAATAAGAGACAATGAATATCATAGATAAAACACAGCCTTCAACTCATTTACTTTATTATTATTTCAACTTTACTTATAGCTTTGCTTACCATTTTCACAAATGAGCAAGAAAATTATGATGCATTAAGCACGACCTTTATTGTGCTTGACAAGGTTAACAGTACTTCATGCCTGCCTGTTTTTCAGTATATTTTAGTTTAGGAAACCAAGAAAAAAACAGTCAAAATTAATCACTATTTAGTAAACTCACATGAGTCCTTCAAAAGAGCCCATAACCCTGTAAAACAGATTAGTTAAATGTATTTCTTTCTCAAAAGAAATCTGTTTGAAAGAACCAGACAGATAAATAACCAGAGAAAATACAAGTATAGCTTTCTGTCTTAGCATCTTCTTTTTCCTTTGACAAAGCAATAAATCCTAGAAAATACCAAGCAAAAGAGAAAGAGAATTAAGACTGGGTAGTAAATCCCCAGGGTATACTCCCAGTGTTCATAACTAGAGATCTGTCTGTTTCAGATATAGTATCTTGATGTGTTTTTCTTGGACAAATATTCATTCAGGTTACAGATCCTGCATAAACTTTTAACATCCGCAGTATCTTGCATCAAGGAGTTTGAAAGCTCAACTGCAATTGCCTACAGTGGCCCTAATCTTGATACTGGAAGAGACTATGAATAATTTTTCTGTACTTGCCTTCTTTGTGCTAGTTTTACGTACAGGTCTCCTGCAAATCCTACTACCAGTCACTTCTGGATTGAGGAACCAGAGTGTAAATATTTTCTACTGTTAGAAATCCAGAATGGGTATACTAGGATCAGCTAAGTAGCCTAAAACTCTACAGCCTATGAAGAGCAAATGGTGGTTTGTGAATTCATGAGAGTAAATTGTATGAAAATGAGTACATTTCATTTTCCAGTGTACATGCTTGAAAATTTAACCCTATTAAAGAGAGTACAAAGGAGGGCAAAGAAGATGATGAAGGGTCTTGAGGGGAAGCTGCATGAGGAGCAGCTGAGGGCACTTGGTGTGTTCAGCCTGCAGGAGACTGAGGGGAGACATCACTGCAGTTACTACTTCCTTGTAAGGGGAAGAGGAGGGGCAGGCACTGATCTCTTCTGTGTGGTGACCAGTGACAGAACCCAAGGGAATGGCCTGAGTTTAGGTTGGATCTTAGAAAAAGCCTCTTCCCCCAGAGAGTGGCTGGGCACTGGAACAGGCTCCCCCGGGCACTGGTCACAGCACCAAACCTGACAGAGTTCAGGAAGCATTTGGATTATATTCTCAGGCACATGGTGTGACTCTTGGGGATGGTCCTGTGCAGGGCTAAGGTTTGGACTCGATGATCCTTGTGGGTCCCTTCCAGCTCGGTATATTCTGTGACTGAATTGTGTAAAGGCTGAAAACAAACCAAGAGAGGCAGTCTATTGTATAATGTCCAAAGTATGAGACTTCACCACCATAAGCTGTTATGGACAGAGAAAGTTTGCAAGGATTCAAGAAGTTTATGACCAAAGCAATGGGAAGAAGATCCGCTGCAAGCTCTTAGTACACTGAGTTGCACTCAGTCATTAAGCACTAGACCTGATGTTTTTGAAGATTACAAGAGCATTTGGAAAAACTACTGTAGGCTCATTCTCTTCTAATTTTCCTCCTCAGGCACCCACTAAGCCAGGTATTAGAGCATGTATAATGGGTTAGATGGACCTGGATCTGTGCAGCCCTTGGGATCAGCATTCTTGTGATTTTAGTTTACCATTTTAGTTTCTCTGTCCTTACTTACTGTAAGCTATAGCCAAAATGAAGAAAACATAAAAACTGAGATTAGCATCATAGTCTTTTATCAGGGACATCTTAGATAATACTTGCCTTCTAAAGGTTGCAAGAATTTTTTTCGACTGTTGACCCATAAAGTGAGCATACTCCTCTAGCTGATGAAGGAGCTGCCAGTACAACTAATTTGAGGTCTCTTAACTGAAAAATCCCTTTAGCAATATGTGCTCCTCTCTCTCCCAGGTCACTTGCCTGTGAAGCTTAGATGCTGACAGTAATGTCCTTGAAACAAAACTGCCCTTTGGAATTACTGCAGCAAACACTGCAATTTCTTACCATGAGAATTTTCCACACTAAAACATCTCATCTGGCAAATACATTTCAAATACAGCTTGCCACTAGAGATTATTTCTTCAAATGTTTTGAAATTAATGGGGTGCATTGCAAGTTATCTGTATCTAGCTTTTGCTAGATATTTATGTAGATACGAGTCTTTTTTCAGCTTTATCCTTCTACAAAATTATTTGCCTAATATTTTCAATTTCAGCTGTACGTTCAGATAGAAAATTACATTTGTAAAATGCTGTGTAGCCATCAAATAGATTTTTATGTTCTTATGTCTTCTTAAAACTGCAGTGTGTATGATGATTCCTTCAGTTCAGGTATTAAATATAACTCAGGAGGATAACATTGGTAAGCATTGTTTCAGTGTCCATTTTAAATTGGATATCTGATCCTGTAACTATAGTTGGCACCCTGAATGTGGCAGATCCAGGCCAGAGAGAAAGTTATAAAATCCAAATAGGTACATGTGATCTGATGTCTGAAAGCTTGGAAAGAAGCAAACATCAGTATTTTAGAAATAAAGGTACATTTGAAAGCTTATTTACATAAAAACTATTAAAAATACTATTAAAATCTGTCATAGGTATTTACACTAGAACAATTTAAGAGACTGTTTTTCCCACGTGTCTGTCAAGCTATTCTGCCATTGGCTCTGAGAAGTCTGTAATTTCAAAAGTCAAGGCCACATATGTGACTTCGTTTTTCTTTTCATTCTGTTAACCTCACTAATGAGTAGAGGAAGTGGTGGGTGACTGTCACAACTAAGTACTGATTTGACAGTGCAGCTGAGCTGACCTCCTAGCCAGCTACTGCCAAGAGGGGTGCCAAACCCTCTGCATGGGCTTCACCCTCATTCCCCTGATTTTAATCCCTAATGAAGCAGTCTCCAAACTTTTTTGATCACACACTCCATAATAAAAAGGTTTTGAGCACACACCTCTATATACGTATATTTATTTTGTAGTAAGTTATATGCATTTACTGCTGTACTATTATGTAAACTATAAAGCATGCACAAAAATAGAGATTAAAAAGGATGAGTTTAAGATAACTTTGAGAGAAATTTTTTAAATCACTTTTATTAATAGTACAAAAAGTGTTTTCTTCCCAAACCTGGCAATCAGGACTTTCCTTTGCATGCACCCCACTTTGGAGACCAGCACCCTTGTGAGTCAGTTCACAGACAGACACTTTAGAAAAGTAATACTGCAAAAGAAACTGATTATTTTTTGCAGTATGACCGCTCTGAAAAGGTTTTCTAAGAGCTCCCAGAAGCTGCGGGTCAGGAAGCGTCACAGAAACAGGGAGGTGTGACTGTCCCATTTGCAGCAGCTAAGTCATCAGAGCCTGCACTCTGCCTAACTGCAGGAACTGTCTCAGCCCAGAGTCTCAATCTCCTTTCTGTGTTTTTCTCTTTTGCAAACTGGTTGAGTTAACCCTCTCGAGACAAATTTCACTCCTCAGATATGGCATCCTATGTTAATGATATTGCAGCCTTAGTCCTTGAACGCTGTCAGAAGCCTGTAATGCAGATTTTCAGGCACTCCAAAAACTGAGATTCACACTGAGAATAATACATTATATCTTTATGTTCTGTGCTCCCTAAGAAACAAAGACGTGCATTACAGACAAGCTTTAAAAGCATCAAATCAACTTTTTCTATCAAGGTAAAGGTTAAGAAAATCATTACTCATTAGAGGACTAGAGTATATTCAGGCTCCTTTGACTAGTTTCTATCATCTTTATTCTTAGCTTCCTGCATGTAGAAGCAGACAGCTCTATATATCATCATTCAAGACAGAGTTTGTCTTTTCCTTCTCCCTATACTTTTATTAGCCTTCTACCCAGCCCCAGAAAGGGTGGTCAGGGACAGTCATCATAAGCAAATGACCAGGACACAGCTCCTCATAGTTGCACTTCTGTCATGTCCCAGGGTACCTTCATGCGCAAGAGCTTCCATGTGTCACTGCTTCTGCTCCCTTACAAAGGTGCAATCAGCTTAGACCTACAAGACGGCTTCGTACCTGTGGCACTGGATGTTGCAGTGTCTCCTCTTTTCTGTTACATGTCTCCAAGAAATTAATAGAAAAATTCATTGTGTTGAGTTAGGAACTACCTACACCTCCCTAGGGTAAAGTAAGATTTCTACTGGGAAATACTGAAGAGAGGCTGGAAACTTTCTGCTGCCATACTCAAAATACATAACGGCAAGAACTGTCAGTGAGATGAACTCAGACATCCATATAAATTAAGTTAATCTGTTTAATATGGGCAGAAGCAAATTAAAGAAGGAAAACAGAGCCTCTGCCTTTGGGAACTGACACTATCCACAGTCTAATTCTTGCATCTTGTTATGTCTATAACAAGACATCTATTCTTACTGCCCTGTTTACACTGAAATAATATAAGGTTTCCCATGGAGAGAAAACTCCATTTTTCACAGATTGGAAAAGATAATGGTGGAATGGAAGTACAAACAACTTAAACACAGACAAACAACTTGATCTGCATAATTAGAAATATACTATCTGAACCCTTTTTAATTAAATTAATCTGTCAACTGATCTTGCTTCTTCGATTCTGCAGTCAGAAAATAATGTCTTATTCTGCTATTTCAACTTCCTGTCACAGCTCATCCTTTTCAGATTCCTTTGGATTGAGAAAGCTATCAATCCTGTGGTGTAATCAATGTACAATACTCCTTGCAGCTGTCAGTGCTACCTGAAGTGAGTCTCATGCATATTAATGTTGTAATTTTATTAAAGCTTTTGAACAGATAATATGATACCTGGTAGGACACTAAGGAAGAGAATGGAAGACATCAGGACTTATAAGTGAGACTGGTGCAAATGACAAAATGCCAGTGAAAGTCCTTTAACCATTGTTCAGTTTCTCTTTCTTGATGGAGAAACAACAATACAAAAGAAAAAAGAAAAAAAAAACCAAACTACAAAACCAAAAACCCCACCCTCAAACCTGTCAGTAACTTCAGCTTCTCTTCAATAAATTATTACCAATTTGATATTTCCCTCTTTAATTGCTGATGGATCATATAAAATATTAATTATTGTTCCTGCATATTAGACTGGACAGCTGGGACTCCCTTGCAAACATACTGCTGGTAAGATTTGATACTACTGTCAGATTCAGGTCATTTTGAAAAGGGGCCTCTTGGGATGTGTAGGAGTTTTTCTGAACTGCTGGTAAATCAGAGAAGACAGTAGAAATTAAAGTGTTTTCACTGGTTAGGTCAGCAGAAAGAGGTGGCTTGCAGGCTGCGCACTAATGTCTATGCTGCCTTCAGGTCTGTCAGCTAAAATTAATGACTCACTGCAAACTAGAAAGGACTGTTTTCTGTGAGCTGCTGGGGGATAAAACAGCTTTGCAAGGTCACAGTCTGTGCACACTGTGTTCCTCATTAACCTCCGCCTGGCCTAATCATCAGTGAAAAACAAAATCCCAGTGTAGACATATCATAAAAGGCAGTAATATCTGATTATATTTGGGACACCAACAGGAGGTAAGAGAGCTTACTCTATGAACAATGTATTTAGCTAGATAAGACTTGGCAGAGCAAACATGGGGTTTAGTGGAATTAATAGAAACAAAATAAGAACATACTGCGTATCTAAGAATAAGGTATGGTCCTACAATATTCAATTTATAAAATTAATTTATTTTTAAAAAATAAATACCTCATGTGCATTATAAGTTGCTTTCTTAATTTTTCACTGTTGATCAATATTAGCTACAAAGATTTTAGATTCTTTGACAGAAGGGAATATATTTTGACCTTTAACGAGGAGTCTGATCCCAAAACAATTCAAAAGCTGTATTCAAAAAAAAAGCACTATGTTGTGTCTTCATTCTTTCAGAAATTTAGGCTTGATGTTAAGGCTCTTCAGATAGGAAAGGAACTAGGTTTCAAGGAACCAAGTAGAAAACACATAAAGCAAACCTAAAAAAAAGCCATAAATATTTTAGAACTCCATATTGCATAATAAACAAAAGCTCAAATAAAGCTAAAATAATCAAGATTTTTTAAATAAAAACACATGCTTAGTTAATGCAGCAGGAAATATATATTGTTCCCATGATACAGATCAATATAATGATTATTTCAAATACCATATTCTTACCCATGAAACTAGAAAATTTATATAATTCAGATTATATACATTGGTATAACAATGCTACACTACTTGTCAGCAAATTAAGTCAGCTATTGTACATAAAGTAACACAGCCTATTTTCCAGTGAACTCACAGACAGCTGCAAAGTGGCCATGTTTTGGCAGCCCCTTGGAGCTTCCATGTTTCTCAGAAAGCAAGAAGCTCCTGACAGCTCCTCAGGAGTGTTTGATTTTCTCATTTTACAGTGTCCCTGTAAAATGATGCTGTGGGGTCAAAATACATTTTCATTATGCTGATGGTTTTATTTGGATTTGACCTATTGTGACTTAAAAGACAGATACCCTAAACTAAGTTTGAGGTATTACATGATTCTCTGCAGAAAAATAATGACTTTTATTTTTTTTACGATACTGCATAAGAGCAACGCTTTTATTTTTTCCACACTTTTTAAGATTTCCGTGAAGCATTATCTAAGATGGATAGTGAATTACAAGAGCTCTCTTATATCCTTTTAATACAGATATGAGCTAGAGAAAGAATTTGCCACTCTCTTTATCACATAGGAAAGGATCAAATATACTCAATAAACTTTACTGTTGTTCCTAAACTGAAATATAAGGAGCCATTTTGTTGTTATGTATGTTGTTTTGTACAAGTGAAAGCATACCAAGTAGTGATTTTTCTGCATATATTATATATCCTACATATTTCTGCTTTCATAGAATGATTATGCTTGCCTAATGCTTTGTAAGCTCCATTTTGGAAGGTCATGTCTTTTGTATTGGCACAGTGTGTCAGGAACTAATGTGGTTGACAACAGTGGGTTATAATGTTGGAATAACACAGTAGTGTTATTCACAGTGATTTTAATAGGATCTGACAGGGAGAGTGTGTGAAGGCTGTGCAGAAGGTGATTATCTAAAAACTGCTACTCTCCAGAACATTTGCAAGGGTGTTTGCACAGATCTGCTACTCACAGAGTGTTTCTTTCGAATAAAATCTGTGATGCTGGAAAACAGTTGTGGAAACAAGTGAAGCCTTGCCATGAAAAAAGAGATCTACACCTTTTATGGCTGATGTAAGTTGATGTTTCAAGCCTTGCATCCTTGTTCTTCCTTTTTTTAAAAATGACAGTGAAGAAAAGGTGGTTGATTCATCCCAATGGTATTTTCCACCATTTCAATACAATGCTGAATTAGAAGTCCTTTAGCTCAGGCTGCTTTATAGGCAGAGGGCAACTTCAGGGCTATCCAAACTCCAAGGTGCTACTGGAAGCATCTCTCTCTGTCTCTCCATGAAACACAGATAGAGTAGAGTAAATACATGTCTAAGCTGGGAGGTTTAGTGAAGTGCCAATGCTAGGAAAGAAAATGTTGGATCTGAAACTCTGCTGCTGCTGTTGTCCTTCTCTAATATCCTGCTTGCTTCTCAGTGACATGGTTGCCTTTGGACTCATGCTTCCCTATCAGTTGTTAGCTGACAGAAGCAACTATCTCTTGTAGTTTAAAAAAAAAAAAACAATTCAGAAACCCAAGTAACAATTCTTTGTACAGCAAGCAGTCGATCTCCTGTGATGTGCATATTGCCAAACACTGGCAGAGAGAAAACTGACTACTAAAACGGGTGTAGAAAATTTAGGAATATTACCACATTCTCAGAGAGAAAACAGTAACATCCCTTAGAAGTATCAGGAATGAGATTGACGGGCACCCCTGCTATGTGCCTCAGGCTGTAACCCTGGTGCTCTGGGCATCCCGAAGGGCTGCCGCTCTGGAGTCGCCGGGCTCAGAACACGGCGGGGCTCCGCGGACCGACACCGGCTGGTCCCCGACCTGCAAACCACGGTGAGAAAGTGACACCTTGCGGCCAAAGGACAGACTTGCACAACCCACAAACACTAGCTCGGGGGTGCAGGGATAACGAGAGGCTAATTATTGTCTTCTGCAGTCTCTGTTTGCTGTTAAAATATCGATAGCTAATTGCTTTCCACCGGTATAATTGAACCTCCTAATGCAGGCAATCACAATGCTCTACTGCTCGTATTTGATCACTAATCTTTTAGAATTGAGATGAACTAAATAGATGAACTCTTGAAAAGTGAAAAAATATTTCTCTCCCCCCATCTTTTAACCATAATGAATCTTCATTTTAACCCTAATGAATATTCATTACATACGGGAGCAGGGAGAATAAATATCTCTAGAGGTTTATGGTATTGGTATCATCATTACTCTGCCCTAGTGCTATGTGGCAGGCACAGATACAGACTGAAGTGCTCAAGCAATATGGGCTTCCATAGATTGTGACACAGGTGCCGAGCTCAAGCACCCAGTTTCTCTCCCAGACTGAAAATGGATGGAAAGGTTAGGCTACTGAGTGCCTGAAGATTTCAGGATTATCTAGTTCATATAAACTTTATATAATTCTTTCTATCTACTGATTCGCTACAAATCTCTAGAAAGCCACCATAAAATACCCTTGATTGAAATGTTACCCATCAGTATAGGCACTGATGGTGGTGAGAGCAGAGGGAATTGAGTAACAGTGGTTTTGGTTGGTTGACTCAGCTGTGTCAGTTCTGTACCTTTAGATCAGATGAGAGTTTATGAACTGCTGCAATGGAAAAACATTACTCTCTTAAACATAACCTGGCACTTAATAACTCAGTCAAATGGCTTTAGAGTACTCAACCTGATGTGGTAACAGAAAGAGGGAAAATTAACCTCATTTTTTCACAAGTTGGGTAGTTGGGCATGTCAGTTGTTAAAAATGTTCCCCAAAAGAGAAAGTAAAGCAATCAATCAACTTCAGTAGTATATTGATAACCAAATAACAGACCATGATCATGCTCCTGGTTCAATATGTTGGTGCTTTGCCACTGTCCTTAATTTTAGCCAGGTGTACCTTATGTATCTTTCCTCTGGGGATCTTCAATTATTCACCATACCACTGTGTGGAAGTCTCATTTCCATTTAGAGGCACTTTTTTCAAATACTGTGTTAATATTTTCTGCTTCCAGAAATTACTTCTATGTTCTTCTCAACACCAGTCACTGCTGTCTTTCAGTAAAACCATTGCACCACATCTCATCCGAAGCTGCATTTTTGTCATTCAATCATGTTTCTGTGATTCCTTCCATTCAGTGATGATGATGAGTAAATCTTTATAATTGATACTGGATGGTTTCAGTAAGACAGTGAGTAACAGCACATGCCGTCAGCTATTTTTTCACCATTATTAGTGTAACAGTGGTAACAAGGAAGCAGTATTTTTAATTCAGTTACCAAACTTTGATAAATGCGATGTAGGATTTCCTTCATTTGTGCTTTTTATTTGCCCAAAAGTTTCCTGACAAGTCATGTCAAGTGTCATATCATGTCATATCATGTTTCCTGACTTCCCCCTATTAAAGTAACTTCCTAGATGCCTCACTTTGGTCCCTACATTTTGGGGTCAACAGTTTGGCACATATGCTTTTGTCGCTTTCAGGATTGTGCTACAGAAGTTGGGAGTCACCTGTTATCCAGGCTGATGGTAAGCAGGGACAAAGCATAAAAAGTCCTGGTTCTCACTACAAGTGAATTTTTGTGTCTTTTTTACAATTGCAGATATATGTCTTCTCCAATTTCTCCAGAAGAACAATCACCATATTTTTTTCCAGGTTAAACTGATTAAAACATAGATTGGCCACTGAAATAACTGGACTGAAAACTGAGTCAAGAGAGTTACATCACCCAGATTCAAGCTTGAATCTGTTTTTTGATGTCCAAGTTCTAGTAAGCAATGAACGACCAAACACATATTGCATCAGTGCCTTAGGTGCCTTTACTATGATTTTTTTAATAATCAGGAAATCAATAGATATCCATTTAAATCTTAGGATACACCTACTTGCATCTTCAAAGCACTGTGGAACATGAGGTCATTTATTTTTATGCATAATTTTACTCACGAAAATGATAGTCTTGAATTCTCATCTGTGGAACACAAAATTATGAGAAGTTTATGTTCTTTGATTCCCTCCCACACACACAGATAATAATTTAGCTCTTTTTTATGCAGACAGTATGACAGGAAGTCACATAGGAAATTTTACATGATTGACCATGGATCAATCTCCTGGCTGGATCTTAAAGTAGAAGATTAGATGTAATCTTATACTAAGATTTGTGGAACAGAGATGAAAAAGCAAGTAACAGCCTTAAATCTTATATATTGCTGCTTTATCTTGCATTGAAAGTGTTTAGTTCTAGAAATACCCTAAGTCTTGAAAATTACATGTCACATATACTGGTAATATATTATTTGAAAAACTGTAAAATTCCCAAAGAAGTATGTTTGCCTTACCTATTGCCAACTATTGAATGACATATGCTTTAAACCATACTACATATTACATTCCATATTTTCAGGAGAAAGGGGAGGAATATTCATTGTATTGCTTAAATACTTCTCTTTACTGAGACCTCTGGCTGTTGGAAGATCGGAGAGCGTCGGTAG
>JAWWMO010000096.1:55932787-55948567 GCA_035047845.1 Dendrocincla fuliginosa | reverse complement strand
AATTTATGACAGACAGGAAAAGATAGATTTTGTGGTCTGTTTCAGGGACAGTGTTGGAAAGAAGACTCAGCCTTGTAAAATGTTGGTGTACTGGGTCTGGCTGAGATGAGTCAATGTCCTTCATGACAGGCTATACAGTACTTGCTTCAAAATTGTGGCTAGAACAGTGCTGATAACACAGCAGTATTTTGGCCATTGCTGAACATATATTGCACAGGGTCAAGGTTTTCTTCTTCCCACTCCACCTCCCCAGCAAGTGAATTCAGGGTGGGCAAGACACCAGAAGGCTACCTAGCCTAGGACATCTGACTCTAACTGAGCAAAGGAATATTCCACCCATATCATGTTCTTCTCAACAAAAGCTCAGAGAAAGGCGGAGGCTATGACATTTGCCTTTTCAAGCAGCTCTTACACATGCTGAGACCCTGGTTCCCAGGAAGCACTTGGACATCTGCCTGCTAGTGGCATGTAGAGAATGAATTCCTGGTTTGGCTTTGATTTCATGCACAGCCTTTGCTTCCCCTATTACAATGTCACTGTGTTGATGGCAGAGTGTTTTTGCCTGCCTTCCATTTCCTCCCTGTCTCACAGGAAAGTGGAATGAATGAGCAGCCATGTGGGTATTTGACAGTCAGCCAGGGTCAAATCACCCCCACAGCTGGCTACCTACCACTATGAAAAATGTACACTTTTGGGGCATGTGCCTCTGATACAGCTCTCCTCACATAGGAAATATAATTGAAGAGAAAATCAATAGCATTTTAACTGTGTCTTCTGAAATATTTCATTTATTACTTCTCTTCCTATAAAAATAGCCACTAAAGGTGTAAAGCGATGTAAGTGAAAAGTCATACACTAGTAAAAACACTGGTGCCTTGTTAAGGGATTGCTAGATGGTATTTTTCATTGGAAAAAAATAAAAAATGGGCAAACTGTACCTTAGCTTTTCTTGATCTAAGGACTCTTTTAGTCCTATGTGTCAAGAAAAAAAATTTTGAAAAAAATCAGTATTATGCAGTTCTTCCATAGTTATTGCAGCATTAACCCTAAGTAAAAGAACAACCAAAAATTCGGCGCGTTTCTACTAGCAACCTTCAGCAGTTACCAGAAAGGGCACGGGGGTATGGCATGCACACAGTGACATGCTTCAGGGATAGCTACCACGATTTGACCCATCCTTGGATTAGACTGTCCTTGAGACAATGGCGCTAATCAGTACTTAATACTGGCAGATTTTTAATTTGTGAATTTACATAATTACATTTTAAGCTTGTCTAAGCTTTGATATTCATAATATGCTGCAGCACTTAGGTCTGTTTAATGATATCTCATGGGAAAACTACAACCTAGCAATCTGTACATAAACTAGCTATTGTTTTGCTTTTATCAACTTCTGTTATCTGCCACTTAAACTTGCTTAAAATGATACTCTACAATTCTGACAACTCATTTTCAGATTCATAGTTAAGTATCAGTGTAGTCTCTCATCTCACTACGAACCCTTCTTGCTTTTATTAATATTTTGAACAGCATGGATCTTGGCATTGATCCTTGCATATTATTCCGGTTTGTCTGTTTCTTATTAGAGCAACTTTTTGCTGTTCTGTAATAGGTTGTTGCTTCTTCCCCTAGTCTTTTCAGACATTGCCAGTATGGACCTTGTCAAAATGTTTTGGAAGACCAAATACACCATTTCACTCTTTCCATGACTTAATATTGTTTCCTTCAAGAAATCTACAGATTTATGTAGTGACACTACCTATCCCTATACTAACACTTCATCAGCATTATCATTTATACTAGTCTCCTGCTTTCACTGATATATCAACAAATCTAAGCATGAAGACCTGTCTATCACCTGGAAGATTTCCTTCCAGATATTTTCAAAACTTTAATAATGAAAAGGGCAGGCTCTGATCTGGAGGACAGGTTTTCCTGTATCTGCCTCTCATATGTACTTTGAATGCAGATGTGCTGCCCAGATGTCTTATCTAGTTTATCTGTTCTTCCATTTCTGAGTTTCTTTGGTAGCAGGAAGGAGAACTAAAGTTCCAGAAGTACTTTCCTGAAGTAATTCACTACCAATTAATTCACTACCAATGTCAGCTTTTGCTATTCATCTCCCTAGAAACGTATCAAACACCTTCCATGTCTGGCATACATCTTTGCCCACGCCTGTTCTCTCAGCCTCCCCTTTTTGAAATCCTATCACTTCTGCCTCCCTGCTTACTTATTAAGTTCTAAGGCTGGGATTATTTTTCCTCTTTTCCTGCAGGTTATGCACTCTTCCTTGCCCCACCTATCTGCTGAGACAATGGCCATCCACACGGTTCAGTTGTAGTGTGGCTTGTCCATGCTGTGATGCACCAGCACCACACAGTATTTTAATTTACGTTTTTTGAGAGAGGTCACTAGGAGGACAAGATCAAAGGCACATCATTCAGCTTTAGAAAGGATATTTGTGACCTTGCTGAAGCATACATAAAACCCATCTGGATTCAAAAGTAACATCAAATCATAACACTGATGTTTTGTTTGCTTTTCTATCCCTCCATGTACCTATTATGACCACGATTTTAGAAAAGATGTAAGATGTGGCAGAAAGTATTAATGCTGCTGTCAAAGTTTGGTATCTGTTTTATCAAGCAGCAAAATGTTATGTCTTCTGCATTAAAATTTTGCACAGCACCTAACAGCAATTTTTCTCTTCTCTATAAATCCCCTATCCCACCATTTACCAGGACATTTTCTTTTGTATCCAGTAAAGCAACACTGCCCTGAAGTAGCCCACAGACAACCTGACAGAATTACTGTTGAATGAGCAATGACCATGACATCCTTAGGATCCTAGGTCTGATGTACTCCATTATCATTACTAGCTGAAATAGCAGCTGAGGTCATTCTTTCCAGTATGTGACTCAGGAAAAAGCTCCCTTTTCCCTCCTCTGCAACACCATTTTCTCATCAGTAATCCCAAAAAACAGGAAGCAATGTAAAACTCCTCCAAAGGTTTGAAATACTGAAGGGTTACAAGAAAAAATATTCAGAACATTCATTAGTTCATGTTTTCACTGTCAAAAACTGAGCATCGGTAGTGAAAAATCACTTGAACTGCTTTGAATAATATAGCTTATTTTCCTTATGACAACACCTGAGAGTATATGGACACTTGCAGCTCCTTCTGTCTAGCCTGATCTAACAAACTGATCAGGAAGGTCATTTTTCCAAGTTAAATGATCTAAGATATGCTTTTATTTCCTTCTCCAAAAGCAAGCTGTGTCAAGTTGCATTGTTTTTTCTAAGTAGTATCTTTACATACATGGATGGAAAAAGGCTAGTAAGAACTTTCACACACACTCAACTTCTTTGAATTGTGTTTTTATCTCCTGGGATTTGGATTTCTTTCTTCAAAGCATTTTCCTGATTCATAACACTTCTTTCCTTCATTTGTGTGTGATAGAATGTAGTGGGCACAGATTTGCAGAGATTCTTGCTGAGCAGAACCACTGCACCTGAACCTAGAACAATCTGCAGTCCTGACAGTGCAACTACCTTCAACGGCTGAGCTACATGGCAAATTGGGATCAGTTCACCAAGAGCAGCACACCACTATAAATAAAAAAACCAATAAAAAACCCAAAAAGATACCCACCTAATTCCTGAGTTTCAAAGAGTAACTGCATGACTTTATTTTGTTCAACAGTCTCAGTGGGAGGTGTGGAGAACAGTAATCAAGTAATGTGAAGATTAATGTATTTTTAAATGTCAGACATGATTATCCACTCTTTATCCATAGAAACAGCAGAATTAAAGTACATAAACAACAATTGTTAAGCAGAATGGAAAGGCTATTGCTATTTTATTTGCACTGTGGATATGATGTCTTTCCAATCTATTCTATGTGTTGGAGCTGTCAAGTTGTTTGGGTTTCTTTTAAACAGTACTATTCTGTTATCTTCCTTTATGGTTTTCAGAACTATTTATTCATTTAGAAGACTCATGCCCATCAACAGCAAAGGAATTGTCTTATTCCTCTTTTGGAAGAAAACTCTGTTTTCTATATACTGACTTTCAAACAGCTATGGTACATTAAAAAAAAGTAATAGAGAAGGACTTGATATTACAAATATACAGCTTCACTCTTATTCTATTGCAGTAATTTGTTCACCAAGTGCCTCTGGCTGCACATCCTGTACTTGCTTAGGATGTGACCATTTACAGACAACAGTTGGCTTTAGTCTTCCAGATTTTTGTCCAGATTGGTCCTTTTCTACAACAAATTCCAGGTGGCAGAAATACATGCAATGGTACCCTTCCCTCTTCCAAAGGTCTGCCTGTCTGGTAACTGTCCTGTGCCAGGAGCAAACACACACTTACAAACATTTACTGGCAAAAGAGGCACCAAATATACACCTGCTGCTGTGCAGTTTATTTAATCTCATTTGAACTCTTCTGGCAAAGAGCAATCAGCAGGGATAAGGTGTATTACTTAACACAGTAATAACAATGTAATATGTACTAACAAAATGTCATTATGCCTTTACAATCACAGAAGGCAACAACCTCAAAAAATACTCCTAGGTCTTCCTTCAAAGGATAATTGCAAGGAATAACCAGTGTATATTTCAATTTCAAAGTCAAGTGCAGCAATTTTTCTTCGTGGAAAAATTTGTTGTTTTGTGCTTTAGAAAAAAAAAAAAAAAAAAAAAAAAAAAAACAAAAAAGAGTGACAGAGGCTGGTATTTACCCTGCTTAATCCAGATTCCATTTCAGCTATTTTCTACTGGAAGACAATCCTTAGCACATCCCCCATGAATGGAGGAACAATGGGTACAAGTTCCTAACTCAGACATCCAAATTAGATGGAATGAATCTAGGCCAGGTAAAAATGTGCACATAGAAAGTAATTACTCAGAAATCACTTTCTGGGGGGGAACTTTTATCTAGAAGGTTACAGATCTAAGTCAAGACAGTTGGATAATCAAGGAAATGAGCAGTGTGGGTCTAAAACAAGATATGAGGGTATGGACAAATAAAAAAAACCCAGGAGTCTGATTTTGTTTCTTTAAGACATCAAGGCTTAATTTCACTCTTATTTTATGGTTAAGTTTATTGAAATTTTTAAGTACAGTATTATCAATTCACACTACTTGTAACTACTGTCCTCATTATCTGATATACATCAGACATACAGAGGCTACTTCCACTTGCTGAAACAATACAGTAAAACAGTTGAGTGAGCAGAGAGTATAAAATCAGAATGTAAAATAAGGCAAGCTTGAAAAAAGCATTAGTCTTAGTCTTTCACTAGGAAAATAGATTTTGCTGTCAAGTTTCAGAGTAAACTTTTAACAAACATACTGCAAAAGAGAAAACCAAAATTAACTACAGTAAACAAATCCTTCCTTCAAGGCACCGTTATATAACTTTTAATGCCAATTTGGAAACAATTCAGCAAGTCAGTTGATAGAAACATTACACCAGTAGTAAAAAGCAACAAAAATCTTTGGTTAAATGTAAGGCTGAGTAAGTCAGATTAAGTTTTGATATGGAAAAAAATACTTTTGGCTATGATAGAGCAAACAACTAAAAAATTAACTCCAACAATAAATTTGAAAATCAAGACTTTCAGTAACAAATTGTAAAGTTTGGAACTTGGGCTATTTGTTCATAAAGAATTATATATGTATGTTCTCATAAAATGAAGTAAAAAACCTGCAAAACTGCTTTAAACTACTGGAGAAACATTTACTAAGCATGCAACTTATAATTCTCTTCTAAGATCTCATTTGGCTTTCTGTTTTCACACATCCAGTGCTCAGCAACAGCAGAGTGCTTTCAGTTGCTGTACAGAACTTCCTACACAAACACAGTTGAAAAGGTTTACTCTTACAGATTTGCACTTAAGTCTTCCCTGTTATGTGTTTAACTGCAAGTCATAACAGCTTCTGCTGTTATGGACAGCAGGACCCCTATTGAATACACCTATACATCTCCTTTCTACATCCCTACACTATTCTCAACCACCTTCTTCCTCACTATTTGCACCTTCCTGTTTTTGGGGAGTTTTCAGCTAAAACTGAATTATGATATGACTAACTGTGGTCAGACTATATATGTGCTGGGTAGCTCAACACTTGGAAGTCCATTCAACTCAAATTCCCCTACACTGAAGACACCAGTTTAATTTTCATTGCTCAGCAGTCACCACCACCGAGTTCTAAGGCAGAATTTAAAGGCAAAATATTAACTCTCAATTTCTCTGTCTGAAAAAGAGTTAGAGGAACATGGACTTAGTAGCAACATCTATATTGATGGCTTTTCCCCTCTCTTGGGAGGGCTGCATGTGTCAAATGACCTACAGCTGATCAATTATACTGAGCCACTGCAAGGTAATTCTTAGGTCTCCACACGAAAGAAATATTGATACAGTTCCATCTGAACCCAGAGTTTGGAAACTCTTCTAATATTTGTCTGCCTTCACTAGGACTTTGGTCTTGCAGATATTTGGGTTTACTTTGGATCCAATGACAGGAAGAATTTGCAGTGAAGCAGTTTGAAGCATTAGGGAATAGACTTTCAGGATTCTTTTGCAGACTTCAATCTCTTCCTCTAAGAAATGGGTAAGGCTTTTGTGGGATAGAAAGCCATAAAGTATCCTCTCTTGCAAAAAAAGAAGGATTTGATCTTGGAAGACAAGATTTGTCAAACAGATGTAATACTCAGTCTGCCCATATAAGTTTATAAGTTTTTTTAATGTTTGTTATTAAAAATAATTCTGTGGATCCTTAGACTTAGATCTAACTTCTGTTTGAAGAAAACATCTTCGAAATCATTTTGGCCCTCATTTGGTATCACTTGGCTTAAAGGAGGTAAAAAAACCAGTCATTGCCTAAAATTTTGGGGGTTTTTTAAGCTGCCAAATTTTCGTTCCCCAAACGATCTGTCTGCGAAGTAAAACAGATCATAAATCAACTGCAATAAAAGTGTTTTGAACATATACAATACACATCTCTAAAGAGAAATTCAAGATTTCCAGGGCTCCCTGTGGTATCTGGACGAAAACCAGTAGGGCTTATGCCTTTATTGCTTACCATTAATTATGCCAATTATTTAATATTTATTATTTAGTATTTTGTTATTTCCCTCTGTAGGGCAACCCCAGAAGGCTTAAACCTAGGCAAACATACATGGAATAGAACCACTTACCAAGATGAAAAAAAACTTGCTGACCTGAAAGTAAACAGCAAACCCCTTGCAAACATGGCAAGCAGAATGTGCTATAGGCAGGTCAAGACAGAACTATAGTTTCAGCCACCAATTTGACCAAATGAGTAATCAGTCCTGATAGATCTATGACATGTTGCTTCTAAAATCCATGCTTAATCCAGGGTCTTCCTGCCTTCATGCACCCTTGCCTGCAAAAACCCATCCATTCATGTGACTCGCTTATTTTAGTCAAGACTTCATACCAGAATTTCAAGATTAGGTAGAAATGCTAAGTGAGGGCAGAAAGTGTTGTTACCTTTTCTGATTAAGAGGTGAGATTTTTTTCCAGGCAGTATTTAGGCTCATTTTCAATATATTGGTGCTGTTTTATTCCAAATTTTTAGATCTGTAAGATTAACTCTTTTACTACTGAACTACCTACAGGAAACAACTTTCTACAAAACTTAAAACATGTCAGTATACTAGAGTAAACCATTTAAAACTGGAAACATGTACTTGCTGCAACAAAAATACTGTCATACCAATGACAAATTAATAAAAAAAGAGACCATAAAGGCATTCTGGTTCTTTATAGTGCATAGAAACTCCAAGGCAAAATACAATCAACGCAGCATCCAAGCAAGGGAAATCTTTACCAATGTTCAGTATTAATAGTCATCTAATGCTTATATACTTCTCATTGTGTTTTGACTCTAACCTGTAGTTCTTAATGCTGGAAAATGAAGTATGAAATGCAAAAAAACATAGATCAGACTCAATTTTGTCTCCCATCTGCAACAAAGCAGCCAGGGGTAGCATTTCTGATATTTTCAAAGTCATGAAAACGGTAAAACAGAAAAAATAAAGGAAGGCAATTAATTCTCATCCTTTTTTTCTGCATTCATTTATGTTCAATGAAAAATGGCTAGTTCAAAGAAGTGCTACTTAGATGTTTTTTCCTCTCACTTTCTTAGTAAGACTGCAAATGCTGCCTGTTTTTTCCCTGCATTTTCACTGATGAATTTTTCTGAAGACTTCACTCTTCTATGTCAAAATTCAAGTTTTACTTGTTTTTCTTCTGGATTAACAAGCAAAAGCAACTAATGCAACAAACTGTTCTCGTAATAGCTGAACACTTTTCAATTTCTCAATGCATAATGTCACTAAATGGTATAACGCCAACTCACTCTCCTAAAGAGCATAGCAAGTCATTAATAGCAGTGCTACAATTTTTGTGTAAGAACTAGCGGTATTCATGTTGCTTTATGCTATTGCCTTAAAAATTTAGCTGCTCAAGACCCTCTCTGTGTTTTGTAAGGAGTTTAAGGAACACTACAGTTTGCTGAAAGAAGCAGAAGTACCAACCAGACAACGTATAATTAGAACCATATATGTATATTCACAAAAATTTACTGATCTGTATAAATTATAATCACAAAGCTGGTTTTGCAGTGCAAGCATAAAGACTTATTGCAGTTATAGTCTGAGAAGGTACTGTATCCCCATTACTTCTTTCATCTATTCTGAAATATCTGACCTATACATTATTCAAGTGTGTAGACTATTAAGAACTACAGTGTAGTAGCATTCAGAATGAAGCTAAGAATGAAGATGTTTTACTGTTCAGAGCAAACTGCAAAACTCTTAAGGTTTCATTTTCAGCACAGTAAAGATTTCACTCTCACCATTTCTTTGGTAAAAATGGCTGCATCACATTTCCTTCATCAGCTAGAAAAGTCATTTTCTTTGGTGGAAATACTTTTTTGATCTTACACGTCCAGCACCCACTCTGTATTAGCCACTCAGTAAATACAAGTTAAGTTCCAGTTTAGCACATAAATCAAACAGATTTTTAAAAAACAGGAAATAAACCAACAGGAATCTAATCACAAAAAACACCTCCTAGTAGTAAAATGACAAGGTTACAGACAGCAAAAGACTAAATGTAATATATCAGATCGTCAACTCTATAAAATGAGCAGTTTCACAGCTATTTTAAAGGCATCTTATTTTTCATAAATGTAGAGGAACTTTACTTAGAAACACAGTGAATGTTTAAAATGCATAGCCGCATATATGTTCTGTAGCTTAGTGATTATTTTCACTTTTGTTGGCTTAAGTCTCCTGCAACAACAAAAAAACAAAGACATTACATTATAATATGAATTCTCTTAATTTTGCTCCTTAGTATTTTCCCACATTTGTTTGAAAATAGACTTCACTCTAGGTAATACTTCATTTTGAATGGTCCAATTTGCAAATCAATTATAGAATTAGACAATCTTTTAGGGTGGAAAAGACCTCTTAATGGTTAATCAGCATCAATGTTCAACACTAAACTACATCATTAAGTGCCATGTACACATGCCTTTTAAACGCTCCCAGGGATGGTGACTATACCACTTCCCTGGGCAGCCTGTTCCAATACCTGACCACCCCTTCAGTGAAGAAATTTTTCCTAATATCCAATCTTAATCCACCCTAGTGCAACTTGAGTCCATTTCCTTCTGTTCTACCACTCACTAGTTGCTTGGGAGAACAGACCAATCTCCACCTGGCTACCAACTCCTTTCACGGAGTTGTAGAGAGCAACTGGCATTTATCATGTTAAGACATTAAAACTTTTAATGCTGTAAATGAAGACAGGACAAGTGATTATTAGAGAAGAATCCAAAGTTATTCACTGAGTGATAAGAGTCAAAGGAACTTTACAAGAATGGAACCTTAGATCCAGTACAAGGCCTTGTGTGCTGGTTTACACTGGGATAAAGTTAATTTTTTTTCATATCAGCTGGTATGGGGCTAGGTTTGGATTTGTTCTGGAAACAGTGTTGATAATACAGGCATGTTTTAATTACTCCTAAGCAGTGCTTAAACAGGGTCAAGGTCTTTTCCACTTCTCTCCCCATGCCACCAGTGAGGAGATTGGGAAGTACAAGGAGTGGGAAGGGGACACAGCCAGAGCAGCTGACTCCAGGGATATTCCATGCCATGTGGCATCGTGTTCAGCATATAAAGCTAGGGGAGAAAGGAGAAAGGGAAGGGGACATTCAGAGTGATGGTATTTGTCTTCTCAATTAACCCAACCAGCTATTACGCATGGCAGAGCCCTGCTTTTCTGGAGATAGCTGAATACCTGCCTGCCCTTAGGAAACAGTGAATGAATCTCTTGTTCAGCTTGAATGTGCAGCTTCTGCTTTCCCTGTTAAGCTGTCTGTATCTCAGTCCATGTGGTCACATTTTCACTCATCTGATTCTGTCCCCCATTCCACCAGAGAGCACTAGTGGCTGCATGGGGCTGAGCTGCCAGCTGGGTTAACCCTGAACACTTAGGGAACCTAAGTGACAGCAGTCAAAATTCAAATAATGTGCAGGAAACTGAGGAGACAATATAATCTGGGAAAGTATTTTTCTTGATGGTTTCCTGATTTGTAACTCTCTTCATATGAACTTTACCTGACACTCCTTTAAAACAAAGGCTTTGGGAAAAAAACTTAGTTCATATAGATGGGTTATGATGAGAATAAACAGTATCAGCTGACATGAATGCCAAGTCATTCACACCTCTCATCTACAGATGAGGGTTTGGGGTGCCAAATGCAGAGGGGAAATAAGAGTGTGTAGGACCGGTCCTCAACTAACAGACTATCCTTTGGCAAGCATTTCCAGATGGCATAAGTAGAAGCAGCCTATAATCACACTAAAGAGAGTAGAGAATCAGGAAGTTCATTATATAGCTTTCACATGGCTACATACCCTCTGCCTTCTTATTCTACCACTAATCCTTTCAAGCCACCATCTATTAAGCTCTTTTTTCCTAGACTGCCCTAACCCTTGTTTCATCTCTCCAGTACTGTGACATTCACTACTTACTATTACACTTGGATCCTTCCTCAAACTCACTCAACAGCCAAAACACAGCCTGAAAGAGCAGGATTTTGAATACAGTCACAATTCTTATGCATCTCAGCACCTATCCTGTCATTCACAGGACTTTTTCATGATCAGGAACCATGTAGTTGAACAGGTTAACCTGGGTCCCATTTTAAAAACTGCATGGGTTAACAGGAGTATTAAATCACAATGAATGATGACAACAGAATTGAGTTCAAAGGATTTGGACTTGCCTTCTTGCTTGATTGGATGTTGTTTCACCTAACAGTGGTTCAGTTAGTATGTTGCTGCCATATAAACCAGACTGAGATGGCACAGTGGATTTTTTTGTCCTAATATTAGGCTGCTCAAGAGAAAAGTAAACTCTGGTCTCTGTTTCAATGCTTACCTTTTCAGGAACCAGATTAAATTTTTCTGTGCGTAGAACTACCACCGTCGCCTGATCTACTGGAACAGAAAGAGGTTGAATTCCAAAACTCAGTTTTTAAGTATAAGATAGCACATTTATTCCAGTGCCACAACCCAATCACAGAGAACATCTCAAATCCATTAGATTCTCTTTTGACATATGAAGAAAGAAATTAAAATAAATAAGCAACGCAAATACTGACTCTTGAAGGCCTTCAACCAAGTAGTAAAGACTCAGCTTAGTCTCTCCCAAAAATCCTACAGAACTTAGGGCAGAAGTTAGAACAGTAATGGTATTCCCAACTGATTCCAGTAATATAATTTCATTCAATATACAGAATTTGTATATAAAATGAATACTCAATATACAAACAATAAATATATAGCTCAATGTTCTCAGAATGTGGAATGAAACAGACATATGATTGCTCCTTCCAGGGCAACTACAACTAGTATAGGGTGTGGATCATAATCAAGACTTGTATTAAAAATTCTCTTGCTCAAAAAAAAAATAATTCTTCAAATCACTAGGCTCCCACCTAAACACATAGTTGTGACAGTTAAATTACAGCTTCATCAACCAAGTTAAGGTTTATTAGTCATCCCACACGGAACAGACTAGAAATTTGCCCTTGAACACAAGTCTATCTTCTAAACAGTCAATAGTTGAATTAACTTTGTACTTCTGATTTCAAGAACTGAGCGTTAAATATGTTTTCCTTGTAGATTTTCATGTAAGATAGAATTCCACAATAAAGATTAAGCAGCTGAAAAGAACCACATCCCACAAGCATAAAAACATTATTTTGGTGTATTAGTTAATATTACAATCTAGTAATATCTACTAGTTTAATACAGTTTCGGCAGATTTACAAGAACTAGGGCTGTGCCTAAGAACAATTATTCTATTTTCAACACAAGACATATCCCCAAACACTGAGCCATATAATAGCATCCTACAGCATCCTACATTCCCAAGACATACTACCACTTTGTACTATAATTGACTTAGAACTTTAAATCTGTTCAGATAAGGGGAAAAGCACCCAAATCTATTTTCAGCTTGTGCTGGAAAGAGAAATGTGGAAGTGAACACAACACAGGGGCAAAGGTCACTGCAGAAAAAAAAAACAACCTCAAGGAGGGAGGGAAAGACACCTACTCAGAAGAGAAAAAAAAAAGGAGATAAACACAGGAGAGAAGGAACTGAGGGGAGAAAAACTAGAATAGACTGAACACATCCTAAAAGAGAAACTTCTAGGCAACTTTGCTCTTAATTTATGGTGTAGAAGGCCAGTTGAGGCAACTGGGCTTAAGAGGATGTGCACAGAGAGAAGTGACAGCATATTTTAGCAAGCAAGCCTATAAACATGCAGAATCCTAAGGACAAGGGAGGTGGCATGGGAGCACAGACCCTCAAGCAGCAGAATAGCTACAGAAGTGTTTTCAGTAGTGCAGCCAGTCCTATGCCCAGGAAACCCACGTTATTAGCAGTGTGAGACCTCTCCAAGAAGCTGGAGTTACCCACCAAAACAACCAACAAGGCCAGCTCCCAACACCCCAGCAACTACAAGCTTACCTAGGAGAGTTAGGGCTTTAGCCACATGAAAGGGAGAGATATGTGTATTAATATGGACAAATACACATTTTAAAAATTCAAAATCTCTTCTACAAAACTTCCATCTGAAGGTTATTTCCTTGCAGTTATAGAGCTCTAGAATGAGCTTATAATAAGGACATGTGGGTGCACTCACAAGAAAAAAAAGGAGAAATATCTTTATCTCAAAATCAAGTGTCAGGTAGAAAATAGAGCTCTAGCTCACTCTGGAACAAGAAATTCTAAGGAAAGCAATAAACTGTACTCCCACATTTATCATTACCCCTTACCAGCTGGGTCAACAACAATGTATAATTTTGTATAACACTAATACATAAAAGAAATATATAACTACAGTACAGAAATTCTTCACTTACAGTTGCTCATTTTGGTCAAATGCTTTTCCACCTTCAGTAGAACAGAGGTAAAAAAAGGATTAAAATCTCAGTAAATTTCTAGCTTAGTATATTACTCTTTTTTAATCAAAAATCAAAAAATGAAAAAAACAAGGCCTTATTTTCTTCAATTTGTAATTCAAACGATCTTGTTTCTCTATTCAATGGAATTACTTCCAGATTTGTCAAAAAGCTTATTCTGATAAAGTTTCATTGATCCGATTTTAAAGCAAACCGTGATGCAGACACAGGTTTATACATTTCTCTATTATAATTGATACATGTATGTATTAGACATATGAAGACTTTATACATATACTTAAAACTTGTGTTTCATCTTGCACATCTGGTTTCACTCACCCTTAGTTTGCCTTAGGTTCAACAAACAGTTTTAGTGCATTCTGGCTTAATGCATTTTCCTTATTTCATTTCTTTAAATAGATTTCTCCCATCAAAGCTACTATGAGTTGCTTCCCTTCTGAAGCACTCCCCAAAAAAGCAAAGCCTCTAAATTCCCATATAATCTAAGGAAAATAACTAGGACTACCTCAAACCTTTTATGGGAAAGTATTGCTTACTGAATGCACTTTGCATTTGATTCAAGACTCATGTAAGAGATTTAAATATCTAAAATAATGCAGTGTTCTAGAAGAAAGCATTTTATCAGAAAGAAATTATGTGAAATTCACATTGAACTTCATATATGAAGTGCTGTGGGTCATACCTTTCTGCCTATGGCTGCAATGTCTATAGAAAGCTAGAAATTATTTTAAAACCCCCAAACAACTTACCCATACGTTTTTCTTTCCTTTTGGAATACACCTCATAAAGGACAATAGTAGTTAGCAAAATAAGAACTTCAGCCACAACTGCTATAAAGGGCTTGAGAGGCGCCAAGACGGACAGAACTTTAAGTTCCATCTCCAATTTAACTTTCCCTAATTGAAAAGTAGCGTCACAGCAATATACACCAGCATCTTCCTTGGTGAGCTTGAGTATCCTCAGACGGGTTACATTGGCAGACAGTCTATCAATTAGATACTTGTCTGCCTGCGAAGAGGCATTAACGGCAATCTGAAAATAAGAACATCACAAGTCTTATTAATGTAATGAGAAAGTGTTTAACCAAACTATATCAACATATAGTTCTATACAGAGAAATAAAACGGGTTAGGAACAACTGGCATTTGTGACACACTACTCCACCTTCAAGGGAAGGATTTCTCTCAGGTGGCCATGCTGGTTCCCTTTAGATTCAACACAGGAAATAAAAACTGTTAGTGGGTTAGTTGTCTTACCCTTCTTAGGTTTTTTTAAGATCAGATGAAGTACATCTTTGGCTCTATTGACTCTTAATGAAAAAGGCATCCTCATGTGCCAGGATCTAATGCACATATTTCACCACAGCACAAAGCATAAACTTTCAAGGGCACTGAAGTGCAAACACTGGGAAATATGCTGATGGCCTTAGAAGTCAGTGCTGCTCTCCAGCAGTGTAAAAGAGACAGCTCTATTTAACTCCTCTCAAATGACAGTGCTGCCCTCAGAAAAGGGCTGGAACACTGTAGCTATGCTTATCAGAGAGATCATAAGGCTAGGAAATAGAGTGACTTGCCCCTGGAGGAGGAAGAGAAGGGACATATACTCATGTCCTCCCTCAGTCCTACAAGATCTTACAGGTCTTCAAAAGTGTCTCACTGCAAGATTTTTTTGCATCAAGTGACAACACTGGAGCAATATAATCAGTATAAATATTGTAAAACCAAGTCTCTCAAGGCTCATCTGATTTGTTTTACTATTATGTATGGCATTTCTTTTCAAAAAGAATTATCACACAAACCAGAAGAAAACCAACATGTCTATAACAATGTTTACTTCTAAATATTAGACATTTTTTTCCACATGCAGAGTTAACAATAAAGCTAATGGAAATGCCATTTGTAAAGCCTGCAATCAGGAGTCATTATACTTTACAAACCATCTGTACCTTTTTGCCACACTGTTCTGCTTGATCAACAGATGAAGACCTTACCTGCTTACTTCCACTGATCTTATACCAGGTCCAAGACATGGGAGTAGAGCCACTTTTACAAATCATTACAGCTGTATCTTTTTCATAAGTGATTATGTGTTTTCCTCTTGCTTCAATTTTTGGTACTAAGAACAAGGAAAAAGTTCATCAAGCGAGAGGTACAGGTTTTAATTAGTATTACAAAAAGATAGAATATATCTAGGTATCTATTTATGATAGTCTATTCATTGCTCTTTCACTTAAAA
>JAWWMO010000096.1:55885041-55895046 GCA_035047845.1 Dendrocincla fuliginosa | reverse complement strand
TACAGGAAATGTCACCCTCAAAATATTTTGAAAATTTACGCTAGCCTTATGGTTTTCAAGTTTTGAAAGAAAAAAAAGGAAAACATCAAACATAAAATTCTATATAAAAACATATAATAACTAAAGTTTACACGTAGAAATCATTAATAATTACCTAGTTTTGATTGTGGCTGTTTTTCTATACTATTTCCACAGAGCAACTTTAGTTGTATAATTGAGTTAGTCTGTTTACACAAGTATATACTTTTGTTGTGAATGTTAAAAGAAATTGGTCTCATACTGCACTTTATTAAAAACACACTGTAAGCTTTGTAAAACAACTTTATCAGTCACAAGACATCTACAATTTATAATATATTTAATTAGTGCTTATGGGTGCTAGATGGGACAAAATAAGAAGTTCAACTAAAACAGATGGAGCTCCAATAGAATTTGTAAAATGGGTTACTTCACTGCAGGCAGCCTAGATCTCATTTCAGAGAAAAAATCAAAGCAGAATTGAGGAAGAAGAGGGCAGCAAAAAAGGTCACATAGAAGATTTGAAAAAGGCACGTAATCCAGGAACTTTTTTTTTTGCATGTTTTTTCTCAATACTGTTGTGCTTTTGAATTAATATGACATTCCTCTGAGCAAAGGCAGAGGAACTGCCTACAAGAGGATATCTTTATTTTCCTTTTAGAATATAACCTTGGCCCTATTACATGTTTTATGCATCAGGGAAGTAACATGGAAGGCAGATAGTACTGTCAATGCTCAACCCATGCATTGCTATAGGTATTGCTTCATTAATGGTCATATCATAGAATCACAGAAAGGTCTGGATTGAAAGAGACCTTACAGATCATCTACTTACAACTCCCCCAGCCATGGGCAGGACATGTTTTACTAGACCAGGTTGCTCAGAGCCCCATCCAACCTGGCCTTGACCACTTCCAGGGATGGGGCATCCACAAGTTCTGTGAGCAACCTGTTCCAGTGCCTCACCACACTCAGAGTAAGCAATTTCTTCCTAATATCCAATCTAAACCTACTTTCTTTCAGTTTGAAGCCATTCCCCTTTGTCCTGTCACTATATGATCTTGTAAATAGTCTCTCTTCATCTTTCATGTAGGCTCCCTTCAGGCACTGGAAGGACACAGTGACTCCAGGGCTTTCTTATCTTCAAGCTGAACAATCCAAATTTGCTAAGCCTTTTCTCACAGGAGAGGTGCTCCATTCCTCTAGCCATCTTGGTGGCCTCCTCTGGACTTGCTCCAAAAGGTCCATGTCCTTCCTGTGCTGGGAAGCCCAGAGCTGGATGCAGCACTCCAGGTGGGAGTCTCATGACAGTGGAGTAGAGGGGTAGAATCACCTCCTCGACCCTCTGGCCATGCAGCCCCAGGGCAGGGTTGGCTTTCTGGGCTGTGAGTGCACATTGGTGGGCCGTGTCCAGCCTCTCATCCACCAACATCCCCCAAGTCCTTCATAGCCCAACTTCCTTCCTCAGAAAGATATTGATGAATCTTTTCAACAAAGACAGTGAATAATTTTGGAATTATTTTCAGAAATATGTTGTATTTATGGAGACTAACTTCTAGCATTTGTTTAAATACATATATATATAAATATATAAATAATAATATTACTGGAATAGGCAATGCTTCCCTAGATTTACAGAAAATGACACTTTTTTGTATGCTATATGCAAAGTTACGGCTTTTTAAAAAGCAAAGTACAGATGGGGCACAACTAAGATGTTTAAAAAACTAATAATTTAATTTTACTTCATAACTTGTTGACATCAGTGGTAATACACTGAAAACTTAGATGTGATTTGCAAAAGCAAGGTCTTCATTATTAATTGTTAATACCCATGGACATTAATTTTTTTTTAACAAGAAGCAAAAATACTGACATGATCTCCATTACAAAGAAAAAATCAAATAATTAAATATTTCTTCTCTTCCAAGTAAAAGCCATTGTGCTCCTTTTCTCCCAATTATTTCTGAAACTGTTTATTAATTCCTCTATATTTTTGTCCCCTTGTTCCTCTTCTCTGCCACTTACAGATTTGCCTGAGATATTTTTGTTTTAAATATTGCATACTTTCTTTTAGATTTGATAGACATGTTCTGAAGGGCTCTCAGGTATTCTTTCACTGCCAGTTTTTCTGTTTCACCCATTTACTGTACACAGCCAGGAGTATCACCACTGGACATCTGAAGCTCATCATCTACTGAAAAGCTGTCTGAAGTTAGTACACTTCAGGAAAGACACATAGTTGATACGAGGTAAGCATGATTTTCTACAAAGTGCAGAAATGTATGGAAGGGAATGAAATTTTTTTCTCCAAATTCTTCAGTGGTTTTGATTTATTACTCCACAGACCTTTGGCCTAAGATTTTTTAATTGTCCCAGTCTGTTTGGGATATAGCAGAGACTGAGCATTTTTACTAGTTTAGATTATGATGTTACTTAGCTTAAGAGTGAGTGACTTCTGCATTCTGGATACTGTTGGCTCACGCTGTACCTCAGAGTTAAGATATCAGGGAAATCAAGGAATGGATTGACTTGTGGCAGTCATGAATACGGCCTGCAAACAAATTATCTGAATAACTACCTAAAGATATGGTCAGTGGGATGAATACTGTACACATTTGGCTGTATTTTCTTGCAGCTACAGAAATGAGCAAAACCCCACACAGTGCACTCCTTTGTATGATTGCGATGTTAAATACAATGTCTGAGATGTTATTTATAAAGGAAAAAAAACCCTACTCTGGCCCCTGACAGATTACACAACTATTTTATCAGATAGCAACCATCAAAGATGGCCTGTAAACAGTGGAAAAGACAAAACCCCTTTCTTAGTCATAGGGTCACTAAACAGGAGACTGTGTGAAAGTGACTAAGGAAGACATCCTTATGGAGTCTGAAAGTTAGGCTATTGTGTACAAGCTTGTGATGCTTTTGCTAAGAGTTAGATGAGACAGTTGCATACACTCATTAATTATTGCAAATGTCACTTTCTTTTATGTTTAGTTCTTTAAGATTAAAGAGTGCCTTGGTTTAAGAAGACTGACTGAACATTGCATTAACTCCTTGTTCCAGGCTTCTGAAGGGAATAAATGCAGGCACCCAAATCTAATTACCTCTGTGAAGTTAAGCACGGCTGTGCAGCAGTAGCTGAGCAAACGCTATATGACTTTGCTGGGTGCAGGAAAGAGTATAGCTGCAGCAGCATAAAACTCTGAATGTGCTAATCTTCCCTCTCTTTCAGCCTCTCATTTAGAGTCTGGTCAGAGATTAAAACTGTACCCCATAGCTTGCAGTATAAATGAGACATGGTCTAGTAATGTAATTAGTCCTCAGTTTCTAAGGGTTAATCTTGCAAGGTGCTGAATGCTTCCCACCCTATCAATTCAGTAGTTCTTGACAATTCTTTTTAATTTGGTTTTACAAATTCATAGTTAAGATCAGGCACAGGTTGGCTGCAATGGAGGCTATTACAGCAGGAAAGCATTGGTACCTGGTAACAGATGATGATGACACGGTGAATCATATGTACTATTGCAGAAAATGGGCTAAGTGGATTATTTTTAGCAAGGTAAGTATTTTGTAGTTTGAGTACTTTCTGCCATGACTATCTGCTATTAAGAAATTGCAATCTGGATGCAGGGAAGAGTTTGGCCTGTGTTGTTTTGTTTGGTTTTGGGAGTTTGTTTTGGTTTTGTGTGTGTGTGTCTGTGTTTGTTTTGCTTTTTGGGGTTTTTTTAAGGCTTTTTAACTATGTATTTGCTCAGAAATGGAGAAATTTGACATGTAAAAAGTTCAGCTGTGGTTAATGACATCAGTAATACTATAATGTTCTGGGACCAAGTGCGAGCGGGAAGCAGTGCTTACATGCCAGCCCAGGGCAATAAATGCAGCTATTCCGTGAGCACAGCACAGCATAACCATCCAGGTTCCTTGCACCGTGAATGGGAGCAGTAAAGCTCTTGGGAAGGTTATTTAGAATAGTTGTAAAAGGAGCACAGCCCATTGCCAAGCAGGAATAGAGCTGAAATTCTGCCTCTCCCCTGGGCTTACGTGCCTATGTGCACTCCTGGAGACAGGTGCCTCAGCTTGACTGGGAAGGCATTGTTATGCTCAGACAGGAGGTGAATCTTCTGCACTGATCGCTGGTTGGCCTGAGGGTGTAACTGATAATAGGCAGTTTTGGAGGCAACAAGTTAATCTTAATGTCAATCTATTAGACACTCACAACTCCCACCTTCTAGAGCAGTATGCTAGCTACCGGGCCCATTACTTGCCTTAGTGAGCACTGCCACTGCCAGAAATGCCCTCGATTCCTGGAAATAGCAAGGGTGCTGGAAAGAGGTAACTCAATTCAGGAGCTGGCAGAAATTACAGAGTTCCCCTTCTGGACTTGTTTGTGACTGACATCTTAAAGTCATGGATATAGAAATATTCCTGCTTCCCTCTCTTAAAACTCCAGTTTCTGTAGAGAAAGTTCTATTTTAGCCCTTTTATCTTGATCTGCTTATGAAGTGAGATGAGTGAAATGCAAGAGGGCAACCAAATGAAGGGGATACACAGAAGTTAAGAGCTGAAAATAGGGAATAATGAGATACACTGGGGGGGGGGGAAAGTCTTAATGGTGTAAGAGTTAGTGAAGAAAAGAAAAAGAAATAGGAGAAATGAGGCTAAATGAGCAGGGACTAAAAGCTGAGGTTAGTGAAGGGAGAAAAACAAGTTAAAACCATCATTAGAAAGTGTAATGCTAAGAGTTACAAAGAATGGTGGTGTCATTTGGGACACTGATTGCATGCCTTACTGAACATTGCTAGGAGCATTTATCATTGCAGCAGCCATAGGCTTAGTTACTGTTGGCCTCAGTGACATCCAGAAGGATGAACACTCAGTCTAATGGAAAGCTAGAGATCACTGTAATAGCAATCTAGTGTGTAGCACCTGTACATATGAGAAATAGAAAGGTCGGTTTTATTACAAGCAGGTGAACTTAGCAATAGGTATTAACCAAAAATGTAGTTTTTGTTCCTTATTACTAACCTATAGGTGCTGTGCGGAAGTTGTAAGGCATCCAGTCCAGTTTTAGAGTGCATGCCAGGGACTAAGAGTTCGGGAATAGGGAAATTGTGTATTAACTAGAAATATAGATTATGCAACTTCAAGCCATGTGGCTGGCCATGCGACCAGATGGAGACTGACTATTGCCTGAAACTCCACCCCCGGCTTGGGGGGGGCGGGCACAGAAGAGCCAATCTGAGAAAAAGGAATGCCCTCCCCACATCATCAACAGGGTTGGACTTTAGAAGTGCTTAAAAAGCGGGGATTTTGAATCAGGAGGTGTGCTCTTGGGAATCTATGGACCTGGGTACCTGTCACGTGTCGTAATTAAATTTTTCCTACTCGTATTATTTTCCTTGTTTTGCAGATTATTTTTGCCATCATCCTAAATCAGATATTAAGAGATTTTTCTCACATACATGCTTATGTTTTGTTTAAGGTGACAGTTGTTGCTGTTTAATACATATATCTTTTTAATTGAAAAAAATACAGTTGCTTTGGAAATTTCAACGCTGAATTGAAAAAAAATTAGGCTTGGTCTCTGTCACTTAAATGCTTTTTTCCCCCTCAATTGTAATTAAAAAAATATTAAAAAATTATGTAATGTGAACCCTCCACGCTAGATGAGACAAACCAATAATTTTTAAAAACTTATGAAGGATTGGAGCTTCATTTTTGTAATCGAACAAATTACTTCTGGTTTAATCACATGAAAATATTTAAAGTTTTTATTAAGAATTAAGCAGTATTTTAAGTCACATTATTAACTCCATTTTAACTGTCATTCTTTTTTAAAAAGCAAAGGATTTTTATCAATGAAACAGTGCTAACTCACTCCAAAAATCAGTAAGGATGCTTTACTCACAGTGAAATTTAGTCTGAAATCATGACAGGTTCACTGTGTTAGTGTCTTTTACCCCAAATAATAACAGACTTACAGTGATAACCCGAAGAAGTCAATGTATTTATAACTTTACCAGGATACCAATACTAAGGATTGTGGATACAAGGAATCGCAAAGACTAGTTTGATGGACAACTGTAATGGGATAGAGCACAGCTGACTTGGTATCTGTCTAAAACTCAAACAGCCTTAAGGAAAATTAACCATAAACTCACATTATTTACTTGACTATCACACCATAATAGTAGAATGTAACTGCTAATAAATGTTGAGTGAAAATTATACTAAAGACATTTTTAAGACTTGTGTCACTTCTCTGTTGCTGGGAACATCTCTCACACTTTAGTTTCTCTGTTCTCAGACTAAGCACAGAATCACAGAATGGGCCAGGTTGGAAGGGACATCAGTGGGTCTTCTGGTCTGACCTCCCTGCTCAGGCAGGGCCATCCCAGAGCACATGGCACAAGTTTGCGTCCAAGAACCAAGAACAAATTTGTTCTTAAATATCTCCACTGAGGGAGACTCCACACTCTCTGGGCAACGTGTTCCAGTACACAATCACCCACATAGTAAAGAAGTTCTTCCCCATGTTCAGGTGGAATTTCCCATGTATCAGGTTCTGCCCTTTGCCTCTTGTCCTATTGCTTGGCACCACTGAGAAGAGCCTGATTCATCCTTTTGGCACCTCTTCTTCAGATACTTACAGGCTTTGATGATGTCCCCTCTCAGTCGTCTCTTCTTGAGGCTGAACAGGCCCAGCTCTCTCAGCCTTCCTCGTAAGAGAAACACATCAGTCTCTTCATCATGTTTGTTGCCCTCTACTGGACCTGCAACAGGAGTTCCACGTCTCTCTTATAGTGGAGCCCAGAACTGGACAGAGCACTCCAGATGTGGCCTCACCAGGGCTGAGGGGCAGAATTCACCTCCCTTGACCTGTTGGCAGCCCAGGATACCCGTGGCTTTCTTGGACACGCTGCTGGCTCATGGAGAATTTGCTTTACAAATTACTGTGCCATTTTAAAGAAGCTTACTGGAAGGGCAGCATTGTGTTTTATGCCTTAAGAGTGGAATTGTATTGGTCTGCCTCCCAGAGCTCCCTGTCTACAGATATCAGTGAGTTTCACTATACTGGTGGCTGGCAGATAGTCCTGGACTGTGGAGAAAAAGTAGAGATTTACTTTGTCTTGTGCTAGAGTTTCATCTGGGGCATACAAAAGTGGAGATAGGATTTTGTTACTTCTTTGGAATACTGATGGCCATTTTGTGGTTTAGAGTGTTTTGGATTATTTTCCTAACTTCTGCCCTTTTGACCATTCTCCCACATTAGAAATATTGGACAGATGCCATATAGCATTGCCGTAAGTTCTATAGATTCCTTACAATGGCAAGTCTGCATGTTTAGGTTTTTTTCTCTTAAGACTTCTACTATGTGTTTGTATATCACAGGAACATGTTTGGGAAAATATATGAAGAACATAGTTGGGACAGAACAGGGTGTTCTGATACTGAAACATTTATGGCAGCTTTACTAATAGGTGGAAAGGGGCGTTATTTCTGGCATAAAATGGAAAAAAATCTGCTTAGTCTAAGAGGCAGAACCCATCTATGAGCAGAAATTGGCTGACCTACGCATTTCCTCAATAACTTTCTCAGTCACTGTTCACACATTATTGAAATGCATTCACTGTGTTGTTTCTCTAAGTAATTTTCCCCATTACATTTTGAGCCAATCATCTCATGTAAATGTTATAATCATGTAGCTCCATGAATGTAATTTCTTTTTACCTTAGTTATACCTCTGTAAATACTTTCAGGTTACCAGGGACACAAAAAAATAAGTTATTTGTGTTTCTTTTTTACTTAATTGGAGTAGTCATTTCAGTACAATGTAATTGAGCTAAGCTGAACTTGAGACAAAACTAGAAATGACGTGAGCCAATTTTCAAGTCTGAAAAGCAACTGGAAAGACACATATTGAGCTCCCTCAAGCTAAGACCATTACTTCCAAGACTAACTGTCGTATCATTCATGAAATTACTTGTAAAGCTCTTCAGAAAGTTTCTTCATGAGAATGCGTGTCTATCCCAGCCAAAGCTAGCACAGGGTGGTTTAATGTGCATCCCCTGTACAGGGATTACAGCATGCATACAGATGCCCTTGCAATAACCCGTAGGGTACCTGGACGTCAGCAGCTTGTCAGTCTTTACAAATTTAGGGAACTCCTCCATGGATTCATTTTGATTTTCTAACACTTTATTTTCAGTATTTTAATAAACAGAATGACCTCAGGATATACTCTAGCTTTTCCTCACTGAATTCGGCAATTCCTGCTGTAATTGTACTGCAGTCATCAGGGAAATTAAGGGCCAAATTGACTAAGAAACTAGAAATTTAATAGCCACTTACGATAACAATAAATAGAATAAACAACTACCCATATTTGCAAACTTCTTGTTCAATTCAGCTGATGCTGTGAAGCCAACAATATTAATTTTCTTGAAGACAGTGTTTTTATTTTGTGGAAGACTTTTCAATTCACTGTTACCAAGCCTATGAAAACAGTCTGAGGCTTAAAAAGGCAGCCAAGAATTGTGCTAATTGACATGACACCGAGAAGAACCCCGTGGTCAGAATAAGCTGTAGGCCGAACTGTCAGCATAAATATCCTGTAATAACTTCCCCCTTTCTTAATCCACATGGGAGGAATAACAGAGACCTTTCTCTACAAGGTTCAGGAGCAGAACCCCACCACAATAAATCAAGTTCTGATTAAAACTTTTTAATTATGAATAAGGGGAAAGCATCAAATATGGCTGCTGATATTCTAGCCTGAATAGTTAGAAAAAAAAAAACCTCTAGAAAAGAATCAATTTTTAACCAAGCTGGCATCACTTGACAGAATGACTGTGTCTTACCATATTACACTGTACTTCTGACTACAGTGATGAATTCTGTATTCTGCTTTTGAACATTCTTGCTGAGTAGTCACAGAACCATAGAATGTTTTGGCTTGGAAGGGACCTCAAAGATTATCTAGTTCCAACCCTCCTGCCATGGGTTCCCCTACAACTTGCTTATATAGAACTGGGATCTCCTGATGAAAAGCATTAGCCAGGTGCTCCCTAATACCAAAGCAGAACAGAAAAAGTGTAAGTTTTTATAGTAAAACACCTATTCCTAACAATATGTAAGTTTTATCCAAGGACAGACTAGCATGAAAAGCAATCTAGTACAGTTTTCACACTGAAAACTCATACTGAAATCTCTCTTC
Organism: Dendrocincla fuliginosa; assembly: GCA_035047845.1. Lineage (NCBI taxonomy): Eukaryota > Metazoa > Chordata > Aves > Passeriformes > Dendrocolaptidae > Dendrocincla > Dendrocincla fuliginosa. The sequence goes on along the minus strand of JAWWMO010000096.1, from coordinate 55,885,802 downwards.
TAAGATAAATTATTTTCTTAGAGGCAGAAAGTTGTATCATGATAGATTTTAAATTCTCTTCTGTTCTCTCCTTCAGACATAAACCCTTAACAACACAGAAGAAATTATGGTATTTTTTATCCTGACTTTCATAGCTATTTCCACTTAAGAACAAAAAATAAAGATTGTGTTTTGTCTGTGTTTGAAATCCACAATACATCATTAGTAGAGACTTGCTTAATGAAAAAAAAAACTTTCACTAGAATGACTGAGCTCAAGTATGAATAATCCATGGGACCAAATATGTAAAAACTGAATTTTGTGAATATTCTTTCAATGTTATAACCAAGTTTGTTCCTGCTACATTTAGACCTGGTTTTATTAATTAACAACATTGCACTTGGGTAAAAAATGCTTGGGTTTGTGGACTTGGCACTTCCTTCCGAGTTATATTACAGTCATGACTGGTTCTAGCGCCCCAAGCCTGTAGCCTGGATGAGCGCCCACTGCCAGGCAGCGCACCGACTGCCCGAGCCCTCCGGTGCGAGACAGCTTGGCTGGAGACCGAGGGCAGAGGACCACGCTGACGAGAGAGGCTCTGAACACGTTCATCCTCCCTTTACTGTTTCCATGGGCACGCATCCCCGTGAACAGGTCGGCGGCGAGGGCAGGGCGGGCACAGCCCCGTGTTCAGGGTGGACTGCCCTGCCCTGCCCTGCCCAGGCACGGACGGCACTCCCGGCGGAGCGGCACCAGGCAGCGCCCCGCCCCGCCGGCCCTGC
>JAWWMO010000096.1:55870048-55883427 GCA_035047845.1 Dendrocincla fuliginosa | reverse complement strand
GCATTGGCATTGGCAGGGCCGTGCCGGCCGCCGCAGGAGCCCGGCTGTCGGCTGCCTGTTGCCGATTGTGACAATGGAATCCCCTGCTGTTGCCATGGCACCGGGCACTTGTTGCGAGGGGCTGGGGGGAGATGCTGCGTTGCCTCTGGTTCGCCCCGGCTCTCCCCCCGTCCCCACCCCCGTGTCAGGAGCCGAGTGCTGGTCCGTAAAACCGCGGCTACTTCAGCCAAAATAAAGACAAGTTGTAATAAAGCAAGTCTTTGTCTTTCAGATTTCAGGTACTCAGACTCCACCTTTACCTTCACTTATATTGGAGGCTCCAAAAGGTACTTTTTTGTTTTTTGGGTTTTTTTGCGGTGATGACTACCTCAATTTCCTTATGGCAGTGAAGGGCAAAGGTTTAATAACATGGCAGGCCTTTTTCTTTCCTTATCTTTTGCAAGGAGGATGATTAAATCATCTGCCTTAGTGCAAACATAAACGGATGAAGAAGTGTGGAGGGAGGTGATCAGAAAGGTGATCTTAGTCGTCAGAGGCTTATTCCCCAGTGCTCCTCTGTGAAGCTTCACTGTCAGGCTTCACTGTCTTTTTATTTTCTTCCTTTACATTTATGTGCACGCACAGAATTTCTCCTGCATGTAAACAGAAACATAGCAAAGTTATGATGTAAAGTTAATTCATGTTAAAAAACTGAGAAAAGTTAAGATTGTCATAATAAATAGGCCAAATTTCACATCAGCACCGTACTTACTGGCATGAGAGCCATATTTGGTTCCATGGCAGATGCAAGGCTGCCTGCAGTTGGCCAAATTAAATTCCTGAGACATTAAATGAAATGTCAGTATAACTTAGAAGGCTAAAAAAATGTTTTATTGACAGTTGAAATATTATTTCTGAGTGGTTTCAGGCTTTTGGTTATAAGCTGTATTGTCCATGCACACATTTTTAAAATATATTTTGGCATTTGTTATGTTTGTCTGTTTTCGAAAGGAAAGAGATGTAAAATCTTGAACACATTCTTTTGCTTTCCCTGCTGGTTAGTTATTTTTTATAAAATAAGGTGCTAACAGTAAATGCTACATTGGTCTTTTTTAGTTAATTTTTTTTTAATTGTACTCTGCAAGAAGTTGGTTTTTTTTTTTTTGTTTTTTTTTTTGTTTCCTTTTTTTAAAAAAAAATAATTCAATTTGTCTGATATTTTTGTCAATTATTTTTCTTTCCCAGGGTACATCACATTACAGTACTGTGTTCTTTTTTATTTGCAAGTGAACCTGTCTGTGCAGGCAGCACTCCCACAGGCATTGGTGCACCCACTGGATATGCTTTGGGATCTGGTTATAGGACCAGACTCCCAGATGGTCCCCAGGCTCCAGAATTGCTCAGAGAAACGGTTTCCTACCTCACTGCCCACCCTCTTCCTACTAAAGGAAAGGACAACTTCTGTCATTTTCAGTGAAGTCGAACAGTTCAGCCAGTATCTGAGAATCAATATATTTCAGGTTGATTGTAGTATATACTTGCCTTTAGCATTTTAATACAGGCTTTGTTTTGGTGTTGTTTCAAAAGACAATTTCAAAAGGATTAATATAGAAAAAACTATCTAACAGAGATACTATTTATCATGTAAGTAAAATGAGTGAATTTGAAAGTTACCTTGCACTGTTCTCTAAACCAAGTATCGCTGTGAGAAACCAGGAAGTGAAACCTGTCCATTGTTTCCATTTTCTGAACTGAATAAAGTAGAAAGCCGAAGGGCATAACTGCTGGAAAACAAACTGGTTTATCAATGTTGAAACAAAATGTTGTCACTTGTTCAGTGAGAAACGGAAGAGGGCCTTACATCCCACAGCCTTGAATTTTAATCGGGGTCAGGATTTGCGTAGTAAATTTTTGACTGGAAACCAGTCTCAGGACCTTGACAATTCAAACACAACTGAGAAACAATCATTGTGCTTACAGAAATTGGTGAAAGTGTGTTGTAACTTAAAGCATACTCAATTTTCACTTTATTTTTCACATTCTAAGGACATTTAAAAAGCATCCTTTGAGATAAGGGCTTTGTGTTATCTGTGTTCACTGCATGCTTGTACTGTGATTTAGAAATATGTTTTGCAATATTTTTGGTGTACAGTGCTATACTGAGTGTCAGGTTTATGGCAGTAAGCTCTCGTGAAGTACACAAAATGAAATCTCTAAACCTTGACTGTTCAGAGACAAACTTCAGCTTCTTGTATCAAAGATGAGTTAGTGGTTTTTTCTTGGAGAATGTGCTGGTGGAGCAGCAGCTATACTGCACTGTATGCAGCATTCAGGCAAGTCTCAAGTACAGGGTCAACAGAAATGTCTTGTACATGGTAACAGTTTAGGAGGGCATGAGGTCATCCTAGGACCTTTATTTTAGCCTTTGGCTGTGGTTTTTTTCTTGCTGGCTCTCCTGCAGCTGTGGCCTTCCTGAGGCGTAACACCATTTTTTGACTAGTGCACTCAGGAGTTGTCCCTAAGTGATAAAACCTATATTAGATCACAGTCATGGACTCATCAGCCAATGGGCCTTGTCCAAATACTTCAGGTGCTCATCCCAGTGACTTTGTTGTTCCAACCCTCAGGAACACAGGTGTTATAGTAATGGGTCTTTGGTGGATGTTCACTGAATGGATGTTCAAAGGGAGAAGAAATTTAAATGACCAGGAGTAGAAATGGTGTGTAAGGAAGATTACAGTACTTTCGTACTCATTAGCCATGCCTGGAAGAAAGTATTTTTCATGATTTATTTCCTTGAGATGTTTCTTCAGGTCAGTGTGTAATATGGCCTTCGTTTAGCCATAATGGTTACATGGAAGAGCAGAAGCTCTTGAAAGAAGGCAGTCTATTTGAAAAGCAGGATTCTTTGTATCCTTTGTACCCTTGTGTAAAGACAAGTTAAACATCACTCGGGGTTTTCTTCCACATGCTGTAGCTGTCTCTAGTGCCCATTAAGTCCATGTACCACTGATGTTAGTTTATAAACTTAGAGCTAGATTCTCAATAAATCAGGGTAAGTTCAGTGTTACCAGTATTATTTCAGATACTGTGAGGACCTACAGTTTATTTGTGTTGTTTTTTTTTCTTTCTTTCTTTCTTTTAACTGTTATCTGTGTGAGATTTTTCTACTTAGGAACCAGCTTCTCAGACTTCATCTGACTTTTTTCCTGTGTTGCCTGGATTGATTGTACAACCTCTTCCGGCACTAATACTGCTGAAATATATTGTGGTAGCACATAGCCACACTGTAGATCCATCCAAATAGATAGGCCTGATCCAGGGGGCATTTATTATCACTTCTGTGGAGTTAACTTGTAATCCCATAATAAAGTAGTAGTAGTTCACTTAATCCTTTTAGATTGTATTTCACTGTACATTTTTTTCTTATTATTTTATTTTAAGGCATTGTGTTCACACTTCCAAATTATTAGAGCTTTTTGACACTGCAGAGATGCAACCTGGTTTGGGAAGGTTGTAGTTAGCAATTATTATTGAAAGCCTGTCTTTGTGCATAATGTAGACACTAAATAGAGGGCAGACTGTTTACCAATGTAATGATTTTTAATTTTATTGCCAAAAAGTGGTAAGTGGCTTGATTTCTTATGAAGTGAGGTGTTCAGTCAGGTGCTGTGACTGTGCAAGATTTACTCTTTAACTACATCTATCATCAGAATATCAGACATGACTAGATTGTTTATACTTTTTACTGCAGGGTCTAAAAATTGTATTAAATTGTGAACATGTTGAGTTCTGATATTTAAAAGAATCTCTGGTTTCCTTTTGCCTGTTTTCTGCCCCTGTAGGAAACACTGCTCCTCCAGAAACTGGAGACTGAACAGAACTACTGATCTGTCATCTTACAAATAAAAATATGTGATGCCCTGAACTTGTTTTCACTTTGTATGCCATTTGACATGCTTTACATAGAAGCAGTGCTTGGTTGTCCAGAAAAAAAGATGTTTCCAGTTTTATAATATTTTTCTCATCCCACTTTTATTTTCCCTGAGACTAAACAAGGATATCATATGAGTCCTGAAATATCTGTTTATTCGAATGTGTTCTCAACTCTCATTGGCAGTGAAGGACAATGACAATACGGCTGTGTATGAGAACAGATCTAATACTGCAGCATATTGTAAAGAAACCAGGTAACACCTGAACATGCAGATTAATTTTGTCAGGAAAATTCTCATCTCCTACTCACACAGTGGATTTTCTTTCTGCTTTCTGTACTTCAGCACGATTATAACAATGGCAGTTCTGAAGAAGCAAGAAAATTAGGTCTGAAGTATTTGTTGGGTTGTTTTTAAATAATGACAGGTTATTGTCTGTTTTGATTTTGAATATTTGGCTTCTTGTATTTTACTCAGAAGGTTTTTCTAGTATCAGAAATTCTTGTGTAAACTGATGAATTAATTCCTACCTCACTGTAGCAGTGAAATATTTCACAGTTGGGAAGCTGTGCCACTGAAAGAATGACTAAATTGCTTAGAGCGTTCTATGGCTAGAGATAAAAACCACTATCTGAAGTTCTAGCACATTATGTCCACCAGCTGTTTGGGCCACTTGATGATAAATAGATACAGATAACCTTTTTCCCTTTAGTGATACACTTTTTTGGTGCTTATGTGAATTATAAAACTGCCTACATGAAAGATGCCATTTGGTGAATAATTTTGAAATTCTAGTGTAACTGATAACACTGAAGTCTTAAGTACAAAAAACTTCACAACTTTCAGTGAAGAAAAATGGTCTTTGGGATAATTGATATGTGTTTTAATCTTAAAATTTATGTTCAGTTTGTATAAACTGTAGGAAAAAAGGAGAACACTGAAAAACAGATTTTAAACAAACATAAAATTGTGTCCATCAGAAATATAAAAACACTTTTCTGACTTTTTTTCTTCATTTACAGAATTATTTAGTTTAAGACCAGCAATTTTTTCAATTGGTTACTTTTAACACAGCGTCTCTGTCAGTTCATTGCATGGCAGTGTGTTTACTGGCTGTGCAAGGATTAGGGAGAAAAGGTTGGACTATCCCTTTTGATAGCAGTGGTGGCTTACATACGATGAAAGTGTCCATGAAAGTATGACTTGCAAAGATGAGAGCAATTTTTTGGGGATCAGTTGCTCTGAGTGGTCTTAGTTTAGATGTAATCAGTTCTATGCAGGGCCTGGGAAGGGCTGGTTCAAGAACAGATCATCTCCTGTTGCTGTGTGTAACTTTGTTTTGAAGTTATTAAACAGGTAATTGCATTCCTAAAATCTGCCTCTATTACAGTAAGAGAGGTGTGAAAACTGTATACACAGCTTGTACCTAGCTGTCTGCTTAGTGCTATTTCAAAATACCTGGAAGTTTCAATTTTACGTTTCCTATCAAATATGGCTTAACATTACTGCTGTTACTACACCATTGCCTACCATTTCCTACACTGTTTCCGTGGGAGAGAAGTCTGTGATATGAGACAGGAATCTAGTTTAGACATGGCAAGAATTATGATTTTCATTTCATTACTCAAGATTCTGTAGATTAATTAATGTTGAATATAGCCTTGGGTACTTTGCAAAAGTAGTTTTGTGTCAAATGTTACTTTACTTTCAGTTTTAAAATCTCTATTTAAGTGAAGCATTTTCCATTATATGAATTCCTGTTTATGTATTCTAACTCTATACAACACTCCAATATGGGCTATTACACAACGTGTGTAGTACATACATGAAACCTGGCCTTACACTTGTACAGAAAGTTTTTTCATTGGTACTACAAGAAATTCAGTAGGTGAGATTTAACAAATTATTCATCCTAAAAAGACACCTAGCAGAACACCGCAGTAAAAAATTCAAGTGCAATGTTGAAGGTAGTGAAAAGCAAAATGACCACCATTCTACTCATGGTCTTATTGATGATTTTGAGTCTGACAGCTCCTTCTTCCCTTGTTATTAGAAGAACTGTATTGTCTGAAACTAGCCCAGTCCCCATCAGTGTATTGTGTAAAAATCATGTACTTCAAGGAGAGGATGGGCTTGTGGAGGTCTTGTACTGGTCTAGTGAAGCAAGTTGCTGTCCTCTTTCAGCTTCATACTGTACTGATACTAAGAAAAACACATTCAAATTGTGAACCTCTACCTTTCAGTGAGAAAAATGTGGGTTTAGGCACTTAAATGAATGGATGAGTTTTCAAAAGTGCCAAACACCGACATCACATAGCAATCTTGGTATTACTGTAGGTTGTTTAGTACTTTATAAAAGCATCAGAATCTTCATGCAGGTGTTTTTGTCTTATAGATGTATGCACTATTATTTGAATGGTTCACAAGCACAGAGTTGGGAAGAGTGAATGTCTTTACAGAAAACATTTTCAGTAGCTTTTTGCTTCTCTACTTTAATCACATATTTTAACATACTAAGTACCTAAAAATAAACCTGTAGTGTTAATGTGGGTAAGACAAATAAATTTGAAAGCAGAGTTCACTCTGACAAAATTAATTTAGGTAATTTTTCTCTATATTGGGACTAATGCCATTTCTTGCTTTTCCTGTTAGACTCTACTAGTCTCCCATATTTTTCATTGCTCATAAAGATCTGAAGATACCTGATGGTGTACTTATGCCACAGATTACTGTGCAGAATATGAATTCTCACTTGAGTCTGAGTCTAGAGTATTAGACTCAGTCTAAAAAAAATTGCTGGGAGAGTTCAGGTAAAAAAAGAAAGGGATCAAATATGAGTAAATCTAAAGAAAAACTCCATTGTATAGTTCTGCCTTGGCATTAAATAAATTCCAATAAAGAGGACACCTCTTAAGAAATTATGCCCTCCTTGGTACAGAAGGCTGAAGATTTTTACAGATGTTTCATTGAATTTGCCTCCTCCGAGGAAAAGGAGCTCCTTTTACAAGGTAAAATTGACTCGTAGAGTTAAGCCTACTGTCCCGTGCAGCAATAGCTAGAAAATCTCACTGAAAGAAGAGAGACAGAACAAGGTACAGAAATAACATCTCCTTCCCCTGATAGCCTTCAACGTACTTGCACAAGATTTCTTCCCTCCTATTTCTATGGGAGGAAGAGCAAGAAAAAGCCTTGCCTGAAGACCAGGAGCAATTGTTGCTTTTATGAGTCAAACTTCTCTTGTGAGGACCCATTATCTCCTGGGAGCTTTGTGTCATTCCCTGGCTGTAAGGTCTAAACACCATCATGTGTGCTGTTGGCATTATGGAATTCTGTGGGAGTAAGTCATGGTCTTGCGCATGCTCATGCAAGACAGCAGGCAGACAACAGTATTGGGTAAATGTTGGGGAGTGAGCATCCTTCTGTAGCTTGCTTGAAGGCAGAGGACTTGCATGAGCCTTATTGGCCTTCTGTCTGCCCCAGAAGATGGTGGCATATCATGGCAATTAGGATGGAGCTGAATTACTTGTTCCAAGGGAAACTTCTGTTGAATACAAGCCTGTGTGGAGCCAGAAATTGAGGGCTCAAAGAAACTAGCTAACCCTCCAGATGTTTCCTTCCAGCCTGGAGGCATTGATCAGAAATAAAACGGGCAACAGCATGTCACATGGGTAATGAAATGTACTGTTTGCCAAAACAGAGTGCAAAAAACAGTCATATACCATTTGTAGACAGTATTATATAATTAAAGAGTAAGTTCCTGTCACGTTCTGTAGCATTCTGCATTTCATCTCATAAATCGTGAAATCTTGTTGCTTTAAATGAGTATTACATTTTATGTTTATAAGTAAGAATTTTTCATATGTAGAACAAAGCTAGAAGTCAGAATTACTTTGCACTATTAATGTTTCTACCTATAAGATATAAGATGTAAGCATTTGCTATCAAATAGAAAAAATAGCCTCTTGAGTTAGACATGGTATTCCAGGTCATTAACTTTTCTAGGAATTAGGAAATTTAAAATTAATTAAATTTAATTCTAATTAAATTTAGAATTTAGAAATCTAGGAATTATTTGTGTGTGTGTGTGTGTGTGTGTGTGTGTGTGTGTGTGTGTAATCAATTAATTCTTGGTTATTCATTTTTCTTAATGTTGAAAAATTAGTTTTTGATGGGGAGTCCTCACCTCAGAATAATCACACATACAGTAAAATACGGATGCTTCTGGCAGTCTGGGCTTCATAAAGGTGTTAAAACCACGAAGAACTTAATTTTCATAAAGGTACTTGCTGATAGGCAACTTCTTGATCTCGTTTATTGCTGTATAAGTCTGGGGTAGGTCTGCTGAGGTCACTGGGCTCACTTTGGTCCACAGTGATACTGCTGACTCTTTGATTTGGTGCTGACTACTCCTAGTGGAAAGCAGTCTGAGTGATTTTTTTTGTCTGAGGGGGGTTGGGTATGAAGACCAAAGTTCTGTTTTCTGTCGTCTTTGCAGATGTATTGTCATTTTTGACTACTTTTGTGGATGGTTGGAGAGCTGCAGTCTGTCCAAGGAAAAAAGATGTCTTTCATGCATTCTTACAAAGTTGCTGATGTTGCTGAGGGCACAGACAGAAGGCCAGTTGTCAAACTTGTGCTCCTTTTCTGTCTTTTTAGCCTTAGCATCTGAAAATATGGTTGTGACAGTCTTCTTTAAGAATGTAATTTACTGGGCCACATGAAAAGCCTCTTTACCTGTCACTGGCTCAGAATCAGTATCATATCTTAAGCTTAATCCAAAAAGGTTTCAAAACTCTGTAGATATGACCATTAGTTTAAATAGAAATGGTGAATTCTTCATGAGGACTATTCTGTGAAATAAAAGGATCATATTGACTTTGTCTAGATTTAAACCATGTGAAATCTTGTTCTTTCAGTATTTATTTGTGCAAAACATTGGAAAAATAGGGAAAATACTTTTACAGTATTTCAGGCGTAAAAATGTGACCTTCAAGTATTAACAACTGTTGGTAAACCTGCCTTAATATGGAAGTAATTGACAATATTAACAGCCTTCCTTTACAGACAAGGAATTGTGTGAAGTAGTTTACTGGTGTAATATAGTTCTGTGAATATTACCATGAAACCTTTCTTATGTGGTTGTGGCTTTTAACAGTTACAGCTGCAAACAGAACATGCTAATTCTGTTCTTTTTAGATGGTATGATGTTAAATAAGTATTTTGCTGTAAAGATATTTAACTATCTATAGAACAAAGCTTGTTGGGCTTGGCATAAAATTTCAGTGGTAGGATTTAGTTAAACTCATGTTGACAAAGGACTAATGATTTGTCAGTGGGTGACAAGAACAGTGACATTAGATATGTTTAAGTGGAAAAAGGAGGAACATAACTTTTGCAAGAATCTCCTTGGGCAGTTTAAATAAGTTCATCATTGTCCTCTAGAGTACAAAGCAAAGAGTCACAGTAAACTGTCCTCCAAAGACGCGAGATCTTTTGCCTTTAGTAGACATAATTTTTTTTTTTTGAACGTCTGTATAATGCAAGAGTAGCATTGCCTTTGGTATACAATCTGCTTTCTGCATGTTCTCTGTGCCATATTTAGCAGCTGATGGAAGTTTTGCAGCAAACTTTGTGTTGGTTGAAACTTGTATTGCATGGCATTAGCAGCCACCAGTTTAGTTCTTGTTAAGCTATTTTGCAGTGTGTTTTAAAGACATTTACAATTCTGTGTTTTAGCTGTTACATTTTATTTGTTTATTTTGGTAATCTATTTTTAAATAACAAGTTGTGAGCAATTCTAGTCTTCCTTTGGTTTTACCTGTATGTAGTGAATTAGAATAATCACATTCTCCCCATGAACCACACACTAGGGAGTAGACAACTGCAGGGAGACTCCAGGATCCTTTTGTACCTGAATTTATATTTTACTCATAAGCATTTACTCTTAGGTTGTCCCTCTTGTGATGAATAGTTGCTTAGTATACTGTTTCTATGTTTAAATAGATAGTGAAATAATCAGTGAATAGATACTAAAAACCACTACCTTGTGAAAATGTATGCCTTTATTTAAGCCATTAAGAAACACATCCATCCTGTAGTTCAGCTAAAAACTGACCTTTGCCAAGGGCAAGAAACACACAGAGATAGGGCAGGTAAATATCTTTTACATCTATCACTGTCTGACTTCAAGGCAGACATGGATGTGTGGAAGATGTTGGCCTCCTAGCGTGCTATTAAGGATTAAGCTTTTACTGTGCAGGAAGAGAACAGGAGTTGAAGTAAACGAGTCAGGATAAAAAGTACAAAAGTTGTTGGTTTTACTTAGGGAGAACGTAAACCTTTAACCATTTGGAGTCAAGAAAAGCTGGCTACAAAATCTTATTTCCCCTATTAGCAAGGCATAATCAGCCAGCAGCACAGTGAATCAAGTCTTTGGCTGAAAGGCCACTCTGAAAGGTGGCAGGTCTTGTGTGGTATGGCAATTTCTAAGGCATGATTCTGGCATGTCTCACTGTATATATGCTACAGAAATTCTGACATAAATGTTGAGCAAATCATCATAAATTACTGATAATGAGCATTTTGCCATGATTCTGGCTGCTTATAGCATATTCCCATCTTTATTTTATGCCAAGTTATTGCTCTGTTGTACTTTATGTGATGTTACATTATTACCATATTCTCAGCTAATTTAAATTGACAAATTGCCATGGAATTCAGTAAAGTCATGCCAAATTACAGCACTGCAGACCTGTCTATATTTGTCTCGTTAAGCAAGTTCAAATAGAGCAAAGCTAAATATAAATGTTATCTTTTTTGACTTGCAATAGAATAATTTAGTATATGCACGATTAGTTACATACCAAAATGAAATTACACATTATTTGTGTTGGCATTTTAGATGACAAGTGAGAACAAGTTTCATGGAAGCTGATAAAGTGAGATATAAGTTATGTTCTTTGGGAATGGCTTGTATTGAAGTGGGGGGAGAACCAAAATGGTGCATAGGTCCCTGAAGTGGCAGAGACTTGAGAATTTATCCCACGTAGCAAACAGGTGTTCTCATCAGTGTTCTCAGTGTCAAGACACTGCAGTGGTCTCTTCTGTTTTTGGTGTAAGGTGAGCTTGGCAAATCTCTGACCAGCCTGTTTGTAATGTAGATGGTCCCACGGGATACCTCTGACACAAGGAAGATCTTATCCCGAAGAAAACATCACTTCTGCATTCCCTCCTGGGAGATAATGGTGACTTCAGACTGCAGAAGTTGGAGAAGATTTCACACCAACTCTAGGCTTTCCATTTTCATTTTGGCTGTGCCACTGAGGAGCATAGGCATTTCTTCCCAACTTGTCCTTTTCCTCCTCTTTCTTATGATCTCTTGTTTTCCGGAGGTGCTCTGCATACTGATTTATTCTGACAAAAGATGCTGGTTGTTTTGTTCATTCTGTTGAAGCAGACAGATATGAAGCAGTTGGCATTACATGACTGTGCTGTACAGATTAACAATGTGGAGCAGCTATAGACCACATATTTCCTAGTTATCTGCAGTTTATATATAGAACCTGAAATTCTTGTTTCAGTTCTTTGAAAGTTTCACCAGAATAACAACGGATGCTCAGTCTGTTAATCAGAGGGATCACATGTTCATTGCTGTTCATTATTCTGGTTTTGGTTTCTAATATGTGAGTGGCTAGGGCAAAAAAATCACTACTGAAATAATTGCAGCTGCAGTCTGAGTCGTTCGCTGATCTAGGTTTAAAACTTAAAATGTTCTTTTTAAGCTGTTTTTTTTATTTTTGCAGTTTCTGTTGTACCTAAGTCTTAACAGAGATGTTTTGAAATGGTATGTACTTCAGGTCTTTAACTGTAGATGCTGCAGACGTATAAAAGGGCATTTTAGTAAAAGTTGTATGCTCTTACACGTATGTTTCGAATAGAACTGCAAAGTAAGTAAAACCAATGTTGTTTTATACAACTTCCCATTTTTCATGTTACAGCTACTTACTGTTTAAAAAACAACCTCTGCGGACCCTTGTGAGTCTCTTTCCAGTAACTGTTGTTAAATTCTGTTCCTCTAAATAGAGGAAACCTGCTATTTCCGTCGGTGACGACAGAGTTCATTAGGTGCATGGTGCTGTTAGTTGTCACTCTGAACACCCAGGGTGTTCAGTATTTACTCTGGGGATCATGACAATGTTCCTTTCATGTATGTATTCATTAATAGGACTGGTTGACGGTGGCTTTTTGCTCTCTGTGATGTTTGAGCTCTTCCTTGGTTGGTGTCTGCTTTGATTTGTAATAGAATAAGTGACAGATGAATGACTTGTCCTGTTGCAAACCTGAGAGTGGAGTTTCACTAATGTGAATTGGACACCTGGGGTATTGTCTGTGGTTTTTTAAGGATCAGGCTTGAAAACAAGCTTTGCCTATTGTGCAGCTCACCAGCCCCATAGGCAGAGGATGGGCGTGCCCTCACTCAGGAAATCTGTCAGTGGTGTACCAGCTGGGGGAGTGGTCGATGGACTGTGCCCTGCACAGCCATATGAATGGCGGGAGTGTCAAATTCTTGTGCGTGCACGCTCCTTGAAGGCTTCTTTTTCACACCTCAGTCAGTGCACTTAAGATACACCTGAAGTGACCATCTTTTTCAGAGCTTTCAGAGCAGGACAGCGGCCCCCGATCGAGCTCTAGTGAGCCCTGCCAGCTGTGGGGCAGAACCAGACAGTCTGCCACGGGAGCCTGCGCTTCCAACTGGATGCTCTCCTCGCGTTTCAGGACAAGTAGGACTTGTGGCAGCCTGGCAGACAGTGTAGCTGCACAGGGCAGCTCAGTGGGAGTCAGGTCAGGTAAAATAAATAATTAACTATTTCAATGAAATAATACGGGGGGTGGGAGAAACCTTTTGTTGCCAGCAAAAGGCTCATCAGGCAAATAGAAGGCATTCTATAAGTTCAGCATTTATGATATTTGGGGAAAAAAAGTAGTTAAAGAAGGATCATAGACCTTTCTTATTGCCTCTGCATCCCAGAAGTCTAGCAGTTCTTTGGGTTAAGCATGAAATATGTGCTCCTGTAGAGGAGCTAAGCAGAGAGTATCTCCTTGCCATTGGTAATTTCATGCAGTAATCTAGCGTGCACCAATCTGCAACATACACAGCCACTCCAGACCATATCCCATGTGTACACACACAAGTGGTGTCAGCTTTCTATTTAGCATTCAGTCCTTTCTCAGAGGATTTATAGATCTGAATGCATATGAGCTTTTCATAATAAGGCTTTTTCTTTTCATTTTTCTCTGGTTTAAATATGTGTGTGTATGTTTTTAAATATGCATGCAAATGAGTTTTGCCTTCTTTTTTTTTTTTTTTGTTTCATTTTCGTTTGCCATAGTGTCCAGGAGTTCTGAAGCTTTGTTTAGGGGATTGCTAGTGTGTGACTGAAGGTGTAAGATCCGTCCCCTAGGAAC
>JAWWMO010000096.1:55857690-55869425 GCA_035047845.1 Dendrocincla fuliginosa | reverse complement strand
CGACGCTCTTCCGATCTAGATCCGTATCCTAGGAACAGGTTCACTGTTTTGTTTTGTTGCTGCTATTGCATGAAGGACTGTAGAAGTGAAATCTGGAGGAAGTAGTGCAAGAGAAGAGCAGTGTTCGATATTCGCTCTGAATTACATCAGTGCAAAGTGGAAGTCTGCCTATGTGTGGAAAGACATCTTTATTAAAGAGATTGTGTTAAACGGCAAAGACAGAGTAAGACGTTATTTGTTGCTGTCTACTTTAATCTACAATTTAAATATATTAAAAGACAACAAGGACAATGAAAATACCTGTTTTCTTATCATCTGTTTACCTCTGTATTTTTCCTCAGTTGTTGGTCATTTATTTTTAATGGCAATAAATAATTCTGTCAAGATTTTGAAGCCAGATGTGTTACATATTATAGTAGCGTTATTTCCTTTGGTGATACAATGCCAGGTTTTATTTTATTTTGTTATGTTATGTTAATTTTATTTTTCTATTTTATTATTTTTAAAGGCTGAGTATGACCAATACCACACCTATATTCCACTATTCTAACTGAAATTAAAAAAAATAGTAATTTATGCATCTGACTTACGTGTATTCAAGGCTCAGATAAAACATTCGAGCTGTTCTGCCCCTCGTATTTTGAAGTTCCTTATTGGATGCAGGCCATGGCTCTGCAGTGGCAGAACATTGACTGGGACATTAGCTGCTACTGAGTGAGTGAGAATCCTTTACAGATCTCAAACTTCAGTGATTTCAGTGTCTAACAATTGCAGTATGCTCACGATTAACTACATAATATGCTGAAGATCCTTGGATGATGAGGTGAAGACTGACTGCGCTGTAGTGATGTTGGGGCTTTGCTGCCTAATTATTTCAATTTTCAAGTCAATTGGTCAGATCTACTGAGGTTTTTATTGTTGTACTTGATAAGTTTCAGGAGTTTATCACAGAAACAGTTTCATTTTGCTGCTGATTGGTATGTTTACTGAAACAAAATGTATAAGAGGTTTCCACATTTAGCTTCTTCCTCTCCACCTCTAGACTGTATAACCCAATGAGATGACATAAGCCTAACTAAAGAGAAAGCACAGTTTAGTTTCTTTTGTATGGTCATATTTTACCTTTATCATTCCATTTATTTCAGTTAAAGATTACTCAGGCAAATATTTAACTTTTGGCCAAATTTAATTTTGAAATAATTCTATTTATAGTTCAAATTGCTTTGATGTATTTTGCTGTCTTAATGTCCGCAGCTGCAGGACATCTGCATAAAGTTGAAGTAATGAAACTGGTTTTACTTACACTCAAAAGAACTTAACCCTATTCATCTGCTTGGCCATCTATGTGTCTAAAAATCCTCCTTATGTTTATATGTAATAGGTATTTATTTACAGAGGCTGAAGGTACTTAGTGATTCTTTGGTTAATATTTTCATTAAGATTGACCATGTCACATGGTCAGTGCCATGAACAATAGCATTTTGAGAGAAGAGTAATTGGTCAGAGGGATATCCGCTAGTCAAACTTGGAAGGGAGTTACATCAGGATCCTCTGATACTTAATGTGCCATATGTTCTTGATATAAGCATGTATTTTTGTTGTTGATGGGAAGCCGGGTCACTGAACTTTCAGTTTGCATTATTTCATAACCAGCTGCTTCACAGTTACGCTAGTAAAATCACAAATGAGTCTGCAGAGGTATCTTAAGAAATAGCATGGTAAAAACACGCATCTTTTAGAATAAAATCTAAAATAAATTTATTTTCCATTGAAAGTGAAGATGGATGAATATGCCAAGTGAGTGCCAGTGTACTAGTAAAAAGGCAGTGGAGTATTTGTGTCAGAAACTTACACTTGCTGGTCTTTTGAAGCATTTTCCAAGTATCTGTGAAACTTACTAATCTCTTACAGCACCTCTCTCCTAAGGTGTACTGGTGTCTGTCTGGTTTCCTATGGGTTGGCGCTGACAACATACAGACCAAGTTCTTGGTAGGACTGTCCGGGTGCTGAGGAGAGGCTTTGGAAAGGGAGTATCTTGAGGTGCTGAGTAGGAAAAGCTGCCGAGCTTGTTTTGGGACATGCACTCCCTGGGAATTCAGGTACTTGACTCGTGTCTGAAGTCATGTATGTATCTATACAGGCTGTTTTTGTTTCAAAATATAACTAAATGTTTTGTAGCAGTGGTTTCTTTCCTTCAGTAGCATATGATCCTGTTCTGCTCCCAGGGTAGAGGTGTCAGGGTGCTCAGCTGTGAGGCTTCACAGCACATCCAGCCCCACAATTAGTCTGCTCTGACATGGAAATAGAGCCTAAATATTTTTTAAAACCTCTGAATTCAGGCCCTTTCTCATTTATCATTTAGCTGTGCAGGTTTCTAAAACTTGATCTCACGATCCCTAAGTCCTTTTATAAGCCTGTGACTAATTGTGTAAGACTGCTTGGATGCTGGCAGCTTGGATGTATGCTTTGGAGTGGAAATGAAGGTGCATGGTGGACATGGTTCATTAGGAATGGGGATGTCAAAAGATTTTTTAATGAGCATTCAGTCTTCTGGCTCCTGGGTCAGCTAAAGAGTTCCGTTCCTGAAGTGAAACTCAACTGATGTCAGTTGACATAGGTTCATGTATTTTTCAATGGAATTTTGCTCCAAATCTGTCTTTTAATACAAAGTGGTTATGAGAGTCTTGCCTTGCTGTGGTGTTTCAAGTAAAATGACAGTTGTGGTTTCAGCATACTCAATGCGTGAGATCCAGGACCCACTGAATTGTGAAGGATACATCAAGCCTTTGACATCTAGGATATATTTAATCAGTGAAGAAAAATAATAGCTGATTTCCCTCTCCCCCTCCCCGCCCCGGTAAAGTCTCTGTATTCTGATCCCCAG
Source organism: Dendrocincla fuliginosa (assembly GCA_035047845.1). Classification (NCBI taxonomy): domain Eukaryota; kingdom Metazoa; phylum Chordata; class Aves; order Passeriformes; family Dendrocolaptidae; genus Dendrocincla; species Dendrocincla fuliginosa. The sequence continues at coordinate 55,866,541 of JAWWMO010000096.1, read as the reverse complement.
ATAAATAAATCTCGTTCTTACAACTTAACCTCAGGCTGCCTTGTTGTTGCAACATGGTTCATAACCAGCTTCTGCTCTCATGTGTTCACCTTCTCCAATAGTATGTTTTAAAAAGCTTGGAGATAACAGAGGAGGAGGTCTGGATGAGATTATCTTTAGTACTGGGGTATTGCATTGGTGAAATAATGTAGTCCAGTCATGAGTTTAGGAACCCAAGCATCTGTACTGTATAAATGCCTATACTTGCATTCAGTTATTTGAAATTGTATTTAAGGTGATATTTAATGTCATGGGAAAAAGTGACATGGTTCCATCAGTGTGAACATCTGTGGATCTCAATGATGAGAAATGCTGTTAGGTCAATCTTTAAGCAATATGATTGTGCAAGTCTTGTCCTAATGTAGCTTTGATGTATGTCCCATGAGTCTGTGAATGTTGTTGTCTCAACTCATTATGAAGTCTACAGATGAGGTTTGGTGTCATCAGCGGCTGTCTAGGCTTCACTGGAGTGCTTTGGGACATCTCAGGAACAATGCTCTTTCACTGCCCCCATGTCCAGCTTAACATTTTTCGGTGGCTACGTGGGTTGAAAATCTGACTTGGGAACGTAGGTCAGCCTAGATGACAAAACCAGTCCTTGGCTGGGTATGCTGGATCTGCCTTACTGATTAAGAGCCAGGATGGGTGTAGAGAAAGGGGTAACCAAGAGACACTGGTGGAGAAAGTGAAGGAGAATGGGGAGCTGAAGATGGTTGGGTCTTGATAGAAAAGGCAGAGGGAGCAACAAGGAGATAAACATGTAATTTGGGAGGGGAAATGGAAGGACAAGTTTGAGAGCTTGAGTCAGAGGAAAAAATGCTGCCAATAAGAGCATTTGAGGAAAGATGGTGTCTGGGGGGAAAAAATAGTAACCCTATTGAGAAAAAAGGATAGTAACTGTTACATTCTAAGGGAATGTAGCATTCCACATTTAAATATTTAAAATAGACTAGGAGTAAGGAGAAAAATAATTAAATATTGATGCTTTATGAAGATGATAGACTACAGAACATAAAATAGAGTAAAAATCAGGGCAGTGTGTAGGTGTATATGTATTCAGTGCTGCTGTGTAGGATAAGACAGTTTTTACAAGTATGTATTATGGACAGGTATCTGAAACATCATCTTACTCTTGCCATTCATGAAGTTTTTGATCTAAAGCATATGGCCTCTAAGTCTTTCAAATATATATATGTTTTTTTTCCTGTGGTTAAAGAAGATAGCCTTTATTAGTCTCATTCTTAGAAATAATTGGCCCTTTTTATATTTTACCTTTTCTAAAAAAGTCAATAGATAATCTGTTGGAGAAACTGTCCCTAAAACATTACAGTCCGATAAAACCATAAGATATTTTTAGTGGTGGCCACAATCAGATTCAAAATTGAGTTAAAATTAATGTGTGTCCCTATACCTTGTAAGTCTGATTGCAAATTGTAATAGGAATCACTAGATCTAACTCCTCACTGAACTAGCGTTTTCATTACAGGCAAACAAATTAAAATTGTGTTAATGGTAAAAAAGCTTTTGTGTGCATATAGCCTAGGCTTCTTACTAAAATACTTTACTTTTTGGCTTCAGTCTGAAAATTAAGTGCTTGCATATTTGCATGTATGAAGTTGAAGCAGAGGTTTGTAACATCTGTCAGTGAGATTTTAAATATGGATTGTAATCCTGATTGTCATAAATTTACTCATATGAACAGGTCGCAGCAGGGAATGATGAGATAATGATTCACAGTGAGGTCTGCAGGGGTACTATGGCCTGTGGTAGGCAGTTACCAACAGGAGCCACAGTGAGGTATGGGTCTGTTGCTGGTCCTTTTATGTGCATTTCAAAAGCACCTGTCACAGTATTCCAAAGGGGAAACCTGGAACAAGACTGGTCATTGGAAAGCCATTTTCATTGATGGTTTTCAAAGTCCCTTTTTAGCTGGAGATGTACAGTCTTTCTGGGACCTACGTGAGTTAAAATGGAGAAGGGAGATAAGAAGAGTGTCTGGAAGTATTTGAAGATCTACATAATTGCTACAAGAAGTTTCAAGTTCAGAGTGTGTACTCTTGTGAGCAGCCTCCTTGTACTGTCCGTGTTAGCCTTGTCAGGCAGCTGAGCCCCACACTGCACTGCTGCTTGCTTGCTGGCCCCAGCCACGGTCACTTGGGGTCTCTTTGGGCTATGCATCCTCCCAGGCTACTTGCTTAATGCTGTATAAGCACTGGACAGCAATAACCAGAACAGCCTTGTGTTATTGACACTTGTCATAGAGTCATAGAATGGTTTGTTTTGGAATGGACCTTAAAGATCATCTTGTTCCGGGCCTGCACTATAGGCAGGGACACCTTCTACTAGACCAGGTTGCTCAAAGCCCCATCCAGCCTGGCCTTGAACAGTTCCAGGAATGAGGCATCCACCACTTCTCTGGACAACCTGTTTCAGTGCCTCACTACTCTTACAGGAATTAGAACTTTATTCCTAATATTTAATCTAAACATACTGTTCTCTAGTTTTAAACTATTCCCTCTTGTCCTACCCCTATCTGCTTGTGTACAAAGTCACTTTCCCTTTTTTTTAGAAGTCCCCTTCAGGTACTGGAGGGTTGCAGTGGGGTCTCCCTAGAGCTATCTCTTTTGCAGATGGAACAACTCTAACTTTCTCAGCCTGTACTGATAGAAGAGGTGGTCCAGTCCTGTGATGATCTTTGTGGCTTCCTCTAGACCCACTCCAAGAGGTCTATGTCTTTCTAGTGCACCTGATCCTTCAGCATCTTTCCTAGGAACATGAAATCCCTTTTGATACTCTGCCATTTACTTGTTACAGCCTCCTTCGACCCTACACGAAGTTGTAAGAGTGGTTTCTTACAAAAAACACAGCATCGTACAAGATGTTGTGAATTAAAATTCATTTGAGCCCAGCCAAAACCTGTACAGTAGCATACATTCATACCAATGATTCAAGAAATAGCTAACACTAAGCTAAGAGGATTTGTGTCAATCTGCACTTACACAGACATTTATGGGAGTTTTTCCCCCTACAGGAAGAAGGAAATAAGTTGCTAATTATTTTACCGCTCAGCAAGTTCGTTTCTGCCCTCAGTAACGACCTTTAAATTGTCAACAATTTCCTTCAAAATCAATAAAGTCAGTGGAATTATAATGAAGCAGAAAGAAAAAACTTTGTCTTTTCATCTTGTATGCTTCCTTTGCCATACCTCAGACTGCAGATCACTTTGATCCTAAATTGTAACAATTTCTACCTATTTTTATAAAAACTAGAAATGTTTTAAAGTGCAATTGAAGTGTGTTTAACTAATATTTCCTGTTCCTAAGTTTGCTTTTATTTCTGTACCTCAGTTTTAGTATGGGTGTAGCTACTAAACCTGCATTAAACTAAACTCTTGATGGAAGTGAAACACCAGGTGCACTTCTCTGAGTTCAGGGTAATCAAGTCAGGTCAGGACAGCATTGTGCATTTTATTCTTCAGATGATTTATTTACTTGACCAAAAGCAATTTTCCTTTACTCATTCACTTTAGAATTAACCTTTGAACACTTCTGTTTAACAGATCTGGGGAGAAGTATGTCTGAGAGAGAATGTGATTTAATTCAGATCTTCTTTTTCACTTTAAGACTTCTGGTAGCAATGGGAAGTCAGGAGTATTTAGTAGACCTGGAAGATGATTGACAATTTTATGCTCTCATATATTTAATCCATTAGTGCTGAGACACTTTAACATTAAATTATATGGTCCTATTAACTGTTTCTGTTTCTTAAAGAAAAGTGTCTGATATGCACCCTTACAGCAGCGCCAAGTTGTGGGTTAGAGACAATCATCTGTGTACTCTGGAGGTGGCCTTGGGAAGATCAGCCCCCTGACTCCTGTTCTTTGAAGAGTTTCCTCTTTTCTGCAAGATGAATAAGATGTATTTAAATGGCTGCAGACAATGATGTTTCTTAACAGCATCCCTTCCAAACTGTTAAAAATCTGCTGCTGAAACTGTGATCACTGAGATCTGTAGGTACTCGCCTTTATAGGCAGAGCAGCAGCTATGTATTCCGGAAGTGCAGAATGCTGTATCTGAAGGATGGGGTGTAGTGGTCACTCTCCTAGTCTGCTCTTTGCTGGCTTGCAAAGAATCACAGGTGTATACTTTGATAAAACTTAGACTTTGACGTAAGCTTAGACTCCTAACCTTGCTCCCATTTAACCATAAATGCTCTGGTTCTGCTGTGAAGGTGGCTTCTGTCTATCTGTAGATAGATGTCTATTACAGTCTCTCTGGGTATATAACATCTGTAGATAATTGGCTACTCCTCCTAAGGAAGCTGAGGCTCTTCTGTAAGAAATATCTCTCTATATTGAATACTTCTTTCAAAAGTGTTTCTACTACTATGCATTCATCGTAGAAGGCGTTTTGTGTTGCGGATGTTGTTTTGGGTGTATTAGAAATGCTTTGGATTATTGGATATCCTAAAGATGCTCAAAGTGTGAATTTAGGTGATCTTCCTTAAGGTAGTGAGATCTTCCCAAGTGTTTGTTTTGCCTTTGGCTCCCATATAGAGGTCTGCTTGGTCACCCAAGGTGTTTTTGAAAAGCCCCATTGTCTCACCATTGCCGGAGCAGTATCTTATATGTCTCTCTAGCTAGATCATGATCTTTCAGAGAACCGAATCAGTTTTTGGGCCATGCACTTTAATTCAGTAGGGGCTTTTTAGAAACCAGTTAGATGTACTAGCTTCATCTCTTGACTGGTGTCAAGTCCTCTTTCAAAACCAAAGTGGTTGGGGTGGCAGTGAGAAAAGGATAAACCAGAACAGGGAGCTGGATGCAAGGACACAAGGAAAACTGCAGGGCTTCTCTTGCCTCTCTCCCATCCTGTGCAGACAGTAGGAGATGGGAGTTTGGATCATATAATTGTAGCATCTATGTTTATTTGTGTTTTGCAGATGTCACTGCCGCTCTTTTTTTCTCCTACTTGTGTTCCCTGAAAACAGTCACTCTGTTGTTACCCTTCCACCTTTGGGAGTAGGTCATGAACATGCCTACAGGTCATGAAGCAGCTGCTAATGCCTTGGACTCTGCACTGCTCGTTCACATTTATTTCCAGGGCTTCATCTCCAGGGAGATTTTATGCTTTAACAAGTAGCTGTCAAGTGAGAGGTAAAGGACGCAAGTAGAAGGGTAGGTTCAACATGGGATTTTTGTCTCAGTTTTGCTTCATTTAGCCCATATTATATACAGAGTCTGACCAGCTTATTTCCTTTGCTGCTGTGAACATCCTGTGGCCTTGGATCAGGGTCAGTCTCCTCTGTGCTAATGTGTAAAACACCTTCCCAGAGGCCAGGCTGACCCCCAGACTTGGAGCTTGCTGGCCTGCTGGGAAAGCCCTACCTCTCAACCTGTCTTTGGCTTGGCACTTCTGTGTGTCCATCTCAGTTCCCCAGAGATCACAGAATACAGCATCTGAGCCTGGACTCTTTTTATGTTATTGAGCAAGTTATTTATTTCCAGACTTAACACTTTCTTTAGAGAAAGCAGAAAAACCATTTTGCGTTGAACTATACCTATTCCTTACTAGCCCTTAATTAATGTATTGGTTACGTTTTATCCCCTGACAAGTTGGTAATTGTCACTGCTCTGCTTTTAGCAGAAGGAGCACAGTTCAGTGTGCTGTGAGAGTGAAAAGCAGCTGTTAGGCATAAAAATAGAGGCAGTTCATAAAGGCAAAACAGAATTTGTATATTTTATGTACACAGATTCACCCACAGCACTACAGACAGCATTTTCAATTTTTGCTTGAGCTACCTGCTTCTTTTTGTAAAATTTTTGTCATGCTTTCAGTTGTACATGCATTTTTTATGTGTAAAACTACAGGCTTAAGATGCCCAATGGAGATACTGTTTTTGCCCAGTCTTTCTCTCTTGCACATTACCTCTGGTGTCTTGTCCTTCTTTGGGTTTTATATGCCTGACTGGAGACTGTAAACTTGGGGAAGAGGTGCACCTAATCCTGTGCAATTATCATTTCCTCTATGACTCTGATGGCTGCTATCCCACACAGCAAACCCCACACAGAATCACACAGGTCCTGTGCCTGAGGGCTGAAAGAAACTGATACTGAGGGCTGACACACTTGTTGGGAAAGATGATACCTCTGTGCAGCAGTTTGGGGAAGGAAACTATCATGTTCAAAGGCCAGTATGGGTAAGAACTCATAATATGTTGCCAGAATTAGTCTGATGAGCACAGGAGGTGCGTAGTCGTTACTTAGTGACCTCACAACAGAGATTTAGCAGGAAAATTAGTATGTTAAAAGTACCAAAGAGTTCCTGTTTTGCAATGTATGATATTCAATTGAGTTGGTAAAACATAAAAAAAAAATATTTCTCATTTTTTTTTGTGCCTCACAGCTGTCACATCCTTGATCTTTGTGCAGTCACAAAACAAATGATGAGTGTGCTGAGTTCCATTTGTTGTAGAAAATATTTTGTTCTCACAAAAGTAAGGCTATAGTATATGCCTGAAGGCCAGAAAAAAATGTTTTAACTATCAGCTCTTGTAGTACCTCAATTTCACCAGTATTGCACGGGACTAATTTGTCTTTACTTCATAGTAGGACTGTCAAAGCTTGTCATCATTATGATATCTGAGGTTTAGGCAGCAAGAGCAGTTTTGGTTTCAGCACTAGATGGTCTGTGCATCTCCACTTGAACTCTGTGTACTCACCTGCCATGGCTATTGTGAGAATTGTAATGTAGTCCTTTTGTCTGCCTAGCAAATAATTGTTTTTTCTTTTTTTCTTTTTTGCCTTTTCTTGAGCAACATTTATGTTTCTTTTCTCTTTGAAGTACATATGCAGTTATTGCTTCAAGTCTTTGTGGGTATATACCTTAGAACTTGACATTTCAGGGCTTAGCTTTTGGATGATTTATAAGAAGAGAATTTCACAGTTCATGCTTGTGGCTTTCTCAGGGAGTCTGACATTCCTTGCTTATATCAGAAATCTTTTTGTTACAGTTTTGAGAATAAATGGAGAAAACTTTCTAACCAAGGTGGTCTCTCATGTATACAGCTTCCCAGATTGTAAAATTTAAGGCAGATCATGCAAATGCACAGTTGATATGAGTGAAATATGGGTGCAGAAGCTGTACAGTTCCAGGCTGTGGTTTCTCCTTGTATGTAATCCAACATAGCCCAGAGGCAGCTTTTTCACTGCTCCCTCCTGAAGAGGAGTATATGGCTGTATTAATATACCTTCCCTTTGAGTGTTGATTTGTTAGAAAACTGGTGATTATGGCTACACAGTTGTTAGATGCAGTACAAACGAGAGATTATATAGGTTGCTGAGGAAAGAAGGTGTCTCTTGTTGGTGGCAGCCCACTGTTTAGGTCAAATTAACCACAGTGCAAAGCCGCTCTCTCAGAAGTCTAATATTTAATCAACTATGAGATCTTTTGGTATCACTGTAACTCACTGCCCTTGCTTGCATATCTCCCCTCTCAGTCAGAACATTTCTCCTTTGGTTTTAGCTTGTTTTGCCTCATCCCTTATATGTATATAGTTGTCATCCCAGACGTAGCTGTATGCCATACACCTTCCGATAGAGAAAGCCGTAAGCGTCTTGCCTTGTTCCCCTGTGGTCTAGTTTGGATTTCAATAGGCATGCACCTTCTGGTTCCTCTGAGGCCCGAGATGTGATTCATGCTGTAATATTTGCTCCTTCAGACTCATGTTTTTATGCAGAGAGCATGTTGAGGCAATCTCTCACTGTGTTGCTGCAGCAGCAGAAGCAAGCACGTTCTTGCTGCACTCAGACCAGTTAAGGATTTAGGAGCAGTTCTCTCACCAGGCTCTGGTTATAGCTGTCAGGGTGAGAATTAGCTATCAGAAAATTTTCTTGGCCTTAATACTAATCACTGCAGGGCAGCAGTGATGGCATTATGACTTCCAGCTATTTGTGTTTGCTAAAGCAGGTAATAGTGATAACTAGGCAGCCACATGAAGATAGAACTGTGAAAGCAGTGGGCCTTTGTTACTAGATATGCTCTGAGGTTTGCCTGCCTATAATACCACTGAGAATGAGATGGACTTTCTGAAGATAATGTATACTGATGAGAGACCTGGCTGGAGTTTTGAATGTAAGATAGAATAGATTCTGTAGCATTGAATCCAAGGTATTTCTGGGCAACCCTCGTGTGATAATCCACTTGATGGATGTAAAAATCTCAGTAAAGAAGTTAATGATGCTGAGACATGATTTCAGACACTTTGCTTTTGATTAACCCATTTCTGACCTAACTACAGGTAGTTAAACCAACATCTCTCCATTTGTTCTTGCAAAAACCATTTTCTGTTACTCTTCCTTTTGGAATTTTGACAAGCTATACACATCACAGCTTTGTTTTTGCTTGGCCTCCCCAGTTGCATTTTTTTACATCATTGTTCAGTTTGGGAATGACTGTGGAGAACCTAGTACATGGCATGTTATTTCAGGCTGAAAAATAAACTGATCTTTGTCTTTGTGCTTTGGATTATTGTGTTAGATAAGGCTTTTTAAATGAGTAATAAATATTGGTTAACTGCACCTTGACAAGCGTATACGATTAAAAGAAAGAGACTTCTAAATTGCAGGGTTTTAACTAAAAGCCATAGCTTCTTGTTCATGGATGCCTTTCATTTATTCTGCTCAGTTTGAAATAATTCATCTGTTTAAAAAGTGTCAGCCATTAATGTGGTGTCTTAGTAAGGGGTGTTTGTGTTTTCTCTTGAACTGTCCATTCTTAGTATAAGAAAACAGTGTAAATGAAGGAACTTGGTG
>JAWWMO010000096.1:55827424-55845069 GCA_035047845.1 Dendrocincla fuliginosa | reverse complement strand
TTCTTTCTAATTATAATTTTGAAAGGCAAGTGGCTTGACGTTAGAAAGATGTAGTATACATTATGCTGATGTTCATTAGATTAGAATGACATACTGAATTCACTAAAGATGAGGTGCAACAAATTGTTTAAGAGATTGAATTTGAATTACCGTAATTTATCATTAAAGCTAGGATTCATGAGTGAAGTATATCAAATGAGCAGTTTTCTTTCTCATATGTGTTGCAAGGAACATTCCCAAAAAAACCCAAAAGAAAATCTATAAGCAGAGGATTTGTTTGTCTGTAGATTAAAGTCACTTAACTGTATGGGTTTTTTTCTTCCAGTTTTGCTTACCGGTTTGCTATAGCATTGCTGTATCTGTGAGCTCTATATTGGCTTTGCTGCTGCTGTAAAGCTTCTGACAGTGGTAGGATGAGTGGCTGTGCAACTGTGCTCATGCTCAGTAAAGTCTTGTATAATTGCATCATCCCAATTATAAGAGGTATAGTTACACCTCTTTTTTCCAATGGGATTACCTCTTGTTCCCATTGTCTCTTATACTACTAAGAGACATAACATCAGTAAAAGTTCAACCTTTTAAAAAAATCAAACTGGTTACTACTCATCTAATTCTGTTTGCAGACAGTTTAGCAGATGTGAGGTCAGTAAAATCCCCTTGCTTTGGGGAGCAGTGGCAGCTGGATGGTTAACTGACATGATTATGTTTAGTGGAAGTTAAAAGGTAAAAAATGTATAGTCAGTGTTTCAAAAGTAAAGCTCAAAATCTTTTTTTTCAAAATGCGTAGCAGTCACTTTCATGTGAGCCTTTTAACTTTGTTATCTGGAAAAATAGAAGTGGCAGGGTTATGCAGTTTGTGAAGAGCAAAGGAGTGTTGTCTGTATTAGTTGTTTTTGTTGTGTAACATGCTCAGGGTTGGATATACCTAGCTAAATTAGGCAGGTAGTACATGTAAAACTTGATTATACATTTGATGACTTGAAAAACTGCAGCAAAACTCAGTCAACCTTAAACCACCTATTGGGATTAAAAATACCTGTATTTGTCAGGAGACAATCACTGTGAAAGTCTCAGATCCTGCAGATAACAACAGTTTTGTCATCATTGAAGAACTTGTTGTGAGAAAGAATGGTTTCATCTGGTAACTCTTGTAGAGGAGATCTCTTTTTATCTAGCACTTACTGTGGAGCCGAGAGAGTTCAGTGTCATTCCTGGGTATTTGTTTCCCATCTATAAAACAGAATCGTCCAGATTGGAAAAGATACCATAAATCATCAGGCTCAACCACCAACACAGCACTGCTAAGCCCACCACCAGACCACATCCCCAGACCATGTCCATGTGTACCCTAAATTCCTCCCAGAGATGATGATCTCCCCCACACCCAGGAAATCCATGGGTTTTCCACCAAGGCATTGTACCAGAACTTTGATGGTGTTTCCGTGGTGCAAAGGCCCAGAGAGAATGCAGTTGAGAACAAGAGCAGTAGATATGTCTTATGGTGGTCCACCAACTACAGAAGTTGGGAGGAGGGAAGAAAAGGCCTATTTCTGTTCCATTCAATTCAGCCAGAGTTTGCATCTGAGTAATAAGTAAGGTGAAGTAGTCAGTTGTAAGTTGTTTAGTGCTGTTGTTTTTTTGGTTGTTGTTTGGTTTTATTTTTTAAAAACAAGCTTGAAATTTATTTGCTTTCATTACTAACCCCATTGTTGTTGTTAATTAAAGCTGTTTGATCTGATGGAGTGATTTAGGCTAAATTTAGTTTGAGCACTGAGGATCCTATACTGTAAAAGCATCCTGTGCTCCCACAGCTTTCTCAGTAAGAGCGAGAACACTACATGCCCCTGGAGGTGACTGTGTCATTATGAGGCCAGGTCCCACACATTCTAGCATAACTTAAAAATAGAATTAAGCTTTTCAAATGTTCTTTGATTAACACATCATGGACTCTTCTACAGTAATAACTTCTGTGGCTTAATATACCACTGTAAGTATTTTATTAAACAGTGAAATGTTGCTATGTTTTTCAGGCCCATGTGTCTGGGTGTGAAAGGAGACTTGTATTTTTCCTTTTAATTTTGCTGGCACAAATAAGTGGTACAGCTTTACTGTTCCATTTCACTCCAGGCAGTAATTTCAAATAGTTATCCCACTCCTCTTGGGCTTAATGACACTATCAGATGATGGAAAGTGAGTGACCTTTCAAAAGAGAGTGAACTATAATCTCTCTGCAACCAAGCTCCTTGTTTTCTGTTCTGGAAGGAGTAGCCTCCGCAGTAACCCTGCAGCACCTGAGGGGGCTTTGAAAGAAGTGGGGGTATTTATTGATCGAGGTGCTTGCATGACTCAGATCACCAGTGTTTCTGGTGATAAACAGTTGTGTGACCACGTGAGCAGTTTGACCCGTGTTTTAAATTTTCTGGGGGAATTCTTCTGGGATTAAAATGCAGTTACCCACCCACTTGGGGCAGTATTACCTGAAGATTTTTCTTTGTGAGCACTCTTGCCTCAAGAAAAACTCAAGACCTCAAATCTCACACTTAAAAAATAATCTTTCTGAATGCTCATATATATGTTATTTTGGCTTTTCCTATTTGTAACTCTTTGCAGTTTGATGTGTTTTATGTATCCCATGATTGAGATGACACTTTGAATCTTGGTGCGATTGGCCCATATTTTGAGATGTGCATGTCTGAATCAGATCTTTTAATCTCTGTAATTAGGTTCCTCTGTACAATGACCTCAGTAGACAGGATGATGAGCACTTGTAAGCTGCATTACTGCTTCCACTGATGCTTTCTCTGGAGCCTGGACCACTGCTAGCTGAGCAGTCCTTCAAGTCACTCAAGTGCATGTGGTGTCAGTGAGACATCAAGAAGGGAGAACTTAATCTTTGGTGTTTGATCCTTTTTTCTTTCATACATATAGTTCAATTGGTTTTGTTCTCTTCATGCCATCTAGTTTTTCTTTACATTAGGTCTTTAGCTATGTCTTTATTAAAGGCACTGAGGGCATCTTTAGATTAAGAGCTCTGTATTAGTGAAAGATTTACTGGGTTTAATTTCACATTACTGGAAGTTTTCTGGCCATGTTTAATAGTAGAATGCCTGGTTACAAAATTACACCTTACAGAGTGTTTCTCATCTTCTGGATGTTTTCCAAATTTTGGCGAGCATTTTGGTGGGTGAGTATGCTAAACTGTACCATCAGAACAAGGAGTAAGGAAGAGATGGAGTACATCATGTCTGACATTTTTTAATTGCAAATTTGCTGATGAAGAAACTGACACAAGGATAAACCTTCACTTTTTTTTTTTTTTTATTCCTGAATGAGAGTTTTGCCTATGGAATTTCATGTGGCCAGGGTTTGATTGAGTGCTTTGAAAATCATGTACCAATTTTGAGCACCTTAGCATGAGTCACATTTTACCAGTTCCTCTGAGGTATTTACATACTAGCTTCATAAAAGGTGCTTAGGTAGCCAAATCACTTTTAAGATACATGAATTTCTATTGAAATCCACAAGAAAAGGAAATTTTTCTTACCTTTGTGAGTGCACTGCATTATCTAAAGTGGTGGATATGTGCTGAAGGTATTTTCAAGGGAATAGAAACGGTTTAAGTTTTCTGACTGCCATTTCTGCACAATTATTTTTGACTAATTATTTTTAAAATCTGGACTACAAGCCCATATTTTTCAAAACTGCTGATGGTTCCTGCTGATTTCTCTTGAAAATGTGGTGGTTCAGCACACATGAAAGGTAAATCAGTGTCTATAAAGCTTTGTAGTTGCAGATTGCCTTTTGAAAAAATGTGCATTTTTTCTTGCTGGGAGGCATATAGCAAGACACAGCTGGGAATAGAACTGTCTCTGCCTTTGCAAGAATACACAGGCTTTCTAAACCAGTGCTTCATCTGACATGTAATTAGTTTTTTGAGAAGACAGGGATCTAATTAAGACTGGTGGAGATATATTTTTTGCATCTTTACAAATTAAAACAGTATTTAAAATCTTAACTTAATTTTAAAACAGTATTTAAAATCTTAACTACATGTTGGAATAGAGTACTAAAATTACCTGTTGTTATTTGTTCTATAGTTTGATCAGCATTTTCTGTAGGAGTGTCTACCAGATGATATTCAGATATAGTTGTTTGACTATAGTATCAAATTAATGTTCTGTGAACAGTCATTCATCTTGAAGCGTTCTTTGGCGCAAGAACAGCCCATGTATTTAGAAATTGTTCTTTATTAGATGAGCTGTTACTAAATACGCCTAAATGCAAAAAAACCCAAAAACAAAACCCAAAAAACAACAAAACAAAAACCCCAAACAAACAACAAAAACCCCCACCCCGACAAGTTTAGTATGCTTTGGATTGCATTTTGTCATGAAGAAGAAATCAGATTGTGTGATACTCAGGTAAAATTCATGAGAAGTTGGTGGAAGAACTGTTTCAGATCTTAGCCAATTCTTCCACTTCAAATACATAAAAAACACTTGAACTGAAATTCCCTGCTGTTCCCTGTTGTTCTGCACACTACTGAAATATAGTACAGGGGTGCGCTTTTGAATTTTTTTTCCTGAGTTACATTGAGTGTCACAGTCAACTACAACTACAACTTTGGTCTCTGAGCTACTAGTAACATTTTACTCATTAACATTTTACTCATTGAAATTACCAAGGAAACATAGTTGCTATTAACCTTGCCAATGCAAAACTCTTCAATTAATTTTACTTTAACTCATTTTCCATCCAAACTTTAAATGGCTATGTGATTAGCCCTCCACCCATTTCCTGTGAGACTAATTCAGCATTTAATGGGTTCTCCATTTCTGATATTGAGTCAAGTTACACTTTTCCCTCTAATTTCACGTGACTATGGCTTGCCATTTACCCTTGGGCCGTCGCGTTAATACGATACCCATATTCATGTTTGTACTCTGCAAAACATGTAGCAACAGTCAACACATTTCCTACCACACTGATTTATTTGCCATGCTCTGAATATCTCTCTGTCTGGACACATATAATTTTTTTCCTCACTGGCCTGTTCTGCCAGATTCTTGATTGTTTTTTGATGATTGCTGTACTCCCCCAGTTCACTGACATCTCTCTGATGCTAAGGACACCCGGACTGAATGTCATGCTTGACGTGTACCTGTGGCCTCAGACTAAAACTGTCATGTCTGAAAAGAAAGTGGGAAAAAAAGCTCCTTTCTTGTCATCTTATACTGAATTTTCCATTTTATTTTCTGTTTGTGATTTCATGCTCTCCGTGACCACAGCAGAGTGGCATATGATGCTAGAGGTATCCCAGTGAGTCTCCAGGTGTGAGGGTTGACCTGGTCTCCTGTTTCCTGTTGTGCCTTTCATCGCTGTAATTCTTGGCTCTCTAGTACTGAGGAGACAAACACTGCTGGCATTGCAGTTAGCCATGTAGTGCCTCCTGTGTCTCAAACCACAGAAAACAGTGGTTTTGACTGTGTTACTGTAGTGGGACAGCAGGATGACCCAAGCCTTTAGATTCACAAGCAATCCATGCATCTGTGTGGCACAGTAGTCAGGAACAGCAATTGTTACCTTGGATTAAAATGTGTGCAGGATATAGGTCAGTGGTAATCCAGCCATTGTCAGAGGTGCTGCATTCCACTTTACTTACTTGAAGAGCAGACTGTGTACCTGTAAGCAATAGATAAGTAACTGGCTGTAGGTATGCCAGTGGTCCTGAACTATGAGAATGGATTATATTGGCATAAGTAAACTGTGATGGGCAATTTCATAGGTAGCATCTATTAAAAATCTTGCCCTATGGGATTTTGTCATATTGAATGTGTGCACTTTTAGTTTAGAGTATTAATAAAAGCATATTCAAATTTTGTATTTGGAAGTGATATATTGAATTAGTACTGGTGTTAATGGAAGCTGTGAGTATGGAACTTGCAGAAAATAAAATTGTTTTAGTCTATAAATAAGCATTACAGATGTACCAAGAAGTATTGGGGTCTGACTTTAGAGGGAGGGGGAAAGGTAAAAATTTGAATTAGCTGAGATATCTCAAAAAAAGAAAGAGAAAGATTATTTAACTTTTTTACTTTTTCCCTGCACAGTAATGCTGTTGCATACCTCATTAGATAAACAAGCAAAATGCCAACTAATTAATTAATGTGTAGAGTGATCGAAGAATGATGCCGAGGACTTTCCTCCTTTGCTGAGCACTGCACATAAAGGAAAGGAGCCATTCCACTTGTTAGGGGCACAATGAAGTTAAACAGTTAATGCTTCCAGGTATTTATATGGGATTTATGTGATATTTTGGGTTTGATGGCTGTTAAGACGCTGAAATTATCTGCTAAAATGATCAGATAATGTTTCCTATGACAAGACACTCTCGGATCACTGTAACTGCTCAGTTTGAAGTTCACCTTGTGTCTCTGCCTTGGGTTCATTATAGTTTCTTCTCGTGTTCTTTTGTTTTGTTTGGTAAGATTGCCACACAAGCTTTGTACAGGGGTTGTACAAGGAGTTTCTATTCAATTGATCAGAATTGAGAGTCAAATCACTAGAATTACAAGTACAGGAGGCTCAGGACAGCCTTCCAATAGGAACACTGTGCATCAAAACCTCATGGCTTTAATTGGCCCCAAAAAAGCACATCAAGGTGTCTTCTGACAGCAGTGCTACAAAGTGAGAAGGTAGAAGCTAAAGAGAGGAAAAGCTTTCTTCCTTAAAATGGCCACAAAAAATCCAAACCAAAACAAAAATCAACGTGTAGACGCCACATAGTACCAGAAGATGGACCCAATCATGGAAATTAGGCTCCCAAAGGCTATGATCCTATACGCTACTCTGTCTGCTACTGAGCTAGATCAAGAGTTTGTCCTGAGTTTGTTTTGTGCATGGGTTCCTGAAAAAGACTCAAATCAAATAGAGGGGGAATTTAAAACAGTGGCATCAATGGACAGAAGGAATAATACAGAACAGAGGTTTAAAGTGTATCCATGTCGAGGGGCGGGAGCTGGGCCTGCTCAAACAGGGTGACTGCAAGGAAAGGAGATTTTTGTCATTGTGGGTGAAAAGGTCAGATTCTGGCATAATGTGATTGCAGACAACCTAGTTTTGCACAAGTAGGTATATCTGGATGTGACTCTTTCCAGAATGACGCACAGCACATACTTTTTCACCACTCCCCGCCCCCGCCCAAGTGTCCTTGATTTGCTAATTTTGTTTTGAGAAGTGCCTGCATGTTTGCTGGAGTGATGATGAATCTTGCCAACTGTGAGGTATTTACTAGAAATTGTCGTGCCTTTTTATTTGGAAGCTTTGCAAAAGGGAAATGGTTGAGCTGCAGTTTTCTGAGTCCTCTTTATTTGAATGACATGCTAAATTAAGCAGGGCTTGATGAGTAACATTCCCCATTTGATTCAGATGCACTCTTGTTGCATGAGAGGACCAGTAGTTTAATTATTCTTAGTGACAAATGCAAACTATAGTAATTTTGACTCAGTGCCTCTGTACCCTCAGGTTATGTCAAGAAACGAAAGCAGTGCCATTTTTGACGCATAGACACTGCTCATCTCTCTTTGGAATAGTTCACATCTGTCATCAATAGATGTGCCTGGGACTTTTCATATGTCATCACACACGCACATTCTCTAACATCCAGGGGAAAATATTACTCAGTCACTTGTTATTCTTTTTTGTATAAATACTGGTGCACCATGGGGAGTTTGGATGTATAGTGCAAGGGGCATGTGCACAAATGCCAATTTTTTGCAAGCTTCTGGCTCTAGCAGCAAAAAATAGCCGTGACTGATGCTGGGTCATCAATTGTTGGATCACAAGAAATACAGAAACTCATTGAACTAAGGTGCTTCAGAAGGAGATTTAAAGTGGCTTCTATATCTGAAAAAAACCTGCTGAGATGCAGATATGCACATTAAAAACATTTTAAAGGATACTTCAAAAGCTATTTAGAAATCCATGAAGATTGTTTTAATCAAGAATCTAAAAAACAGTATAGATGTGAAATGATTCACAGTCCAGTAGTGTAGCAAGCTGCAAATACTAAAAACAAAACCAACCAAAAAAACTCTCAAGAACAATCAGACAAACAAAGTGGAAAAAAGTGCTCACTAAAATTTGCACTCTTCGAAATACATATTGAAATTTTTAGGAAAGCGATTGATGAAGTATTTGTTTCCAGAAATAACAGAAGTGTGATAGGGCACCAGAATTCTTTTATCATCTGCATAACTTGCCCGTAATCTTCTTTGACAAGTACTAAAGTCTCCCTTGGATGTCAGTGGGATTTAATTCAAGATCTAAATTCTGTAACAGAAATTAAAATTAACTTTAACATTATGAGATTATTCTTGCTGCCTAACGTTTATCATTCACTCATAATTTTGGCGGTCGAACACCAGAGAGTTTGCGTTAACTGCCTTTGTCCTAGCTATAAGTAACACAGTAGTAATTTTTGCTTATTTTTCAATCGCTGTTGAAGTTTCTTTGTTCTGTTTTGAGCATGGAACAAAATGGTTGCTTCCAGGTTGTGACTTTATAAAACTGGTCTATTGGAAGTGTCCATTAAACAGCCAGTATTTTTTTGCCATAGAAAATTGCTGCTTATGGCTGCTGAGTCTCTTCTGCTGTTACTTGCATGCATGTAATTGTGTAAAAGTTGGAAGAAACACTTGACATTGAAGCCTTTTGAAGTGTGTTTAAATATTAGTTTTGAATTCTAATTCTCTAATTCACATGACCTTATTCATATTAAGTCAATTACAAAAAAAAATTCTTTGTTTTTCTTGGTTTTTTTAAGTAAGCCACTTTTTTTGGTGTAAATACCATATCTACTTCTTCATCTGGCCAATGCCTAAATGCCTTTGTCTCCTGCCAGTTCTCAAGGCACTTGTTCAAAGGTCAGCTATTTCAGAAATGCAGTCTGAAAGTTTTGTTCAGGTGGAATCCTACAGTATGTCTTCTGAAAAATGTAATTTCCCCCCTGTATTTCCAATGTGATTTATTGTCAAGCTATTAGGCTTCATACTGGATCTCAGAACAGCTACTAGAAATGAGAGTGGCTTTTGTTCATGGTGGAATACTTTTTTGGAATCAATTTTGTTTTGTTGGAAGAAAAAGGCTGCTCCGAAGTAAAGCAATAGGAATGGTCTGGTTTCAGGATCAAGTGGTTGTCTTATTGAAGTAGAAGAGAAGGATAAAGACTGTGACAATAACAGGAATTTGAAAGCATTTTCAAAGATAAGAAAACAAAGTCTTGAAGGTGAAAGTGAAAATATTTTCACTATAAGTAGTGGACGTTTGCGAAGTGATAATCTGCTGCATGTTATGTGTAGATAGTGAAGATAAGTAGGAATTTTGGGAGCTGATAGCTGGAAACTTGTAAAAGAATACAATTTGAGTTGCGTCTGTTCAGTTGGACCTTATTCCTTTCCACAGCTTCACCTGGAGGTGAGTAAAAACACCATTTCTGTATCATGTTGTGCTTTCAGAAGTGTTATAGAGGTCATTTAAAAGGCCCTTTGGTCCAAAGTTGTCACCAGTATAATTTTATTTTTTGTATCAAAGTTTCAGTAATATTTTTTCGTCTCATGAACTTGTTCAGACGTTGACATAGGCTTATAATTAATACTATGGTAGCATTTAATCTTACATATTTATCCATAGCTTGCTTTGGCGAGTCTTAGTATTCTTCAGGTATAAAATTTTGTGCATACCATTAATTTATTGAATTACATCATTGATGAGTTAGATCTGAGATTTTGGGATATTGTAAGCAAAAAAAATAGTATCTTCTGATACTATTAGAATAGTATCAGAAATAGTATCTTCTGATACTATTAGAATAGTATCTTCTGAATTCTGTAGTTCCAGATGCATTAAGAAATTCCTACTTACTCTTTTCTTGTATCCTGTTACAGATTGGCATTAAGACTACTATAGGACTCCACATCACAAAAAATCTTGTTTCCTTTCTTCAACAAGTTTGCAAGCTATAATATTTGCAATAATATTTGCAAATATAATATTTGCAAGCTAGGACATGATGCTCTGACTCTGCTAGAGATGACTAAAACTAGAATAGAAACTAGATCACAGTTTCCACACTTAATAAGGCAGTAAGTCAATTGTTGCCATGGAACAGAATGGGTTGAATTGTCATAACTATTCCATCAGCATAAATCTTAGACTTGTGCCAGATGCTTCACACTGATCCTGCTGTGCTAAACAGCTGGAAATTCAGCTTAAAGGATTTCTTTCCTAGAGAGAAACTATGGGTGGCATAGAGCTGAGATGATGTGCAGTTGATGGGAAGCTACATCCCAGCTACAGCATCACTGTTGTGGCTTTAGGATGCATGTTTGATCCTGGAGTTTGTATTGTGATAAGTAAAACTGCAGTTCAAGGCTCAGGAAGCAATTTTGTAAATTTATGTAAGGAGGTGAAGCTGGTTCTTTTCCTTTTTATGAATGTGCTTTGACAAAGTAACTTTTGATGTCTTTTTCATTTTTCACAAAAAGTTTTCTTTGCCCTAGAGATGCAATTTTGGGGTAATATTTTGTCTGGTAGTATAATCAGTTTGGATTCTCCACTCCTTTTTAACTAGCTTTAAGAAATTATGTTAAATGCAGGTGAATCTGCTTGTTTTGTATTCAATTGGGACAGATTAACCTGAAAAACAGCAATTACATGGTGCATCTCCATCTACTTGATGAATTATTTCTCCAGTGGAGATGAACTGCTACAGAATAATTTTTCTGAAGTAGGAACAGATATGGTTAAAACACATTGGAAGATGTTTACAGTGAGACCCCTGTGATTAAAAGTGTTACTAAGCCAAGGCTGTGGATGCTAACAATACTTCAAGCAATAAGAAGTTTACATTAAAAACATACAAGAAGTGAAACATGACGGTTCCCTCTAGTATCCCACATGGTGCTTTACTGTTTTTTAAACAAAGATTTTACTAGACCATTTCTAGTATGAAACTTTTTCTGAGCTTAGGGGTCAAGAAACATATGTAGTGCAGAATGTCTTCTGCAGAGGGTCTGGGCTGAGTAAAACAGAAATAGCACCATTATGAAGGCTTTGTTTACACCCAAGAGTTAAGCTGTATTCATGTAGCTAAAGCAATATAACTGAACGAGCAATGGTGATGGTTAGAATGTGTTTATGGGAATGGAAATAAATTATAGTGCTATAAGCTGTATTTAGTAACTACAATAAGGTTGTACAGAAGAACTGCATTGCCAGAAGAAAAAATCACATTCCTCACTGGAATAATCATGTTGTACATCTATGTGAGGGCCAGGCCTAAATTAATTCCAGTTTCATTTCTGAGTGCTTAAACAAGAAAGCTGCTTCAGTAAAGGCTTGCTTTGGCTCTGAGAGGATTTAACACTGAGAGGTGTTGAACATCTGCATCTTTACTGAAGTCTGTACCGGCTAAGGGACTGTAAGCCATCACAGTGTTCCTGTCCTGGATCTAAATCTTGTTGAAGTCAGTGGAAAAACGCTTGGGTGGCTTCAGGACAGGAGCCTCCTGAGACCTTTGTTAGCCTTGTATATCTTGTTCTTTGACAAATCATGTGCACAGTCAGTAGGCAGCATTTTATCTTGAGTGCAGAAAAATGTGCCAAAGTGTGACCGTATGTGACAAATCACAGAGGTGAGCTGAGACACAATTCCCAGTGTTGTTTTGTTCATTAGTTTTATTTCCACTTTTTTGCTTCCATAGTCCACACATAACTAACAAGATGACAAGCCCAAGCAAAGCACCATCACCTCTCTCTCTGGGGGCCCAAGCCATTTATTCTCCCTACAGCTGGATTCACTGAGTACTGGATCAGACCTTGGACTTGTCATCACAGAGGCTGGTTTGAGACTATTTCTAACCCGAATTTTCATGAACCTTTTAATTTATTCCATCTCACAAGATATACAGTATATTTTTTGGTTATTGGTTTCCATTTAGCATCACCACAGCTGCTGCAGCCACAGATAACCCCATGATGAAGAAAAAGGAAGAGAAACATCCTTCCACAGGTTTTCTGCACATGTGCTCATAGAGTAAGTCAAGTTCAGATTCAAAATTAGGTTAGGTTGCTGTGAGCCTTACCCTGCTGAGTTTTGAGTATCTGCACTGATGGAAGTTGTGTAAGTCTAGCCCCTGTTCTTGTTCTCAGTATTAAAACAAACCCATATATAGGAATCCTGAAGGCAGCAAAGGGGTGTGCAAGCAGCCAGTCTAAAAGAGTAAGATTGAAGTACCTCTTTCGGTAGGAGAAGGAACAAGTCATGGAAACAAAGGCAACATCTAGAAGATGAGTTTTGGTGAGAAGAGACTCTCAGTTGACATCTTAGCAGTTTTTTTGGTCATATGTTCTTTTTTCCACACCACAGAGCGAAATTCTCCATACATGACTGCACTGAAATATAACATTTCCTTATTTTGGAATTTTCCTTATTTCCCTGTTTAAAACAGAGATGTTTTACACCATGATGGATTAATTAGATTTAAATAATGTAGTCCTTAGGGGAAATACTTCTACATCAGGGGATACAGACACTGTCTATTCCAAATGTCTAAAAGGTAATTAACAGAGAAAAATAATAAAATGTTGAATGTGCACAATGAGGAGATTTTAACTGGCTTGACTGAGGCTGTCGAGTTGTGTGACGAAATCTATGATCAGCTGTAATAAACACTTTCTACCTCAATTTATGTGAATGTTTGCAGATGTTGAAGAAACAGGCATCTTTGCCTCTCAATCAAACAATATATAAAATAATCTAGAATAGATGATGTGCTAAAACAAATGACAGAACTGTGTGTCAATACATCGACTTGTGGAAGCAAGCGGGAGGGACCTACTTTTCTATATTGATTGCCTCTTACAGTCACTGGATTGCAAAAGTGGAGCTCAATTAACAGAGGTCCTTGAGAGAGAAAATTTAAAAATCATACCTGGCTTTAGTTTCTTGTCTAAGTGGAAGCTGTATTTGTGTCATTTAGGAAGATACCCTGAACCAGTTTTCAGCAGTTTTTCAGCATGTATAATACATACTAAAATTTGAGAGGACTGTGCCATCCTGCCTTTGTCTGCTTGACTCACTACACACATGAACCCACACCATGTATTATTTAAATGTGTAAGTTAACACAATTTATAGGATTTAGAATTGAAATAACATGAATTATACAATAGAAAGCTTTCAGCATGATGCAGAGCTGAATGTTTTTAATGCAAGAATCAAGATGTGTACTAAATTTAAAACCAAAAGGACTTGATGGGTGGTTAGATAACCGAGCAGACCATCAGTCCATTTATTGTGCTCTCAGTAGTGGGTTTAATGAAGATCTCCCTGGGTGGTAGGGAAAGCAGATGTGGACTCGGCTGGAGGATCAGGACTGTGTGTTTGCATGACTTTTCTCATGAAGCAGATTCAGGTTATCCACGTAGTGAGGCAACCCTTTAGTGTCACTGTGGGTCTTTCAAATTTGATTTGAATGCAGCTTGACAAAAAGGTACAGATACTATGTAAAATGTGGAGTTTTGATAAGAGAACAGAGATGAAGCCATCCAGAGCCTTTGCTGAGTCTAACAGGAATGTACAAAAGTTCCTCAGACAATGAGAAAGCCTCCTGCTGAGTCTTGAGTTAAACCCAAAAGCCAGATGCGGAGAACTCTGGGCTTTACTAGTTTTGGTGTTCAAAGAGTGACTTTTTTTTTTTTAATCATAAGTACAGATATTGTGAAATGTTACTCTAAAGGGAGTATAGCACAGCCTTGATACTCCTTTTAAGAAGGTTGAAATCAGAATGTGCCAATCTAGCTAAGTAAGCTTTCAAAATGGGCAGCATAATTTTTATTTTCAGCTGAGCACTTCAAAAGCCATCAAAATAGCTGTTACTTTCTGTTCTAGAAATTGTCAGGAAGCTATAAATAAGCATAAAATAATAGAGGAGCAGGAAAAAATGTTATGCCAGCAGTAAATGTTGTTGTTTCTAATTTTGTTGTTGTTTGTTTTTGTTTTTGTTTTCTTTTTACAGTGTATCCTATTCAGTGCATGTCTCTGAGGATTACCCAGGTACAGTGCAATATTCTTGTACATGACACATGTATGCATGTCACCACATTTTGCTATATTCAGATGAGAATATCTGAAAGGGTGTTAATGTCTTCCAGGTGCATCTTGTACTAATCTCATCATTTTCCATTAGTTAAATTGTTTTCACAGTCGTTTCTGCTTTTCAGGCATCCTTTATCATGTGAGTCAGGGTGAGAACACAGGTTCACAAGCTTAGAGGGACCAGAGCTTGCAATGCTTTCTGCATCTGGAGCCAGCAGTGGTAGGCATGAGGAAGTGCCCAACCTCTCTTTGGCATGGTAGATAAAGCTTGATCTTTCAGGAGTCTGAGCAGCCTGGCACAGGGCCAGCAAAGCACTTCTGCATTAGACCTTAATGAGACTACTAGTGTTTTCCAAGATAAGCCTGTGGACTATGCACTGATGCTTCTCAGGGTTAGTTGGAGCCAACCATTCATACATGGACCTTCAGTAATGCTAGCTGGCAAAGCTGGGTTGGCAAAAGCATTTGTGTAACCATGCAGCCAAAGGGGAATTATTCATAGGAAAGACAACCAGGTAAGAGCAAAAACTAGTTTTCTTTGAGCTTATTTCCCCAATTCACAAAGAGACTGCACAGATGCTCCAGGCAGCACAGGCTAGCAGAAACAGAAGAGGGAAATGGGTGACACACACTGTGCAAGTAAAGGTGCATGGTAGTACTGTTGGGTTGCACCACATTATTCACCTCTGATTATTTAATAGTGTAAGTACCATGAATGATATGAAACCCTCTGTAGTTTTTTGATCTTTATCCGTAACATCTCTGTAATATTCCTCAAAGAAATATTTCTCATATCTTTTAGAAGCTCTAAAGAAGTGTGACTTTGATCTTCTTCACTGATAAGCAGTAGATTATATCTGATCAAAACAGACTGAAGCAGATATAGAAAAAATCAACAGTGGTGCTAAAAACTGTGAATTATGTGAAGAGCTAACAACCATTATTAGATATGTCTTTTTAACCAGTAAAAACTGAAGAGGAAAATGGTACTAATACTAGTCTAGTCAACATGTAGAAAGGGGAGAAACTAAGATTCATAAAATGCACAATCATAAATTGATTTTCTGTTTACTCCATTGGGCTGACAGTGAATGGAGAAAAAAATAGTTGGAAAAAATCTTCATCATGTGTTATTAACAGTTTCTTCTACTAAACCTCACAAAATTTGACCTCTGAGAACCCCTAACTAAATGGCAAGCTTGAACCCTGCACCAACAGCAGTTACTCCCACAGCACATGAGATCTCATTTCTTGGCAAACTCTCCTCTCTGACAATCCTCAAACTTCCCTTGTGAGTGTTATTTGCAGCATGTCCTGCTGGCCTACAAGCTTGAGTGACTTTGATGGCCCTAAAACCTAATGAATATTCTTTGCCATCACCCCCTATATTTTAAAGCCAGATAGCATTTCACACTGTAGCTAGCTTGGAGCAAATAGTAAACCAGCACGTATTTACTGATTAAGATCTAACCCTTCAAGGCTTTGGAAGACCTGATTTCATTCATATCTCAAGTTTTTGCAGGGTCCATGTGTGCTTCATGATGAAGAGATGTTCAGTGTGTTAGGAATGAATGATAATGACTTTTTGCCATTTTACAGCTGTGATCATAAAATACTCATTTTGACTCGGTTACCCAGATTCTTTGTCTCCTGTCTTTGTCCTAAATCTTTAACTTAATGTTACTGCAGATTGTGTCTCTCTTCTCTGGCATGTATTTTAAGGGGTGTTTCAGGGAGATGTCAGGGTGTGATGGTGTCAAATCTGGGAAGCTCTGTGCTGATGTCCTCACCTGGAAGGTGTTCTTCAAGTGCTGCTTCTAGTTGAATAGAATTCAGAACATGCTCATCAAATTAAATTTCTCACAGGATAAATCTTTATAGATCAAGGTTTAAGCCCCTTATCACATAGGTTTACTAAACTTGTATCCTTTTTAGATTAAAAGTGTGTAATACAGAGTGGATTGAATTTTTAAATCCAGGACAAGGCTGCCAGAGTTGATCATCAGATAAATTGCTAATGCATGCAATACATATATGAAAAGAGAAGACATTAATTTGCTATATAAATTATGTTAATTCAGCTAAAATGATACCATCGGAAGTAAATTTTAGGTACTGTAAGAAGAACTTTGGATGATATGCATAATCTTCTCTGTCTGTTGTGTATGCAACATCACCACTTTGGCACTGATAACAGTGTGTAGCTGTTGTTGAATTGCTTCAGAAAGCATCAAATACAAACAGCTGAGTATTAAATTGTACCTATAGAAACTGTAATGTGATCTGACAACTTTCAATAATAGAAGGTGTTTCAAAATTTCATAATTAAGAATGAAAGCTAAAAATATACTGACAAAGGCATATTGAAAACTTAACAGGAACTACTGAGACAGTAGTATCCGAAAGGTACATATCCATTGCTGAAACTTTCAAAATATAACTGCAGAGTTTAGAGGCAGGTAACAACAGTTCCAAAAAAATACTTCTAACAATTTTCTCATTACATTGATACAGCTGGTGAAATCAATATTCGTAAGGAGCAGTTATAGAATATAACTTCAGTGAGTAGACTTAAGTGCCATTAATATGAGTATATCATGACTCCTGTGAGAGCTGTTAGAGCAACAAGCATTTTGCTAATGAATATATGTTCAGAATTATTTGTGTTGGCTGACATAAACTTGTGGAACTGCTGTAGTCTTTTATCCCAGTGATTCGTGGGTTACACACCTGTTAGAAGAAACATTCATTTCTTAGACCTCGTTAGATTGCAACAGAGTGAACCAACTTGGCAGCTGCATCCATCCGCTAGGTCTAGGTGCTAGATCCTCCAGTTAAGAGGAGAGGTGTTTCTGGTTGTAGTGAGTTAGAAACTGGATGTTGAAGAAAACAAACCAAAGCCAGTACGATAATTTCAAGTTTCATCAGGCTGATGGAAGATTAAAAAAAACCCCTAATAACTGCCAAATAGAAAAGGAAAAAAAGCCCAACTTGGCAGTGAAAATTATATTACCCAGCTGCCAAGAAAGAATGACAATGGACATAAAAATATAATTAAAATCTATAAAACCTATTACTGAGCAGCCTTTTTCCATATACATATATGTCTATTCTGTACAGAACATACTGCATTTCTTTGGGTTTTGTACAGCAATAAGCTGTAGCAGAAAGATATCCTTTCTCCAATCCATATATAGGATGTTAGATATACTTAGAGCCAAATGGTGTCCTCAGTTACCCCAGTTCATTAGATTCTTTAGCAGTAGCTTGCACTCTCGAGCCTGGGAGAGGAGTTGGCCTGTGTTGTTTATACCCAAGAACTATCCAGCATGGTGAGACTGACACTGAAATGATGACAACAAGGAGGACTATGCAAATTGAGGCAAGGCAGGGCTTTGTGGACAGTATAAGATGCAGCTGTTCTGGAGACATAGCTCGCTGCCTCTCCTGCCAACGAAGTGGGAGAAGGAGTGAATACTGGCAAAAGA